>JAYEPQ010000004.1:3960000-4372500 GCA_036321105.1 Dracaena cambodiana
AACTTGCTTGCTCAACAAACAGATGGTCAATAATTTTGGTAAAATAGTCTAAGGCTCTTCTGCGTGACTTAGATTGATAATACCCAAACGATCGGATAAGGATCACTTTAACTTAGATGGAAGCACTCAATTGCACTCGTCAAAAATCCAGGTCTTTCCATGAAAACGCGAAGTTAAGGCACAAGCTATCCTCGCGTTTTGTATAGTTGTGCGGAGTTAAACAACTTTGCATTTCCATAGTCGCGCGAGGCTAATAGCTTCGCGTGTTGGAGAGTAACTGACCAGTCACTTTCTCCGAAATTCGCGCCGAATTCCAAGAGGCGGTTCCTTTCATTTAAAAGAAATCTCTATTTCTTATCCTTCTCATTCTATTTGAGAATTTTCCAGAAACTTAGAGATTCAGGCGATCAGAGTTCAGACTACCCGATCTTCTTCCGACCGAGTTTCTCCAGATTTTCAGTTGATTTTTCCTCAGCAATGGCACCCAAGACTCGTGCTATTTCTTGAGCGGCTCCATCTTCAGCGACTGGCGCAAGCAGTGGTGGCGGCGGCCAAGGCAGCGACGCGCCAGCCCACATTTCGCTTATCGGGGGTAAGAATCTCTCCATCGAGACTCTTTAGAACATTTCTAGAGTGATTTGGCTTAAATTTAACTACTCAATCAACTCTTTTACTGGTGAGATCGCCGTACTCCTGCCGGAAGGCTTGGAGAAGAAGAAAAGTCTCTAACTGCCTTCTTACGCGAAGTTATCGAGTCATCATCGCGTTTAAAGCGCGAGGCTATTTTAAGTAGCAGTCGCGCTGAAATGCAAGGCTATTTTAAGTAGCAGTCGCGCTGAAAACGCGAGGCTTTTTAAGTAGCAGTCGCGCTGAAACGCGAGGCTTTTTAAGTAGCAGTCGCGCTGAAACGCGAGGCTATTTTAAGTAGCAGTCGCGCTGAAACGCGAGGCTATTTTGAGTTCTGCGCGGTCTAATTTTTAGCTTCGCGCGGCACTATTCTTAGCTTCGCGCGTTCTAATTTTTAGCTTCGCGCGTCCATACTTAGAGAAATTTTCTGTCTTATAGAAACTTCTCTCACTCTGCTTTCTTTTTGCAGTAGGGTATTCGATGGAATCTCTTCCCCACAAGAATTACTTCGGCTTTGCTGGGAGTTTTGATCCCTCAGGCCAATTCCATTTCACTACCATCCTGCCCTCATACAAGCCAGACCCAAAGGAACGCAAGGAGAAGCTGATCAAGTACCACCCCACTACTGCGCGAGAAATCATAACTGACGCGGCTTTTGAAGATGTGAACAGAAGGGCGATGGAGAAACCCGCTTTCCTCTTTGGAGACCAGATGGATCACTCAGTTGAGATCCTTTCTGAAGAGGAACATGTTTGGTTATATAACTCAGGCGAAATGCTGATGTTTCTGCCTAGAATGGATCGTAGCTATCCTCTGGTCTATCTTCAGAGGCTAGCGATGCCTCGAGAATTAAAGTGGGGACTGACTCAGGAGCAAGATGGCGTCCCAACAGGCAAATTTGGTGCAAAAGGGGTTTATCAAGACGGTTCCCCCAGATGCATTACTGGCTTGCTTCCAGGCCGATTTGGCAAGGAGCTTCCAGTGGGTGAAGTCCCATCTCGTGCCCGAACTTTCTTAAGTGAGTTCTTGGCGAAGGATGGTCAGTACCCGGTCAGGATGCCTGGCTGGGTTCATTCTTCTAACAATATGTGGTGGGTACGCCTTGTTTAGTACATGCTGGATTCCCACGAGCCCATTTTAAAGGATATTGGCTTGTATAAAGCCATCAGGAATGTCCAATTCGGGTTTCCCCACAGTGCTTATCACTTTTACTGCCTCTTGGAGATGTATAACCCTGAGACCTGTGCTTTCTTTACTCCAGTGGGTGAGCTAGAGTTTGCTCTCCACGAGATGTTTGAGGTTTCTGGGCTCTCGATGGGCGAAGTCCCTTACGAGGAGTATATCCCCACCACTGATGAGTTGAACATGCTATTGGCGAGGGATGAGCGCATCCATGCCACATACTGAGAGATGATGTGCCATTATCATATTTGCGCTGACCAGACAGGAGCAGATTCAGCAGGAAGAGATGGTCAGGAATCGTGCCATAGAAGTCTCGTCAGCAACAACTTACAATAAGTGATGATGAGTTGCATAGGCAAGCTCAGCAAACCGTGGAGGCTTCTCATCGTAGAAATTTGGACGAGACGATAAACCAATTGAGACTCCTGGGAGGCCAATAGTTTCATCTCTCTTTACGCTTTTATCTTCCTTGTAATAAGAACTTCGTAAACAGGAGAGAGATAACCTTACGATGTTTCTTTGAAATTCTTTTTGTATCTTCACCTTTTAAATAAAGATGATTCTTTTGACTCTTTTATTTGCCGGCTTCAAAACAGATTTGCTTGCCCAACAAATAACCTGTCGTCAAAACGATTTATCTCGGTATCGTTTATGCTCAATTTCTCGAGCCGAAATAACAATTAAAGTTTAATATGAGATTTTTAGCAAACCCCCAGCTATTAACGGATTTGATTAGCCTTTACCAACTACCGTTTGAGTTGGGCTAGCCATATTATTCCCCTCAACATGGTGAGTTGTCGAGTACTACGTTTGGGCTTAAATGCCAAACTTTTCCTCTTCCCTTTACTTTATCGGTATTGGGCGATTCATACTTTCACCCCAGCATGATGGGTTGGCGAGAAACTCGTTCTCTTCCCATTGCCTAGTTGGCGTTGGGCAATTCATACTTTTACCCCAGCATGATGGGTTGGCGAGAAACTCGTTCTCTTCCCATTGCCTAGTTGGCGTTGGGCAATTCATACTTTTACCCCAGCATGATGGGTTGGCGAGAAACTTGTTCTCTTCCCATTGCCTAGTTGGCGTTGGGCAATTCATACTTTTACCCCAGCATGATGGGTTGGCGAGAAACTCGTTCTCTTCCCATTGCCTAGTTGGCGTTGGGCAATTCATACTTTTACCCCAGCATGATGGGTTGGCGAGAAACTCGTTCTCTTCCCATTGCCTAGTTGGCGTTGGGCAATTCATACTTTTACCCCAGTATGATGGGTTGGCGAGAAACTCGTTCTCTTCCCATTGCCTAGTTGGCGTTGGGCAATTCATACTTTTACCCCAGCATGATGGGTTGGCGAGAAACTCGTTCTCTTCCCATTGCCTAGTTGGCGTTGGGCATTTCATACTTTTACCCCAGCATGATGGGTTGGCGAGAAACTCGTTCTCTTCCCATTGCCTAGTTGGCGTTGGGCAATTCATACTTTTACTCCAGTATGATGGGTTGGCGAGAAACTCGTTCTCTTCCCATTGCCTAGTTGGCGTTGGGCAATTCATACTTTTACCCCAGTATGATGGGTTGGCGAGAAACTCGTTCTCTTCCCATTGCCTAGTTGGCGTTGGGCAATTCATACTTTTACCCCAGCATGATGGGTTGGCGAGAAACTCGTTCTCTTCCCATTGCCTAGTTGGCGTTGGGCATTTCATATTTTTACCCCAGCATGATGGGTTGGCGAGAAACTCGTTCTCTTCCCATTGCCTAGTTGGCGTTGGGCAATTCATACTTTTACCCCAGTATGATGGGTTGGCGAGAAACTCGTTCTCTTCCCATTGCCTAGTTGGCGTTGGGCAATTCATACTTTTACCCCAGCATGATGGGTTGGCGAGAAACTCGTTCTCTTCCCATTGCCTAGTTGGCGTTGGGCAATTCATACTTTTACCCCAGCATGATGGGTTGGCGAGAAACTCGTTCTCTTCCCATTGCCTAGTTGGCGTTGGGCAATTCATACTTTTACCCCAGTATGATGGGTTGGCGAGAAACTCGTTCTCTTCCCATTGCCTAGTTGGCGTTGGGCAATTCATACATTTACCCCAGTATGATGGGTTGGCGAGAAACTCGTTCTCTTCCCATTGCCTAGTTGGCGTTGGGCAATTCATACTTTTACCCCAGCATGATGGGTTGGCGAGAAACTCGTTCTCTTCCCATTGTCTAGTTGGCGTTGGGCATTTCATACTTTTACCCCAGCATGATGGGTTGGCGAGAAACTCGTTCTCTTCCCATTGCCTAGTTGGCGTTGGGCAATTCATACTTTTACCCCAGTATGATGGGTTGGCGAGAAACTCGTTCTCTTCCCATTGCCTAGTTGGCGTTGGGCAATTCATACTTTTACCCCAGCATGATGGGTTGGCGAGAAACTCGTTCTCTTCCCATTGCCTAGTTGGCGTTGGGCAATTCATACTTTTACCCCAGCATGATGGGTTGGCGAGAAACTCGTTCTCTTCCCATTGCCTAGTTGGCGTTGGGCAATTCATACTTTTACCCCAGTATGATGGGTTGGCGAGAAACTCGTTCTCTTCCCATTGCCTAGTTGGCGTTGGGCAATTCATACTTTTACCCCAGCATGATGGGTTGGCGAGAAACTTGTTCTCTTCCCATTGCCTAGTTGGCGTTGGGCAATTCATACTTTTACCCCAGTATGATGGGTTGGCGAGAAACTCGTTCTCTTCCCATTGCCTAGTTGGCGTTGGGCAATTCATACTTTTACCCCAGTATGATGGGTTGGCGAGAAACTCGTTCTCTTCCCATTGCCTAGTTGGCGTTGGGCAATTCATACTTTTACCCCAGTATGATGGGTTGGCGAGAAACTCGTTCTCTTCCCATTGCCTAGTTGGCGTTGGGCAATTCATACTTTTACCCCAGTATGATGGGTTGGCGAGAAACTCGTTCTCTTCCCATTGCCTAGTTGGCGTTGGGCAATTCATACTTTTACCCCAGTATGATGGGTTGGCGAGAAACTCGTTCTCTTCCCATTGCCTAGTTGGCGTTGGGCAATTCATACTTTTACCCCAGCATGATGGGTTGGCGAGAAACTCGTTCTCTTCCCATTGCCTAGTTGGCGTTGGGCAATTCATACTTTTAGGTCAGAGGCGCTTAATTACACATGCCTAAAAGAAGATTGGGGGCTGTTCAAACTTGAGAACTAAGCACCCCAGATTTGGGGTCAGAGGCGTGAAACTGCGCATGCCCAAGAAAAGACTGATGGTGGTTCAAACTTGAGAACCAAACTGGAGGCGGTTCAAGGCTCTCTCGCGTAACTTGAACTAGGCACTCCAAACACACCAGGTTTAGGTCAGAGGCGCACAATGCGCATGCCTAAGAAAAGACTGATGGTGGTTCAAACTTGAGAACCAAACTCACCAGGTTTAGGTCAGAGGCGCCAAACTGCGCATGCCTAAGAAAAGACTGATGGTGGTTCAAACTTGAGAACCAAACTGGAGGCGGTTCAAGGCTCTCTCGCGTAACTTGAACTGGGTACTCCAAACACACCAGGTTTAGGTCAGAGGCGCACAATGCGCATGCCTAGAAAAAGACTGATGGTGGTTCAAACTTGAGAACCAAACGCACCAGGTTTAGTGGGTTAAAATCACCAGAATAGAAGAAGTCCAAGTGCTCATCTGCGTAACTTGGATAAATTGGAGGCTTATACTCCCAGAGATATTAAGCATAGTATTTCTTCAGAAATTTGCCATTGATCGGCATCATCATCCTATCGCCGTCTTGATTCATTAAGCGATAAGCTCCACTGGAGTAGACTGTCTCCACAATGAACGGTCCTTCCCACTTGGGTTCAAACTTACCCTTAGTCTTGTGGGTTAGCACCATTGGCCTTTTAACAGCCAGAACCAAGTCTCCTTGTTTAAAGGTCCTTGGTTTAACGTTCTTATTGAACGTTTGAGATATTCGGGCTTGATACAACTCAATTTGCTGTTGAGCCCTGAGACGTTTTTCATCTAACGCCTCTAGTTCTTGCAATCTTTGCTGATGGCTTTCTTCTGTCGTCATCTTTGTGGCTAAAGCCACTCTTAATGATGGTATCTGGATTTCAAGAGGCAGAACAACCTCACTTCCATAAACCAAGGAGAACGGGGTTGCTTTAGTCGGGGTGCGAACGGTGGTGCGATAAGCCCACAAACATTCTCCCAACTTTTCATCCCAATCTCGTTTATTGGAGGAGACGAACTTCCGAAGGAGTTTGATGATCGTCTTGTTGAAAGCTTCGGCCAACCCATTAGCCGCAGGGTTATATGGTGTAGAAGCGATATCTTTGATTCTGAATTTATTGCAGAATCTGGAGAACCCCTGACTGATGAATTGTGGACCATTATCATGAATGATCCGTCGAGGGACGCCAAATCGGTAAATGACATGATGCTTGATAAATTTGATCACATCTGCCGTTTTCACCTCTTTCATGGGCACGGCTTCGGCCCATTTTGAAAAATAATCGGTTATTGCAAGAATAAACCGATGTCCTCTGGATGACGGGGGAGTTATTGGCCCCACAATGTCCATTCCCCAGGCTTCAAATGGCCAGCTTGCGACGGTATTGTGCAAGTATTCTTAGGGTTGATGAATAAAATTGGCATGTATTTGGCATGCATGATATTGTTTAGCGTATGCCATTGCTTCCGTAACCATGCTCGGCCAGTAGTACCCCAGCCTTCTTATACGGTCTCCAAGTTTGGGACCGAGCTGATGAGCTCCACATATTCCATCATGTGTTTCTTTCAGCACTTGTTCCGCTTCTGCTTTCGATATGCAGCGTAGCAATAGACCACCTCTTGACTTTCTATACAAAGTCTGAAGTTTATGGTCATAATAAAATCTTTGGGCCTTCCTCTTTATTGAGGTGGCTTCCTTAGCGTCTTCTGGTAATATCCCATGCAAAACATAATCCACAAACGGAAATTGCCAATCATGGGGCTCTAAGTTTAAGCCAATCTGGCATACCTCTTCGGTTTGAGATACCACATCTGGGTGGAGGAGTTCTCTACTACCAATGGTGATGCTTTTAGCTTCACCTGGCGGGATTGCCAGCGTTGCGGCTAATGCGGCAAGAGCATCTGCATAAATGTTCTCGTTTCGAGATACATGATATATGTAGAATTGTTCAAAATATCCTGCTAGCTCAATAGCTAGCTGATGATAGGGGATGAGGGCTTCATGTCTGACTTCATACTCACCTGTCATCTGATTGACAATGAGCTTAGAATCTCCATATGCCTCTAGATGGTTCACCCCCAGTTGCAGAGCTATTTTTAAGCCGATAATGAGCGCGTTGTACTCCGCTACATTATTAGTGCACGGTTCTGTTAATGAGTAACCGTTAGGCAATATATGTTTATGTGGGGATATTAGCACAACCCCCACTCCAGCAGCAGATCGTCTCGCGGCACCATCAAAGAACATTTGCCAAGGCTGTTCTTTGGTAACTGTGTTGACTTCTGATGTCTGCTTTAATTTGGACCAAATTGGATGGTCTGCAAGGAAATCAGCGATTGCCTGTCCCTTCATGGCCTTTTGAGGGACAAAATGTATGTCATAGGGCGATAGTAAGAGCGCCCACTTTGCCAATCGGCCATTCAAGGATCCTGGTTTTGTCATCAGAATCTTCAGGGGATTAACCCGTGATATGACATGAATTGTTTGTCCCGAAAGGTAGTGTCGCATTTTCTGAACAGCAAACACTAGGGCTAAACATTCTTTTTCAATCAGGGTATACCGCTGTTCTGCCCCAATCATTGTTCTACTTAAATAGTAGAGGGCATGTTCATGGCCGTGCTCATTATATTGAGCAAGTAATGCTCCTAAAGCATTATCCATGGCCCTTACATATATAAGGAAGGGCTGCCCAGGGGCTGGTGCCATTAGTACAGGAGGCTTAGTAAGGTACTCCTTGAGGTCATCAAATGCCTGCTGACATGCCTCATCCCATATGAAGGACACTCCCTTCTTCATAAGTTTGGAGAATGGTTGGCATCGTCCAGATAAGTTGGATATGAAGCGTCGAATATAAGCGAGCTTTCCTTGTAATCCCCTTAATTCCTTAAGATTGCGGGGAGGCCGCATTTCGCTAATCGCTTTTACCTTTTCCGGGTCGAGGAAAATTCCTTTTGAAGTTATTACGAACCCTAGAAACTTCCCGCTGGATACCCCCATGAACGACTTGGTAGGATTCATCTTCAAGTGATGTTTCCGCATAAGATCGAAGACCACTCTTAAATTGTGAAGATGATCTTCTTTGTCTTTGCTTTTAACTGCTAAGTCATCCACATAGCACTCTACTGTTCTGCGTAGGTGTTCTTTAAATATGGCGCTCATTGCGCGTTGGTAAGTGGCACCTGCATTCTTTAATCCGAATGGCATCACCGTATAACAGTATACCCCCTGTGGCGTTCTGAAAGCTGTATGCTTTTCATCATCCGGGTGCATCTTGATTTGGTTATAACCTGAGAAGCCATCCATAAAGGACTGTTCGTCGCAAAAGTTGCTTCGCTTCCTCCCATTGAATTAACTTAAATTACAATGAAAGTGAATAAGAGATAAAAAAGAACAAACGAGAGGATTTTATATTTCAATCTCTCTCTTTTACAATATTGTGGGATCTGTGGTGATGGGATCTGTCAAGCAGTTCCTTTGGACGATCGGTACGTTGAAATCTTCTCTTTTAAAGATATCGGCCGAATATAGACGATCTTCTCTGGTTTTGATTCGTTCAAGGCTCTCTCGCGTACTTGAATTTCTCAAGAACTCCAGAAAGAAGATGGTGATTTTCTCTGATCTTCATGAACTCAAGGCTCTGTGCATAACTTGAATTCTCCAAGATTTCAGAAGATGATCAGCAAAGGCTTCAAGGCTCTCTCGCGTACTTGAATTGCCAAAGGATCAATAGGAGGCTTCCGATGCCAAAAAGAAGAAGAAGACGACCTCTGATCTCTGGTTTTGATTAGTTCAAGGCTCTCGCGCATACTTGAATTTTACCAAAACTTCCAAAAGATCCTTTAGGGTTTCACCAAGAAGGTATTTATAGCCCCAGGTTAATGCAAGAGTTTCTATCTAAATAGAACTCGCATTCATCAAGGATTCCAATCAAATATCTTAGTTTTGATGGAATTCTGATTAGACTTGATTCGGGTATTTGGATAAGCCCAGAATCATAATCTCAATCAATTTGAGATTCTGGTTATCTGCTTACGCAGAGCTTTAATCGCATTAAAATGCGGCGCTAAATAACCAAAACGCGGAGCTAACGCGGAGCTATTGATCATCTCCGCGTTTTACTCAAACGCGAGGCTAATATAAGCCAGACTGCGGAATCAACGCGGAGCTATTAAACATCTCCGCATTTTATTCAAACGCAGGGTTAATGTAACCAAACGCGGGGCTATTGAATTAGCTCCGCGTTCTGTTGTGGAAAATCTTTTTAACTTAGAAATTTTCACTGCCAACAGAACCCCCTCCAAAGTTTTCAAAATGGCTTAGACTTCAGCAGATTTTGAAATACTTTGGATCTCTAAACTGAAATGCGGAGTTAGAATACCAAGTCTATCTCGCGTTACGCTCACTTACGCGGAGCTAATCAGCTTCACTTCGTCTTCAGTGAAATGAGTAATTATGTCATTAATTACCCTGAGTTTCCATGCCGAATACCAAGCGACGGAAATTCTGTTTAAATAGAGCTCCCGGCTCATCTTCTTCTTCATCTCATCCGAAGAATTTCTGAGAACTCGAGTGACTCACGAATGATCTTCAACTGATCTTCGTTCAATTCTCCATAGATTTTCATCATTAGGATGTCTCTCCAGAGGAGTTTGGCTTTTCGCCAGTTGGCCGACGTTAATGGCAGCAGCCGTGAAGGTAAACGCAACGGTGAACCAGTCTATGCAGCGTCTTCCGAAGGTAAAAACCTCATCTCCTGGTTTTCTAAGAACCATTCTGAGATACTTTGGCTTGATTTTAATCTGGACGATTGCTTTGTCTTGTTGGTGAGATCGCCGTTTTATTGTGTCGTCCCTGCGCTTGAAACGCGGGGTTTTACTAGTAGTCTCAATGAATCAGCGAGGCTATCTTTGATTAGCAGTCGCGATGAATTGCGAGGCTATCTTTGATTAGCAGTCACTATGAATTGCGAGGCTATCTTTGATTAGCAGTCGCTATGAATTGCGAGGCTATCTTTGATTAGCAGTCGCTATGAATTGCGAGGCTATCCTTGATTAGCAGTCGCGATGAATCCGCGAGGCTATCTTTGATTAGCAGTCGCGATGAATTGCGAGGCTATCCTTGATTAGCAGTCGCTTATGAATCTGCGAGGCTATCTTTGATTAGCAGTCGCGATGAATTCGAAAGAGAAGGAAAGAGCAGAAAGAAATCTTGTCCTCCTTTACGCGAAGTTATCGCATCATCCTCTGCGTTTAAAGCGCGAGGCTATTTCTTCAACTGTGCGCGGAGTTAGCTTAGCTCCGCGTTTTCACTCTTTTGGAAACTCTGTTCCTTTTGCAGTAAGTTCAATCCTTCCTGAAGAGGAATGTATGTGGGTCCATCGATCTTCATCAGAAAAAGTAACTCTAAGGAAGTCAGAAGCATATGCTTTACAACATAGTTGCAAGTTTCAAGCTCTGGCTCCGAGAGATAAACTCCAGAAGGAGCTATAAATAAGGAGCTGCAGCACTTGCAGTGCAGAATTGCACTTCAGTGCAGCACTTTCCTTTCCTCTTGTGCTTCATTTCAGATGACAGATCCGAATTGACATTTGCAGAGGAGATCTTTTGCATGTGAACCAGGGAACTGAGCTTCAACACCCCGTAGAGAAATCTTAAATTCTTTTGCATGTGAACCAGGGAACTGAGCTTCAACACCCCGTAGAGAAATCTTATTGTTTTTTGCTTATTTGATGAGTTTGATCATGTAAAAGCTTTTGGGAGAGCTATAACTCCCTCTTTGTAATCTTTTGCTTCATGAATAAAGATAAATTATTTTCCTCTCTATCTGTTAGCTTCAATAATTTTGCTTGCTCAATAAACAGATGGTTAATAATTTTGGTAAAATAATCTAAGGCACTTCTGCGTGACTTAGATTACTAATCCAAATGATCGGATAAGAATCGCTTTAACTTAGACGGAAGCGCTTAATTGCACTCATCAGAAATCTAAGTTTTTCCATGAAAACGCGAAGCTAAGGCACAGGCTATCCTCGCGTTTTGTAAAGTTGCGCGGAGTAAAACAACTTCGCGTTTTCCATCATCGCGCGAGGCTAATAGCTTCGCGTTTTAGAGAGTAACTGACTAGTCACTTTCTCCGAAACTCACGCCGAATTCCAAGAGGCGGTTTCTTACATTTTAAATGACTTATCCTTCTCACTTTATTTGAGAATTTTCCAGAAACTTAGAGATTCAGGCGATCAGAGTTTAGGCGACCCGATCTTCTTCCGACCGAGTTTCTCCAAATTTTCAGTCGATTTTTCTCAGCAATGGCTCCCAAAACTCGTGCTACTTCTCGAGCGGCTCCATCTTCAGCGACTGGCGCAAGCAGTGGTGGCGGCGGCCAAGGCAGCGACGCGCCAGCCCACATTTCGCCTATCGGGGGTAAGAATCTCTCCATCGAGACTCTTTAGAACATTTCTAGAGTGATTTGGCTTAATTTTTAACTGATCAATCAACTCCTTTACCGGCAAGATCGCCGTACTCCTGCCGTAAGGCTTGGAGAAGAAGAAAAGTCTCTGACTGCCTTCTTACGTGAAGTTATCGCGTCATCCTCGCGTTTAAAGCGCGAGGCTATTTTAAGTAGCAGTCGCGCTGAAAACGCGAGGCTGTTTTAAGTAGCAATCGCGCTGAAAACGCGAGGCTATTTTAAGTAGCAGTCGCGCTGAAAACGCGAGGCTATTTTAAGTAGCAGTCGCGCTGAAACGCGAGGCTATTTTAAGTAGCAGTCGCGCTGAAAACGCGAGGCTATTTTAAGTAGCAGTCGCGCTGAAAACGCGAGGCTATTTTAAGTAGCAGTCGCGCTGAAAACGCGAGGCTATTTTAAGTAGCAATCGCGCTGAAAACGCGAGGCTATTTTAAGTAGCAGTCGCACTGAAAACGCGAGGCTATTTTAAGTAGCAATCGCGCTGAAAACGCGAGGCTCTTTTAAGTAGCAGTCGCGCTGAAAACGCGAGGCTATTTTAAGTAGCAATCGCACTGAAAACGCGAGGCTATTTTAAGTAGCAGTCGCGCTGAAAACGCGAGGCTATTTTAAGTAGCAATCGCGCTGAAAACGCGAGGCTCTTTTAAGTAGCAGTCGCGCTGAAAACGCGAGGCTATTTTAAGTAGCAATCGCGCTGAAAACGCGAGGCTCTTTTAAGTAGCAGTCGCGCTGAAAACGCGAGGCTATTTTAAGTAGCAATCGCGCTGAAAACGCGAGGCTCTTTTAAGTTCTGCGCGGTCTAATTTTTAGCTTCGCGCGGCGCTATTCTTAGCTTCGCGCGTTCTAATTTTTAGCTTCGCGCGTCCATACTTAGAGAATTTTTTCTGTCTTATAGAAACTTCTCTCACTCTGCTTTCTTTTTGCAGTAGGGTATTCGATGGAATCTCTTCCCCACAAGAACTACTTCGGCTTTGCTGGGGGTTCTGATCCCTCCGGCCAATTCCGTTTCACTACCATCCTGCCCTCATATAAACCAGACCCGAAGGAATGCAAGGAGAAGCTGATCAAGTACCACCCTACTACTGCCCGAGAAATCATAACCGACGCAGCTTTTGAAGATGTGAACAGAAAGGCGATGGAGAAACCCGCCTTCCTCTTTGGAGACCAGATGGACCACTCAGATAAGATCCTTTCTGAAGAGGAGCATGTTTGGTTATATAACTCAGGCGAAATGCTGATGTTTCTGCCTAGAATGGATCGTAGCTATCCTCTGGTCTATCTTCAGAGGCTAGCGATGCCTCGAGAATTAAAGTGGGGACTGACTCAGGAGCAAGATGGCGTCCCAACAGGCAAATTTGGCGCCAAAGGGGTTTATCAAGATGGTTCCCCAAGATGCATTACTGGCTTGCTTCCAGGCCGATTTGGCAAGGAGCTTCCAGTGGGAGAAATCCCATCTCGTGCCCGAACTTTCTTAAGTGAGTTCTTGGCGAAGGATGGTCAGTACCCGGCTAGCGACTTCAGGATGCCTGGCTGGGTTCATTCTTCTAACAATATGTGGTGGGCACGCCTTGTTCAGTACATGCTGGATTCCCACGAGCCCATTTTAAAGAATATTGGCTTGTATAAAGCCATCAGGAATGTCCAATTCGGGTTTCCCCACAGTGCTTATCACTTTTACTGCCTCTTGGAGATGTATAACCCTGAGACCTGTACTTTCTTTACACCAGTGGGTGAGCTAGGGTTCGCTCTCCACGAGATGTTTGAGGTTTCTGGGCTCTCGATGAGCGAAGTCCCTTACGAGGAGTATATCCCTACCACTGATGAGTTGAACATGCTATTGGCGAGGGACGAGCGCATCCATGCCACATACTGGGAGATGATGTGCCATTATCATATTTGTGCTGACCTGACAGGTGCACATAATCATGGTATTGGCCACAAGAAGTGGGCCGAATACCTTTTTGCCAACTTGAATTCTAAGGATAGCTCGGCCACTATCCATGGTCATCCACCCATCTACGGCTCAGAGATTGATCACCGTATTGCTAAGGGCCGCCATCTATTATATTATACCACTGAATCCAATGAGAATGGATACGGTCCCGGTACTTCATTTAAGAGCTATCACTATCAAGCCCAGTTTTCGATCTCCAACAGAGGTCTCATTGCCGGGTTTCTGATGATGTGGCTCAAAAGATGCGTCGTGCCGTCATTGCCCAAGGAAGCGATTGCAGTGACCGTGGTATATCCAGCGGTTCTTCTCGCATACGGCCGACCCCTTGGACTCCTTCCCGCTATGGTATGCAATTTGCAGTATGGACTGAGGGTATTCTGTCGTGATTTCCTCCCTACTATTAAGGTCAAGGGGAAAGGAAAGGGTAAGTCGAAAGAGACTGCCCAACCGAAAACTCCAAACCCCAGGGTGGAGATGCCCTACACCTATTTGATGGCGTGGCTTGTCTTTCACTGTCCCTCTTTAATAAGTGCGCCAGAGCGTCGTTCGGGCGAAAAGTGCTTCCTTGTAGAACTATATGAACGTTCTTCATGGAGGCATAATTATATGTCCCAGATTCGGAAGACTCTTCGTAGCTTTCAGAATTACGAGATCTTCCGGTGTTTTCCTGACTTTCCCGGTGGAGGATATGGGACGAGGCTAAAGGATGCCATGGGAGCAGATAAGTTCACTACTTTATCTGCAGGAGCGTTCTGGTGGCTTCTCAACATCCGTCCCGGACACTTGGTGTATCGTCAAGATCTCAGGTGTCAGATTGAGCCATATACTCCGAGTCGCTTTGCTCGCCAGTTTGGATATTCTCAACTTTATGTGGGTAATCCAAATAAAGATCTTGCTTACGAGGGGAATTTATACGAAGGTGCTCGTGACTGGTTCCATTTTGCAGCGGGCGGGACCGAAGCTGAATTCTCCTTGCCCCAGAAGGTGCCAGAATTGGCTATGACCCTCAGCTTCTGCAATTGGTTCAACATTGCGAATGCTGACGTGCCCGGCTTCTCTCTCAATCGCAGTTGTTGCAAAGAGATTGAAGCCCTCTATATTAGCCGCCAGGGTGCTTCTAGGGTAAGGATAAAAGGAATGGAAGAATTCCTTGGCGCTGCGGCTGAGCCTTCGGATATCAGCGAATCAGACGATGATGCCGGTGATGATGATGATGATGATGATGCTGGTGCTGGTGGAGTTCCTCAGCCTGTTGTCAGTCGTTCCCTGAGTCCAACTCTCAAACGCCGCGGCACTTTAAAGAAAAGGCCGGGTAAGAAGCAAAAACTGACACAAGAAACCTTGATAGCCCCCCAAGAAGTGGCTATCAAACTTGCTTCCGACTTGTTGGCTTCAGCTATACCCCCAGCGTTGGCAAGGGAGGATGAACTTGCCAAAGCTCCAAGTGCTGCTGAGATTTCAGCTCCTTCGGCCGTAGAGCCTGTAGCAGAACCTGGGGCGCAACTAACGGGTAGCGAGACGGGTACACTGCTGGAAACGACAATGGCTCCCCCTTCAAGTCCGACAACTGGTCTTGTATTGCCTGGTATGGCCTTTAGCATTTTATCTTTTGCCCGTTATTATTTTAACGTAACACTGAAATGTAGGTGATCAACTTCTTTCGCCAATGCACTCGACTACCCAAGTAGAGTCTGACGATAGAATGGACCATTCTGGCTCTGTTGGTGGTGTGGGTAGCTCTGCTGGTGAGTTTGCAGCTGATTATTCCACACCGGCTCCTGCCTCTGTTTCCTCTTCAATTCCCCCAATTGACGAATTGGGAAGTGACGAGAGAACTGAGATTATTATTGCAGCTGCTGCTAATGAGGCTACACCTTCTCCTAGCATGCCATCTCCAACACCCGTTTGCTCTTCTGAGACATTTCCCACGGTCGTTGGAGCGCCTTCTCAGTCAGCAATTTTAACGTCGTCTGTTGTCGTGGCTGCTGAGATACCTGCAACTCTTCCGACTCCAAGCCTTCCAGCAGGGGAGGAGAATAATTTGAAATTCTCGTTCGAAGATGCTTCTCCCACCGAAGGAGTTTCAGGCGAAGTGGTCCCATCTTCTCTTCCTGTTGGTGGGGGTACCCAAGTGATCTGTACCGACGGTACTTCGTCTGGGGTCTCCAGTTCTTCCAGATCTGCACTGGCTCTACTGGTCCCTCGATCATGAATTTAACGCAGGGACGGGCTTCTTCTTCTCCAATCCCAGCCACTACTGCTCCCTTGCTCACGACACCCCTTTTGGTATTGCCTACTTTGCCTACCGACACTGCAAATCCTCTTGAAAGACTTTTTGGCTTCACTGTCGAGGATTTTATGTATTTGTTAAGAAGATGTGTCGAGATGGTTCTTGCTGGCCATGATTCCTTCAACTTCGCACGTCCACTGTTACTCCGGTATTTAGGAAATATCGAAGAATTCGGGGGACAAGATCGAGCAGCTCCATACCGGGCCCGCCTTGCAGCTTTAGAAGAGCAGGTGACCACGCTACACACACTCCGTCAGGCGGATGTGGAGGCGATCACTGAGATAGAGCTAGCGCGGCTTCGAGCAGAATCCTTATCTCGAAGAAATATTTTAAGGCAGCAGGAGGAGGATGGTCTCAGGAGCTGACAGAGCTCCAGGCCAGTCGGGAGTCCGTTATTGGCGACCTGCAAAGGGTAAACTTCGGAATTGAGGAAAGTCAGGCGGCCATCTCTAAAGCCCAGGAGACGATTGCGAGAGCTCGGGCCACTTTGATAGAAAATGAACTCCGATTAGGAGAATCTATCAAGAAACGGGAGATGTTGCTTGTCCAGCAGGAACAGATTCAGCAGGAAGAGACAGCCAGGAATCGTGCCATAGAAGAATCTCGTCAGCAACAACTTTCAATAAGTGATGATGAGTTGCGTAGGCAAGCTCAGCAAACCGTGGAGGCTTCTCATCGTAGAAATTTGGACGAGACAATAAACCAATTGAGACTTCTGGGAGGCCAATAGTTTCATCTCTCTTTACCCTTTTATCTTCCTTGTAATAAGAACTTTGTAAACAGGAGAGAGATAACTTTACTATGTTTCTTTGAAATTCTTTTTGTATCTTCACCTTAATAAAGATGATTCTCTTGACTCTTTTATTTGCCGGCTTCAAAACAGATTTGCTTGCCCCACAAATAACCTGTCGTCAAAATGATTTATCTCGGTACCGTTTTATGCTCAATCTCTTGAACCAAAATAACAATTAACGTTTAATATGGGATTTTTAGCAAACCCCCAGCTATTAACGGATTTGATTAGCCTTTACCAACTACCGTTTGAGTTGGGCTAGCCATGTTATTCCCCTCAACATGATGAGTTGTCGAGGAATTCACTTCCTCTCCCCTTTGCCTTTAATCAGCATCGGGTATTTAATTTCATACTCTTACCCCCAGTATGATAGGTTGGCGAGAAACTAGTTCTCTTCCCATTGCCTAGTTGGCATTGGGCAATTCATACTTTTATCCCAGCATGATGGGTTGGCGAGAAACTAGTTCTCTTCCCATTGCCTAATTGGCATTGGGCAATTCATACTTTTACCCCAGCATGTTGGGTTGGCGAGAAACTAGTTCTCTTCCCATTGCCTAATTGGCGTTGGGCAATTCATACTTTTACCCCAGCATGATGGGTTGGCGAGAAATTTAATCTCCTCTTCCCATTGCTATAGAAGCGTTGGGCAATTCATACTTTTACCCCAGCATGATGGGTTGGCGAGAAACTAGTTCTCTTCCCATTGCCTAGTTGGCGTTGGGCAATTCATACTTTTACCCCAGCATGATGGGTTGGCGAGAAACTAGTTCTCTTCCCATTGCCTAGTTGGCGTTGGGCAATTCATACTTTTACCCCAGCATGATGGGTTGGCGAGAAACTAGTTCTCTTCCCATTGCCTAATTGGCGTTGGGCAATTCATACTTTTACCCCAGCATGATGGGTTGGCGAGGAATTTAATCTCCTCTTCCCATTGCTATAGAAACGTTGGGCAATTCATACTTTTACCCCAGTATGATGGGTTGGCGAGAAATTTAATCTCCTCTTCCCATTGCTATAGAAGCGTTGGGCAATTCATACTTTTACCCCAGTATGATGGGTTGGCGAGGAATTTAATCTCCTCTTCCCATTGCTATAGAAGCGTTGGGCAATTCATACTTTTACCCCAGTACGATGGGTTGGCGAGGAATTTAATCTCCTCTTCCCATTGCTATAGAAGCGTTGGGCAATTCATACTTTTACCCCAGCATGATGGGTTGGCGAGAAACTAGTTCTCTTCCCATTGCCTAGTTGGCGTTGGGCAATTCATACTTTTAGGTCAGAGGCGCTTAATTACACATGCCTAAAAGAAGACTGGGGGCTGTTCAAACTTGAGAACTAAACACACCAGGTTTGGGTCAGAGGCGCTCAATGCGCATGCCCAAGAAAAGACTGATGGTGGTTCAAACTTGAGAACCAAACTGGAGGCGGCTCAAGGCTCTCTCGCGTAACTTGAACTGGGTACTCCAAACACACCAGGTTTAGGTCAGAGGCGCACAATGCGCATGCCTAAGAAAAGACTGATGGTGGTTCAAACTTGAGAACCAAACTCCCCAGGTTTAGGTCAGAGGCGCACAATGCGCATGCCTAAGAAAAGACTGATGGTGGTTCAAACTTAAGAACCAAACGCACCAGGTTTTAGGTCAGAGGCGCCAAACTGCGCATGCCTAAGAAAAAGACTGGAGGTGGTTCAAACTTGAGAACCAAACTCACCAGGTTTTAGGTCAGAGGCGCCAAACTGCGCATGCCCAAGAAAAGACTGATGGTAGTTCAAACTTGAGAACCAAACTCACCAGGTTTAGGTCAGAGGCGCACAATGCGCATGCCTAGGAAAAGACTGGAGGTGGTTCAAACTTGAGAACCAGAAACGCCAGAGTTTAGGTCAGAGGCGCACAATGCGCATGCCTAGAAAAGGACTGATGGTGGTTCAAACTTGAGAACCAAACAGGAGGTGGTTCAAGGCTCTCTCGCGTAACTTGAACTGGGCACTCCAAACACACCAGGTTTAGGTCAGAGGCGCACAATGCGCATGCCTAGGAAAAGACTGGAGGTGGTTCAAACTTGAGAACCAGACACGCCAGAGTTTAGGTCAGAGGCGCACAATGCGCATGCCTAGAAAAGGACTGATGGTGGTTCAAACTTGAGAACCAAACTCACCAGGTTTAGGTCAGAGGCGCACAATGCGCATGCCCAAGAAAAGACTGATGGTGGTTCAAACTTGAGAACCAAACTCACCAGGTTTAGGTCAGAGGCGCACAATGCGCATGCCTAGGAAAAGACTGGAGGTGGTTCAAACTTGAGAACCAGACACGCCAGAGTTTAGGTCAGAGGCGCACAATGCGCATGCCTAGAAAAGGACTGATGGTGGTTCAAACTTGAGAACCAAACTCACCAGGTTTAGTGGGTTAAAATCACCAGAATAGAAGAAGTCCAAGTGCTCATCTGCGTAACTTGGATAAATTGGAGGCTTATACTTCCAGAGATATTAAGCATAGTATTTCTTCAGAAATTTGCCATTGATCGGTATCATCATCCTATCGCCGTCTTGATTCATTAAGCGATAAGCTCCACTGGAGTAGACTGTCTCCACAATGAACGGTCCTTCCCACTTGGGTTCAAACTTACCCTTAGTCTTGTGGGTTAGCACCATTGGCCTTTTAACAGCCAGAACCAAGTCTCC
Organism: Dracaena cambodiana; assembly: GCA_036321105.1. Lineage (NCBI taxonomy): Eukaryota > Viridiplantae > Streptophyta > Magnoliopsida > Asparagales > Asparagaceae > Dracaena > Dracaena cambodiana. The sequence continues at coordinate 3,979,193 of JAYEPQ010000004.1, forward strand.
TTGTTTAAAAGTCCTTGGCTTAACGTTTTTATTGAACGTATGAGCAATTCGAGCTCGATACAACTCAATTTCTTGTTGAGCCCTGAGACGCTTTTCATTCAACGCCTCTAGTTCTTGCAATCTTTGCTGATGGCGCTCTTCTGTCGTCATCTTTGTGGCTAAAGCCACTCTTAATGAAGGAATCTGGACTTCGAGAGGCAAGACGGCCTCGCTTCCATAGACCAAAGAGAACGGGGTAGCTTTAGTCGGGGTGCGAACGGTGGTGCGATAAGCCCACAGGCACTCTCCTAGCTTTTCATCCCAATCTCGTTTATTAGAAGAGACGAACTTCCGAAGGAGTTTAATGATCGTCTTATTGAAAGCTTCGGCCAACCCATTAGCCGCAGGGTTATATGGTGTAGAAGTGATATCTTTGATTCTGAATTTATTGCAGAATCTGGAGAATCCCTGACTGATGAATTGCGGACCATTATCATGAATAATCCGTCGGGGGACGCCAAATCGGTAAATAACATGATGCTTGACGAACTTGATTACATCTGTCGTCTTCACCTCTTTCATGGGCACGGCTTCGGCCCATTTTGAAAAATAATCGGTTATTGCAAGAATAAACCGATGTCCTCTGGATGACGGGGGAGTTATTGGCCCCACAATGTCCATTCCCCAGGCTTCAAATGGCCAGCTTGCGACGGTATTGTGCAAGTATTCTTGGGGTTGATGAATAAAATTGGCATGTATTTGGCATGCATGACATTGTTTAGCGTATGCCATTGCTTCCGTAACCATGCTCGGCCAGTAGTACCCCAGCCTTCTTATACGGTCTCCAAGTTTGGGACCGAGCTGATGAGCTCCACATATTCCATCATGTGTTTCTTTCAGCACTTGTTCCGCTTCTGCTTTCGATATGCAGCGTAGCAATAGACCATCTCTTGACTTTCTATACAAAGTCTGAAGTTTATGGTCATAATAAAATCTTTGGGCCTTCCTCTTTATTGAGGTGGCTTCCTTAGGATCTTCTGGTAATATCCCATGCAAAGCATAATCCACAAACGGAAATCGCCAATCACGGGGCTCTAAGTTTAAGCCAATCTGGCATACCTCTTCGGTTTGAGATACCACATCTGGGTGGAGAAGTTCTCTACTACCAATGGTGATGCTTTTAGCTTCACCTGGTGGGATTGCCAGCGTTGCGGCTAATACGGCAAGAGCATCTGCATAAATGTTCTCGTTTCGAGATACATGATATATGTAGAATTGTTCAAAATATCCTGCTAGCTCAATAGCTAGCTGATGATAGGGGATGAGGGCTTCATGTCTGACTTCATACTCACCTGTCATCTGATTGACAATGAGCTTAGAATCTCCATATGCCTCTAGATGGTTCACCCCCAGTTGCAGAGCTATTTTTAAGCCGATAATGAGCGCGTTGTACTCCGCCACATTATTAGTGCACGGTTCTGTTAATGAGTAACCGTTAGGCAATATATGTTTATGTGGGGATATTAGCACAACCCCCACTCCAGCAGCAGATCGTCTCGCGGCACCATCAAAGAACATTTGCCAAGGCTGTTCTTTGGTAACTGTGTTGACTTCTGATGTCTGCTTTAATTTGGACCAAATTGGATGGTCTGCAAGGAAATCAGCGATTGCCTGTCCCTTCATGGCCTTTTGAGGGACAAAATGTATGTCATAGGGCGATAGTAAGAGCGCCCATTTTGCCAATCGGCCATTCAAGGATCCCGGTTTTGTCATCAGAATCTTCAAGGGATTAACCCGTGATATGACATGAATTGTTTGCCCTGAAAGGTAGTGTCGCATTTTCTGAACAGCAAACACTAGGGCTAAACATTCTTTTTCAATCGGGGTATATCGCTGTTCGGTCCCAATCATTGTTCTACTTAAATAGTAGAGGGCATGTTCATGGCCGTGCTCATTATATTGAGCAAGTAATGCTCCTAAAGCATTATCCATGGCCCTTACATATATAAGGAAGGGCTGCCCAGGGGCTGGTGCCATTAGTACAGGAGGCTTTGTAAGGTACTCCTTGAGGTCATCAAATGCCTGCTGACATGCCTCATCCCATATGAAAGACACTCCCTTCTTCATAAGTTTGGAGAATGGTTGGCATCGTCCAGATAAGTTGGATATGAAGCGCCGAATATAAGCGAGTTTTCCTTGCAATCCCCTTAATTCCTTAAGATTGCGGGGAGGCGGCATTTCGCTAATCGCTTTTACTTTTTCAGGGTCGAGGAAAATTCCTTTTGAAGTTATTACGAACCCTAGAAACTTCCCGCTGGATACCCCCATGAATGACTTAGTAGGATTCATCTTCAAATGATGTTTCCTCATAAGATCGAAGACCACTCTTAAATCGTGAAGATGATCTTCTTTGTCTTTACTTTTAACTGCTAAGTCATCCACATAGCACTCTACTGTTATGCGTAGGTGTTCTTTAAATATGGCGCTCATTGCGCGTTGGTAAGTGGCACATGCATTCTTTAATCCGAATGGCATCACCGTATAGCAGTATACCCCCTGTGGCGTTCTGAAAGCTGTATGCTTTTCATCATCCGGGTGCATCTTGATTTGGTTATAACCTGAGAAGCCATCCATAAAGGACATCCTCTCATAATCGCAAGTATTATCGATCATCACGTCGGTGATGAGGAGTGGAAATTCATCCTTGGGACATGCAGCGTTCAGATCTCGAAAGTCAATGCATATCCGGATTTTGCCATTCTTTTTGAGAACTGGCACTATGTTTGCCACCCAGTCAGGATGCTGTTCTTCGCGGATGAACCCGGATTGTATAAGCTTATTGACCTCAGCAACTATTGCCTCCATCAATTCCGGTCGAAAACGCCTCTGTTGCTGTTTAACAGGTTTGACATCTTCTTTTATATTTAACCGGTGTGTGGCAATTTGAGGGTCAAGCCCAGGCACATCTTCATAACTCCATGCGAACACATCTATATATTCTTTGATAAGAGATATAAGTTCCTCCTTTTCTAAAGGAGTTAGTGTGTCACTTATGAAAATGGGTTTCGGATTTTCTTCCGTTCCCATGTTAACCTGTATTAATTTGTCTTCTGTGGGCGGGTCACGCTGTTCAAAGCGGACATCCCAGAGAGTGTCCATATGCTTAGCCCAAGCATCATCTTGAACGTCAATTGGTTCCTCGTCGCTTTCTGGCGCGGATGAAACCATATTGGCTGTCAAAGATTGAAACCAAGCACCGGTACTTATATCCGAATCATGATCTGGTGAAGATGTTTCTTCTTTATCCGAAGAACTCTCTTCATCCTTGGGTGGCGATGAGGGTGGAGTAGACACATAGCCCAACCCCCTGCGGGTCTTCTGATAATAATCAGGACTCTTTCCTCTTGGTCTAAACGAGGGTATGAGATTCCGCCGCCCCTTTTTCGAAGTTTAATCCCGGCTTCTGGGTAAAATTATATCCCATTTTCTCCATCATCTGTCGGGACCTTTGCTCATATAAGTGAAATTGAGGTGATGTTTGTTCATCACTTTCACTACTTTGTCTCTGTCGAGGCGACGTGGCCACTTTGCCGAACATGATCGGCCTTTGGGACTTCTATCGGGGAGGCACTTCAAATAAGTGCCCTTGATCCTCGGTTATTTTTAATTGAGAGAGGAGGGAAGACTTGAGGGGCAAATGATATGCCGCCAGAACTTCAAGTTCGGTCAGGCCATCCGCTTCGGTGGAGGTACAAGAGGGCTCAGACTCAGTAGCTACAGCATGCTCGTAGACTAACTTTACACTTTAATTAATAACCCATTCACTTTCTATTACATCCACTATATTATTAAGACCTAAGCTAAGATCTAGGTGAGGGTTGATTTCGTAATCACCCCCGTCATCTTCTCCAAGGAGCTCGTACTCAGTGTCGGCTTCATTGCCACTGTCGTCAGGCCTTGGAGATTTGTTAAGACTGTCATTGGAAGCTTCATGTGCTGGCTTTTAGAGTGCAGCATCTGTGAAGTAATTTTCCAACCCTTTGAATGGCTGCTTGTCAGCAATTAGTGTCCGAACCTCTCCTTCCTCATCGCAATATTTCATGCACTGGTGAAGAGTCGACGGAACTATCATATGAGAGTGAATCCAAGGTCGCCCCAATAAAATATTGTAGGAGGTATCAGCATCAATTACGTAGCACGTAACCTCCATTTTCAAGTCTCCAATTTGACACCGCAATCGGATTTTACCAAGAGGATGGCTATTATTAGCGTTGAATCCATAGATGGTAGTGTGTGTAGGTGTCAAGCGATGAAGGGAAATCCCCAACAGCTGCATCAATCTACTGGGCACGACGCTGAGTGCGGAACCTGGATCAATCTGAATTCGGTCCACTTTTGTGGACCCGACATATCCAGTGAAATATAAAGGCCTATTATGCTTTATATTCCTCACCTGCATGTCTTCTGGAGAGAAGATAATTTGTGGGACCTGCCTCCTCACTTGATGACAGTGGGGGCAAGAATCCCGCTCTTCGATGGCCGGCTCAACAATCTGAGCTAGGAACGACTCAGAGTCTGCCAAGGCCTCTCTTAGAGCTTCACGTGTTGATTTTGATAATCTCAACAATTCGTAAAGCGTCACTCGCGCTGGGATATTAGCCAACTGCGCGATTATGTCAAATTCGAAGGGAGTTTCTTTGGCTCCTTCATCTCTGGTAGAATTCTTCTGGAAACGAAGTCTTTTCTGTTTCGCAGGCTTTGCAAGTTCTGCATAGATTTCTTTTGGATCCACTCTAGTGTAGTCCTTAAGATATGTCTTTCCAGATCGAGCACTGGAAGGGCCTGCCCCATCTTGATGGGTGGCCATAGTTTCGGGTTCTTCTTCAGAACTTGTGAAGGCGCCTGAAGCTATATATTCTTCCTTTATATCTGCAGAGATGGCATTGACAGCCCGCTTCTTCTCTGGACCTCTTGAAGTAGTCCATTGTTCATCTTCCAGCAAATCAGGGTGAACCCACATAACTTCCCCTCTTTGGGTTGTTATGGGGACAAGTCCTTCTTGGGCTTTGTTGTAAGGATCAAGATTCTTTGTAACTGCCTCACCCTTTGGGATTGGGGTCACTCCTGCGGGGAACTCGTGGGTTCCAACCACTATGGTTGCCATATTGGCAGTGACTTTCTTCTGCTCTTCCTTAAGCGTCAAAACTCCAGCCTCTATTAGTGCTTGGATTCTGTTCTTAAGGGGAAAACAATCCCGGGTAGGGTGCCCAACATTCCGGTGATAAAGACAGTAATTTGGGTCTTTAGTCTTACCCGCATCTTCTGGCTTCTTATTCTCCGGAAGTTTTAGCATTCCCTTCTTTTGGAGCAGGTGAAAGAGGACTGGTGTCTGTTCAGCTTTGAAAGTGTAATTCCTTTCTTGCTGCGGTCTAATTTGCCTTGACCCTCGTTGACCTTGAGATTTCGGCTCTGGCAGAGGACTGGTTTTCTGAGGAGCAGTTTCTGATGACATTACTGCTTTCCCTTTATTCTTGTTGCTGTTGTTGTGGGTATATGATTTACTACCCCCAGCACTTCTTGGCCCGCGGGACTCTTCAACTCGGCGAATCAAGTCTTCAGCTTGCTCTCCTTGTTTGAGCAGGTCCCTCCACGTCTTAGATTCTATGGCCCCCATTTTGAGGAGCACATTGGTCTTAAGGTTGTGTCGACAGGTCTCGACTAGAGTTTCCTGGATCATTCCGTGTTTACAATGTACGGACTTCTCCCGGAACCTTTCTATGAAATCTTTAACTGCTTCTTGTTCCCCTTGCCTAGTTGCAAGGAGGGAATGAACCGTTATCTCGGTGTCATCCTCGAAGAAACGTGAGAGAAATGATTTCTCAACATCTAACCAAGTATTAATAGTACCTGGGGGCAGCTGCATGAACCAAGTAAAGGCAGGCCCTCGCAAAGTACTTGTAAATACTTTGGTCATGATGGGATCATTACCCATTAAGTGTCTTGCTTTGGACAAGAAATAATAGATGTGCTGACTGGGCGATCCCTTCCCGTCATAGGGCTCCAACTTGAGCGGCTTATACTTTGGAGGATAGGGTACCACATCCCATTCTGCTGGATATGGTCTAGAGACTCCTGACTCCTTCAACTCTTTTTTACGCATCAAGGCTTCGAGTTGATTCTGTAACTTTTCAAGCTTTTCTTCATGCGGATCATGGAAAGAAAATCTATCTTCTTCCTCATGCATCGAGTGGGCTTTCTCCTCCTGTTCTTCTTCATTTGGAGTCTTCTTGCCCTGTTTAGCATTATCTTCAACAACTTTTAAAAGTAGCATCTTAAGGTCTTCAATCGTTTTCTGTTGCTCTCGAATCATCCTTTCTTGAGCTTCAAATCTCTGATTGATATCACCAGATTTATCTGCCATGTGCGACGCTGACTTCTGCAGTCGAGATGATGTAGAGGATTGAGGCGAGGCTATAGCGGAATTATCACTGTCCTCGTCGTAAGAAACCTCTGCGAGCTTTTTATAATTTCGGGGCGGGACGACTCCTGATCTTAGTCGAGTAACATGATGAAGTTCATCATCGCTCGATTCTGAATCATCATCCGTTTCTGCAATTTTCTTCCCTTTTCCTACCATGTTGGAAGTTACAGCTCTCCCTTGTTTCAGGGAAGTGGTTCTTTTCTTCTTAGCAGGATTCTGGTTTGACTCATTTAATCGGTCGAACACAGATATCCTGTTCTTGCTGCAGCCACAGTTATTCATCACGGCTGATATTGTTGTCATAAGTTGCTGGCAATGGCAACTATGTTCAACTTGAAGTTGGTCTATACCTCTCTTCTTATGAAGATGCTCCCTGAGGTCAGTGCCTCTAGACATGAAATCAAGAGGTCCATTCAACTCTTGAGAGTGTTTAGGAATCCACTGAAGCTTCTTTGATTGATCAACCCTGGCTCTGGGGTCGGACTGATCCTCGCGTGGCTTAGGAATAGCCTCGCGTTTCACATTGCGGACCTGAAGAATAGCTCCGCGCTGATCCACACTAGCCTCGCGTTTCTCGCTGGCTTGGTGTGTCCTTGGAAGTTTAGCCTCTGGAATAATAGCCCCGCGTGAAGGGAAGTTCTTGCACGCTGGCTTATCTTCGCGATTGACGCAGATCATAGTTTCGCGCTTAGCGCGGTTTTTACGACTGACAACTATCTGCCAATCATCTTCCCGTTCCTTGTGGGTGTCAGAAGTCTTGCGTTTATTGCAAGTATCACTGGCTTCGCGTCTCTCGCTAGGCACAGTAATAGCCTCGCGTGGAGAATCACATGCTGGCTTTGAATAATTTTTATACTCGCGTAACTCGCGAGTGTTGGGTATTCTGCGACTAGCGCAACCCTTACTGGCTTTGCGTCTCTCGCTAGGCACAGTAATAGCCTCGCGTGGAGAATCACACGCTGGCTTGGAATAATTTTTATACTCGCGTAACTCGCGAGTGTCAGGAATTTTGCGTAACTCGCCAGTATTACCAGCCTCGCGTGGAAAATCACACGCTGGCTTTTCCTTGCTTTTAAGGCAAGTTGTATCTTCTCATTTAACGCGGTAGAGATTGGTCTCGCGGGTAGCGCGAGCCAATTTGCGAGGGACCATAGCCTCGCGTCCTCTAGAGTTAGCTCCGCGTCCAAGGCGGGCTTTGAGGGCTCTACGCCTCGCTCTCCGGTTCCTGTTCCGGAGTTGGGTCCTGGTTAGTCCAGTTCCCACGTCTTCTTCGGCAATCGGAAGCTCTTCCTCGGCTAGGATTTCTTGTGTGGACTCCGGCGCTATAACCGTAGTCTCCAAGGATCCCCGTCTCTCGGTGGATACCTTTCTACCCGTCACTCGGGCATTGGAGTACATACGGCGATAGTGCCGTGTCTCATCCAGGTCACCTGATCCGGAGGAGAGGAACTCCTCATACTTCTGCTGGTCGATTTCAACGACCAGCGTGTCTACTTCGGATCCGATCAAGTCAACGTCCGATTGCGCCACAATCTCTTCATCAGTGAAAGAGATGGCTCCCACTGTGGTCGCCAGTTTGTTCGTCGCAAAAGTTGCTTCGCTTCCTCCCATTGAATTAACTTAATTACAATGAAAGTGAACAAGAGATAAAAAAGAACAAACGAGAGGATTTTATATTTCAATCTCTCTCTTTTACAATATTGTGGGATCTGTGGCGATGGGATCTGTCAAGCAGTTCCTTTGGACGATCGGTACGTTGAAATCTTCTCTTTTAAAGATATCGGCCGAATATAGACGATCTTCTCTGGTTTTGATTCGTTCAAGACTCTCTCGCGTACTTGAATTTCTCAAGAACTCCAGAAAGAAGATGGTGATTTTCTCTGATCTTCACGAACTCAAGGCTCTGTGCGTAACTTGAATTCTCCAAGATTTCAGAAGATGATCAGCAAAGGCTTCAAGGCTCTCTCGCGTACTTGAATTGCCAAAGGATCAATAGGAGGCTTCCGATGCCAAAAAGAAGAAGAAGACGACCTCTGATCTCTGGTTTTGATTAGTTCAAGGCTCTCGCGCGTACTTAAATTTTACCAAAACTTCCAAAAGATCCTTTAAGGTTTCACCAAGAAGGTATTTATAGCCCCAGGTTAATGCAAGAGTTTCTATCTAAATAGAACTCGCATTCATCAAGGATTCCAATCAAATATCTTAGTTTTGATGGAATTCTGATTAGACTTGATTCGGGTATTTGGATAAGCCCAGAATCATAATCTCAATCAATTTGAGATTCTGGTTATCTGCTTACGCAGAGCTTTAATCGCATTAAAACGTGGCGCTAAATAACCAAAACGCGGAGCTAACGCGGAGCTATTGATCATCTCCGCGTTTTACTCAAACGCGAGGCTAATATAAGCCAGACTGCGGAATCAACGCGGAGCTATTAAACATCTCCGCGTTTTATTCAAACGCAGGGTTAATGTAACTAAACGCGCGGCTATTGAATTAGCTCCGCGTTCTGTTGTGGAAAATCTTTTTAACTTAGAAATTTTCACTGCCAACAAGGACATCCTCTCATAACCGCAAGTATTATCGATCATCACGTCGGTGATGGGGAGTGGAAATTCATCCTTGGGACATGCAGCATTCAGATCTCGAAAGTCAATGCTTATCCGGATTTTGCCATTCTTTTTGCGAACTGGCACTATGTTTGCCACCCAGTCTGGGTGTTGTTCTTCACGGATGAACCCGGATTGTATAAGCTTGTTGACCTCAACAACTATTGCCTCCATCAATTCCGGTCGAAAACGCCTCTGTTGCTGTTTAACAGGTTTGACATCTTCTTTTATATTTAACCGGTGTGTGGCAATTTGAGGGTCAAGCCCAGGCAGATCTTCATAACTCCATGCGAACACATCTATATACTCTTTGATAAGAGATATAAGTTCCTCCTTTTCTAAAAGAGTTAGTGTGTCGCTTATGAAAATGGGTTTTGGATTTTCTTTCGTTCCCATGTTAACCTGTATTAATTTGTCTTCTGTGGGCGGGTCACGCTGTTCAAAGCGGACATCCCAGAGAGTATCCATATGCCTAGCCCAAGCATCATCTTGAACGTCGATTGGTTCCTCGTCGCTTTCTAGCGCAGCTGAAACCATATTGGCTGTCAAAGACTGAAACCAAGCACCGGTGCTTATATCCGAATCATGATCTGGTGAAGATGTTTCTTCTTTATCCGAAGAACTCTCTTCATCCTTGGATGGCGATGAGGGTGGAGTAGACATATAGCCCAACCCCCTGCGGGTCTTCTGATAATAATCAGGGCTCTTTCCTCTCGGTCTAAACGAGGGTATGAGATTCCGCTGCCCTTTTCCAAAATTTAATCCCGGCTTCTGGGTAAAATTATATCCCATTTTCTCCATCATCTGTCGGGACCTTTGCTCATATAAGTGAAATTGAGGTGATGTTTGTTCATCACTTTCACTACTTTGTCTCTGTCGAGGCGACGTGGCCACTTTGCCGAACATGATCGGCCTTTGGGACTTCTGTCGGGGAGGCACTTCAAAGAAGTGCCCTTGATCCTCGGTAATTTTTAATTGAGAGAGGAGGGAAGACCTGAGGGGCAAATGGCATGCCGCCAGAACTTCAAGTTCAGTCAGGCCATCTGCTTCGGTGGAGGTACAAGAGGGCTCAGACTCAGTAGCTACAGCATGCTCGTAGACTAACTTTACATTTTCATTAATAACCCATTCACTTTCTATTACATCCACTATATTATCAAGACCTAAGATAAGATCTAGGTGAGGGTTGATTTCGTAATCACCCCCGTCATCTTCTCCAAAGAGCTCGTACTCAGTGTCGGCTTCATTGCCACTGTCGTCGGGTTTTGGAGACTTACTAAGACTGTCATTGGAGGCTTCATGTGCTGGCTTGTAGAGTGCAGCATCTGTGAAGTAATTTTCCAACCCTTTGAATGGCTGCTTGTCAGCAATTAGTGTCCGGACCTCTCCTTCCTCATCGCAATATTTCATGCACTGGTGAAGAGTCGACGGAACTATCATATGAGAGTGAATCCAAGGTCGCCCCAATAAAATATTGTAGGAGGTATCAGCATCAATTACGTAGCATGTAACCTCCGTTTTCAAGTCTCCAATTTGACACCGCAATCGGATCTTACCAGGAGGATGGCTATTATTAGCGTTGAATCCATAGATGGTAGTGTGTGTAGGTGTCAAGCGATGAAGGGAAATTTCCAACAGCTGCATCAATCTACTGGGTACGACGCTGAGTGCGGAACCTGGATCAATCTGAATTCGGTCCACTTTTGTGGACCCGACATATCCAGTGAAATATAAAGGCCTATTATGCTTTATATTCCTCACCTGCATGTCTTCTGGAGAGAAGATAATTTGTGGGACCTGCCTCCTCACTTGATGACAGTGGGGGCAAGAGTCCCGCTCTTCGATGGCCGGCTCGACAATCTGAGCTAGGAACGACTCAGAGTCTGCCAAGGCCTCTCTTAGAGCTTCACGTGTTGATTTTGATAATCTCAACAATTCGTAAAGCGTCACTCGTGCTGGGATATTAGCTAACTGCGCGATTATGTCAAATTCGAAGGGAGTTTCTTTGGCTCCTTCATCTCTGGTAGAATTCTTCTGGAAACGAAGTCTTTTCTGCTTCGCAGGCTTTGCAAGTTCTGCATAGATTTCTTTTGGATCCACTCTAGTGTAGTCCTTAAGATATGTCTTTCCAGATCGAGTACTGGAAGGGCCTGCCCTATCTTGATGGGTGGCCATAGTTTCGGGTTCTTCTTCAGAACTTGTGAAGGCGCCTGAAGCTATATATTCTTCCTTTATATCTGCAAAGATGACATTGACAGCCCGCTTCTTCTCTAGACCTTTTGAAGCAGTCCATTGTTCATCTTCCAGCAAATCAGGGTGAACCCACATAATTTCCCCTCTTTGGGTTGTTATAGGGACAAGTCCTTCTTGGGCTTTGTTGTAAGGATCAAGATTCTTTGTAACTGCCTCACCCTTTGGGATTGGGGTCACTCCTGCGGGGAACTCGTGGGTTCCAACCACTATGGTTGCCATATTGGCAGTGACCTTCTTCTGCTCTTCCTTAAGCGTCAGAACCCCAGCTTCTATTAGTGCTTAGATCCTGTTCTTAAGGGGAAAACAATCCCGGGTGGGGTGTCCAACATTCCGGTGATAGAGACAGTAGTTGGGATCTTTTGTCTTATCAACGTCTTCTGGCTTCTTATTCTCCGGAAGTTTTAGCATTCCCTTCTTTTGGAGCAGGTGAAAGAGGACTGGTGTCTGTTCAGCTTTGAAAGTGTAATTCATTTCTTGCTGCGGTCTAATTTGCCTTGACCCTCACTGACCTTGAGATTTCGGCTGCTCTGGCGGAGGACTGGTTTTCTGAGGAGCAGTTTCTGATGACATTACTGCTTTCCCTTTATTCCTGTTGCTGTTGTTTTGGGTATATGATTTACTACCCCCAGCACTCCTTGGCCCGCGGGACTCTTCAACTCGGCGAATCAAGTCTTCAGCTTGCTCTCCTTGTTTGAGCAGGTCTCTCCACGTCTTAGACTCTACGGCCCCCATTTTGAGGAGCACATTGGTCTTAAGGTTGTGTCGACATGTATCGACTAGAGTTTCCTGGATCATTCCGTGTTTACAATGTACGGACTTCTCCCGGAACCTTTCTATGAAATCTTTAACCGCTTCTTGTTCCCCCTGCCTAGTTGCAAGGAGGGAATGAACCGTAATCTCGGTGTCATCCTCGAAGAAACGTGAGAGAAATAATTTCTCAACATCTAACCAGGTATTAATAGTACCTGGGGGCAGCTGCATGAACCAAGTAAAGGCAGGCCCTCGCAAAGTACTTGCAAATACTTTGGTCATGATGGGATCATTACCCATTAAGTGTCCTGCTTGGGACAAGAAATAATAGATGTGCTGACTGGGCGATCCCTTTCCGTCATAGGGCTCCAACTTGAGTGGCTTATACTTTGGAGGATAGGGTACCACATCCCATTCTGCTGGATATGGTCTAGAGACTCCTGACTCCTTCAACTCTTTTTTACGCATCAAGGCTTCGAGTTGATTCTGTAACTTTTCAAGCTTTTCTTCATGCGGATCATGGAAAGAAAATCTATCTTCTTCCTCATGCATCGAGTGGGCTTTCTCCTCCTGTTCTTCTTCATTTGGAGTCTTCTTGCCCCGTTTAGCATTATCTTCAACAACTTTTAAAAGTAGCATCTTAAGGTCTTCAATCGTTTTCTGTTGCTCTTGAATCATTCTTTCTTGAGCCTCAAATCTCTGATTGATATCACCAGATTTATCTGCCATGTGCGACGCTGACTTCTGTAGCCGAGACAATATAGAGGATGGGGGCGAGGCTATAGCGGAATTATCGTTGTTCTCGTCGTAAGAACCCCCTGCGAGCTTCTTATAATTTCGGGGCGAGACGGCTCCTGATCTTAGTCGAGTAATACGATGACGTTCATCATCGCTCGATTCTGAATCATCATCCGTCTCTGCAATTTTCTTTCCTTTTCCTACCATGTTGGAAGTTACAGCTCTCCCTTGTTTCAGGGGAGTGGTTCTTGTCTTCTTAGCAGGATTCTTGTTTGACTCATTTAATCGGTCGAACACAGATATCCTGTTCTTGCTGCAGCCACAGTTATTCATCACGGCTGATACTGTTGTCATAAGTTGCTGGTAATGGCAACTATGTTCAACTTGAAGTTGGTCTATGCCTCTCTTCTTAGAAAGATGCTCCCTGAGGTCAGTGCCTCTAGCCATGAAATCAAGAGGTCCATTCAACTCTTGAGAGTGTTTAGGAATCCACTGAAGCTTCTTTGATTGATCAACCCTGACTCTGGGGTCGGACTGATCCTCGCGTGGCTTAGGAATAGCCTCGCGTTTCACATTGCGGGCTTGAAAAATAGCTCCGCGCTGATCCACACTAGCCTCGCGTTTCTCGCTGGCTTGGTGTATCCTTGGAAGTTTAGCTTCTGGAATAATAGCCCCGCGTGAAAGGAAGTTCTTGCATGCTGGCTTATCTTCGCGATTGACGCAGATCATAGCTTCGCGCTTAGCGCGGTTTTTACGACTGACAACTATCTGCCAATCATCTTCCCGTTCCTTGTGGGTGTCATAAGTCTTGCATTTATTGCAAGTATCACTGGCTTCGCGTCTCTCGCTAGGCACAGTAATAGCCTCGCGTGGAGAATCACACGCTGGCTTTGAATAATTTTTATACTCGCATAATTCGCAAGTGTCGGGTATTCTGCGACTAGCGCAACCCTTACTGGCTTCACGTCTCTCGCTAGGCACAGTAATAGCCTCGCGTGGAGAATCACACGCTGGCTTGGAATAATTTTTATACTCGCGTAACTCGCGAGTGTTGGGAATCTTGCGTAACTCGCCAGTATTACCAGCCTCGCGTGGAAAATCACACGCTGGTTTTTCCTTGCTTTTAAGGCAAGTTGTATCTTCGCATTTAACGCGGTAGAGATTGGTCTCGCGGGTAGCGCGAGCCAATTTGCGAGGGACCATAGCCTCGCGTCCTCTAGAGTTAGCTCCGCGTCCAAGGCGGGCTTTGAGGGCTCTACGCCTCGCTCTCCAGTTCCTGTTCCGGAGTTGGGTCCTGGTCAGTCCAGTTCCCCAGTCTTCTTCGGCAATCGGAAGCTCTTCCTCGGCTAGGATTTCTTGTGTGGACTCCGGCGCTATAACCGTAGTCTCCAAGGATCCCCGTCTCTCGGTGGATACCTTTCTACCCGTCACTCGGGCATTGGAGTACATACGGCGATAGTGCCGTGTCTCATCCAGGTCACCTGATCCGGAGGAGAGGAACTCCTCATACTTCTGCTGGTCGATTTCAACGACCAGCGTGTCTACTTCGGATCCGATCAAGTCAACGTCCGATTGCGCCACAATCTCTTCATCAGTGAAAGAGATGGCTCCCACTGTGGTCGCCAGTTTGTTCGTCGCAAAATTTCCTTCGCTTCCTCCCATTGAATTAACTTAAATTACAATGAAAGTGAACAAGAGATAAAAAAGAACAAACGAGAGGATTTTATATTTCAATCTCTCTCTTTTACAATATTGTGGGATCTGTCAAGCAGTTCCTTTGGACGATCGGTACGTTGAAATCTTCTCTTTTAAAGATATCGGCCGAATATAGACGATCTTCTCTGGTTTTGATTCATTCAAGGCTCTCTCGCGTAACTTGAACTTCTCAAGAACTCCAGAAAGAAGATGGTGATTTTCTCTGATCTTCACGAACTCAAGGCTCTGTGCATAACTTGAATTCTCCAAGATCTCAGAAGATGATCGGCAAAGGCTTCAAGGCTCTCTCGCGTACTTGAATTGCCAAGGATCAATAGGAGGCTGCCGATGCCAAAAAGAAGATTTTTCTAGGGTTTCACCAGGAAGGTATTTATAGCCCCAGGTTAATGCAAGAGTTTCTATCTAAATAGAACTCGCATTCATCAAGGATTCCGATCAAATATCTTAGTTTTGATGGAATTCTGATTAGACTTGATTCGGGTATTTGGATAAGCCCAGAATCATAATCTCAATCAATTTGAGATTCTGGTTATCTGCTTACGCGGAGCTTTAATCGCATCAAAACGCGACGCTAAATAACCAAAACACGGAGCTAACGCGGAGCTATTGATCATCTCCGCGTTTTACTCAAACGCGAGGCTAATACAAGCCAGACTACGGAATCAACGCGGAGCTATTAAACATCTCCGCGTTTTATTCAAACGCAGGGTTAATGTAACCAAACGCGGGGCTATTGAATTAGCTCCGCGTTCTGTTGTGGAAAATCCTTTTAACTTAGAAATTTTCACTGCCAACATCAGCCCGGTCCTAAACTTGGAGACCGTATAAGAAGGCTAGGGTACTACTGGCCGAGCATGGTTACGGAAGCAATGGCGTACGCTAAACGATGTCATGCATGCCAAATACATGCTAATTTTATTCATCAACCCCAAGAATACTTACATAATACTGTGGCAAGTTGGCCATTTGAAGCATGGGGGATGGATATTGTGGGGCCTATAACTCCCCCGTCATCCAGAGGACATCGGTTTATTCTTGCAATAACCGATTATTTTTCAAAATGGGCCGAAGTCGTGCCCATGAAAGAGGTGAAAACGACAGATGTGATCAAGTTCGTCAAGCATCATGTCATTTACCGCTTCGGCATCCCCCGACGGATTATTCATGATAATGGTCCGCAATTCATCAGTCAGGGATTCTCCAGATTCTGCAATAAATTCAGAATCAAAGATATCGCTTCCACACCATATAACCCTGCGGCTAATGGGTTGGCCGAAGCTTTCAACAAGACGATCATCAAACTCCTTCGGAAGTTCATCTCCTCCAATAAACGAGATTGGGATGAAAAGTTGGGAGAATATTTGTGGGCATATCGCACCACTGTTCGCACCCCGACCAAAGCTACCCCGTTCTCTTTGGTTTATGGAAGTGAGGCTGTTTTGCCTCTTGAAATCCAGATACCATCATTGAGAGTGGCTTTAGCTACAAAAATGACGACAGAAGAGCGCCATCAGCAAAGATTACAAGAACTAGAGGCGTGAAATGAAAAACGTCTCAGGGCTCAACAACAAATTGAGTTGTATCAAGTCCGAATATCTCAAACGTTCAATAAGAACGTCAAACCAAGGACCTTTAAACAAGGAGACTTGGTTCTGACTGTTAAAAGGCCAATGGTGCTAACCCACAAAACTAAGGGTAAGTTTGAACCCAAGTGGGAAGGACCGTTTATTGTGGAGACAGTATACTCCAGTGGAGCCTATCGCTTAATGAATCAAGAGGGCGATAGGATGATGATGCCGATCAATGGCAAATTTCTAAAGAAATACTATTCTTAGTACCCCTGGAGATACGCGTCTTCTCTTTTTCTTAGGCATGCGCATTGAGCGCCTCTGACCTAAACCCTGGTGTGTTTGGTTCTCAAGTTTGAACCACCTCCAGTCTTTTCTTAGGCATGCGCATTGAGCGCCTCTGACCTAAACCCTGGTGTGTTTGGTTCTCAAGTTTGAACCACCATCAGTCTTTTCTTAGGCATGCGCATTGAGCGCCTCTGACCTAAACCCTGGTGTGTTTGGTTCTCAAGTTTGAACCACCATCAGTCTTTTCATAGGCATGCGCATTGAGCGCCTCTGACCTAAACCCTGGTGTGTTTGGTTCTAAAGTTTGAACCACCATCAGTCTTTTCTTAGGCATGCGCATTGAGCGCCTCTGACCTAAACCCTGGTGTGTTTGGTTCTCAAGTTTGAACCACCTCCAGTCTTTTTCTTGGGCATGTGCAATTTGGCGCCTCTGACCCAAAACCTGGTGTGCTTAGTTCTCAAGTTTGAACAGCCCCCAATCTTCTTTTAGGCATGTGTAATTAAGCGCCTCTGACCTAAAAAGTATGAATTGCCCAATGCCGACTAGGCAATGGGAAGAGAACGAGTTTCTCGCCAACCCATCATACTGGGGTAAAAGTATGAATTGCCCAACGCCAACTAGGCAATGGGAAGAGAACTAGTTTCTCGCCAACCCATCATACTGGGGTAAAAGTATGAATTGCCCGACGCCAACTAGGCAATGGGAAGAGAACGAGTTTCTCGCCAACCCATCATGCTGGGGTAAAAGTATGAATTGCCCAATGCCAACTAGGCAATGGGAAGAGAACAAGTTTCTCGCCAACCCATCATACTGGGGTAAAAGTATGAATTGCCCGACGCCAACTAGGCAATGGGAAGAGAACGAGTTTCTCGCCAACCCATCATGCTGGGGTAAAAGTATGAATTGCCCAACGCCAACTAGGCAATGGGAAGAGAACAAGTTTCTCGCCAACCCATCATACTGGGGTAAAAGTATGAATTGCCCAACGCCAACTAGGCAATGGGAAGAGAACAAGTTTCTCGCCAACCCATCATACTGGGGTAAAAGTATGAATTGCCCAACGCCAACTAGGCAATGGGAAGAGAACAAGTTTCTCGCCAACCCATCATGCTGGAGTAAAAGTATGAATTGCCCAACGCCAACTAGGCAATGGGAAGAGAACAAGTTTCTCGCCAACCCATCATGCTGGGGTAAAAGTATGAATTGCCCAACGCCAACTAGGCAATGAAAAGAGAACAAGTTTCTCGCCAACCCATCATGCTGGGGTAAAAGTATGAATTGCCCGACGCCAACTAGGCAATGGGAAGAGAACAAGTTTCTCGCCAACCCATCATACTGGAGTAAAAGTATGAATTGCCCAACGCCAACTAGGCAATGGGAAGAGAATACGTTTCTCGCCAACCCATCATACTGGGGTAAAAGTATGAATTGCCCAACGCCAACTAGGCAATGGGAAGAGAACAAGTTTCTCGCCAACCCATCATGCTGGGGTAAAAGTATGAATTGCCCAACGCCAACTAGGCAATGGGAAGAGAACGAGTTTCTCGCCAACCCATCATGCTGGGGTAAAAGTATGAATTGCCCAACGCCAACTAGGCAATGGGAAGAGAACGAGTTTCTCGCCAACCCATCATGCTGGGGTAAAAGTATGAATTGCCCAACGCCAACTAGGCAATGGGAAGAGAACAAGTTTCTCGCCAACCCATCATACTGGGGTAAAAGTATGAATTTTCCAATGCCAACTAGGCAATGGGAAGAGAACAAGTTTCTCGCCAACCCATCATGCTGGGGTAAAAGTATGAATTGCCCGACGCCAACTAGGCAATGGGAAGAGAACAAGTTTCTCGCCAACCCATCATACTGGGGTAAAAGTATGAATTGCCCAACGCCAACTAGGTAATGGGAAGAGAACGAGTTTCTCGCCAACCCATCATGCTGGGGTAAAAGTATGAATTGCCCAACGCCAACTAGGTAATGGGAAGAGAACGAGTTTCTCGCCAACCCATCATACCGGGGTAAAAGTATGAATTGCCCAACGCCAACTAGGCAATGGGAAGAGAACGAGTTTCTTGCCAACCCATCATACTGGGGTAAAAGTATGAATCGCCCAATACCGGTAAAGTAAAGGGAAGAGGAAAAGTTTGGCATTTAAGCCCAAACGTACTCCTCTACAACTCACCATGTTGAGGGGAATAATATGGCTAGCCCAACTCAAACGGTAGTTGGTAAAGACTAATCAAATCCGTTAATAGCTGGGGGTTTGCTAAAAATCTCATATTAAACTTTAATTGTTATTTCGGCTTGAGAAATTGAGCATAAACGATACCGAGATAAATCGTTTTGACGACAGGTTATTTGTTGGGCAAGCAAATCTGTTTTGAAGCCGGCAAATAAAAGAGTCAAAAGAATCATCTTTATTTAAAAGGTGACGATACAAAAAGAATTTCAAAGAAACATCGTAAGGTTATCTCTCTCCTGTTTACGAAGTTCTTATTACAAGGAAGATAAAAGCGTAAAGAGAGATGAAACTATTGGCCTCCCAGGAGTCTCAATTGGTTTATTGTCTCGTCCAAATATCTACGATGAGAAACCTCCACGGTTTGCTGAGCTTGCCTACGCAACTCATCATCACTTATTGTAAGTTGTTGCTGATGAGATTCTTCTATGGCACGATTCCTGGCCATCTCTTCCTGCTGAATCTGCTCCTGTCTGGTCAGCGCAAATATGATAATGGCACATCATCTCTCAGTATGTGGCATGGATGCGCTCATCCCTCGCCAATAGCATGTTCAACTCATCAGTGGTAGGGATATACTCCTCATAAGGGACTTCGCCCATCGAGAGCCCAGAAACCTCAAACATCTCGTGGAGAGCGAACCCTAGCTCACCCACTGGTGTAAAGAAAGTACAGGTTTCAGGGTTATACATCTCCAAGAGGCAGTAAAAGTGATAAGCACTCTGGGGAAACCCGAATTGGACATTCCTGATGACTTTATACAAGCCAATATCCTTTAAAATGGGCTCGTGGTAATCCAGCATGTACTGAACAAGGCGTGCCCACCACATATTGTTAGAAGAATGAACCCAGCCAGGCATCCTGAAGTCGCTAGCCGGATACTGACCATCCTTCGCCAAGAACTTACTTAAGAAAGTTCGGGCACGAGATGGGACTCTCCCACTGGAAGCTCCTTGCCAAATCGGCCTGGAAGCAAGCCAGTAATGCATTTGGGGGAACCATCTTGATAAACCCCTTTTGCACCAAATTTGCCTGTTGGGACGCCATCTTGCTCTTGAGTCAGTCCCCACTTTAATTCCCGAGGCATTGCCAGTCTCTGAAGATAGACCAGAGGATAGCTACGATCCATTATAGGCAAAAACATCAACATTTCGCCTGAGTTATATAACCAAGCGCGCTCCTCTTCAGAAAGGATCTCATCTGATTGATCCATCTGGTCTCCAAAGAGGAAGGCGGGTTTCTCCATCGCCTCTCTATTCACGTTTTCGAAGGCTGCATCAGTTATGATTTCTCGCGTAGTAGTGGGGTGGTACTTGATCAGCTTCTCCCTGCGTTCCTTCGGGTCTGGCTTATATGAAGCCAAGATAGTGGTAAAGCGAAATTCGCCTGAGGGATCAAAACTCCCAGCAAAGCCGAAGTAATTCTTGTGGGGAAGAGATTCCATCGAATACCCTACTGCAAAAAGAAAGCAGAGTGAGAGAAGTTTCTATAAGACAGAAAATTTCTCTAAGTATGGACGCGCGAAGCTAAAAATTAGAACGCGCGAAGCTAAGAATAGTGCCGCGCGAAGCTAAAAATTAGACCGCGCAGAACTCAAAATAGCCTTGCGTTCCAGCGCGACTGCTACTTAAAATAGCCTCGCGTTTCAGCGCGACTGCTACTTAAAAAGCCTCGCATTTCAGCGCGACTGCTACTTAAAAAGCCTCGCGTTTTCAGCGCGACTGCTACTTAAAATAGCCTCGCGTTTCAGCGCGACTGCTACTTAAAATAGCCTCGCGCTTTAAACGCGAGGATGACGCGATAACTTCGCGTAAGAAGGCAGTTAGAGACTTTTCTTCTTCTCCAAGCCTTACGGCAGGAGTACGGCGATCTCGCCAGTAAAAGAGTTGATTGAGTAGTTAAATTTAAGCCAAATCACTCTAGGAATGTTCTAAAGAGTCTCGATGGAGAGATTCTTACCCCCGATAGGCGAAATGTGGGCTGGCGCATCGCTGCCTTGGCCGCCGCCACCACTGCTTGCACCAGTCGCCGAAGATGGAGCCGCTCGAGAAATAGCACGAGTCTTGGGTGCCATTGCTGAGGAAAAATCAACTGAAAATCTGGAGAAACTCGGTCGGAAGAAGATTGGGTAGTCTGAACTCTGATCGCCTGAATCTCTAAGTTTCTGGAAAATTCTCAAATAGAATGAGAAGGATAAGAAATAGAGATTTCTTTTAAATGAAAGGAACAGCCTCTTGGAATTCGGCGTGAATTTTGGAGAAAGTGACTGGTCAGTTACTCTCCAACACGCGAAGCTATTAGCCTCGCGCGACTATGGAAATGCAAAGTTGTTTAACTCCGCGCAACTATACAAAACGCGAGGATAGCCTGTGCCTTAACTTCGCGTTTTCATGGAAAAACTTGGATTTTTGATGAGTGCAATTAGGCGCTTCCATCTAAGTTAAAGTGATCATTATCCGATCGTTTGGGTATTATCAATCTAAGTCACGCAGAAGAGCCTTAGACTATTTTACCAAAATTATTGACCATCTATTTGTTGAGCAAGCAAGTTTATTGAAGCCAACAGATAGAGAGGAAAATAATAACTATATATTCATAAAAGAAGAGATTACAAAGAAGGAGTTATAGCTCTCCCAAAAGCTTTTACATGATCAACTCATCAAATAACCAAACAGTAAGATTTCTCTACGGAGTGTTGAAGCTCAGTTCCCTGGTTCACATGCAAAAGATCTCCTCTGCAAATGTCAGTTAGGATCTGTCATCCGAAATGAAGCACGAGAGGAAAGGAAAGTGCTGCACTGAAGCGCAATTCTGAACTGCACTGAAGCGCAATTCTGAACTGCAAGTGCTGCAGCTCCTTATTTACAGCCCCTTTAGGAGTTTATCTCTCGGAGCCAGAGCTTGAAACCTGCAACTATGTTGTAAAGCATATGCTTCTGACTTTCTTAGAGTCACTTCTGCTGATGAAGATCGATGGACCCACATACATTCCTCTTCAGGAAGGACTGGACTTACTGCAAAAGGAACAGAGTTTCCAAAAGAATGAAAATGCGGAGCTAAGCTAACTCCGGGCACAGTTGAAGAAATAGCCTCGCGCTTTAAACGCAGAGGATGATGCGATAACTTCGCGTAAAGGGGGACAAGATTTCTTTCTGCTCTTTCCTTCCCTCGCAATTCATAGCGACTGCTAATCAAAGATAGCCTCGCAATTCATCGTGACTGCTAATCAAAGATAGCCTCGCAATTCATCGCGACTGCTGATCAAAGATAGCCTCGCAATTCATCGCGACTGCTAATCAAAGATTGCCTCGCAATTCATCGCGACTGCTAATCAAAGATAGCCTCGCGGATTCATCGAGACTACTAGTAAAGCCCCGCATTTCAAGCGCAGGGACGATACAATAAAACGACGATCTTGCCGACAAGATAAGCAATCGTCCAGATTAAAATCAAGTCAAGACATCTCAGAATGGTTCTTAGAAAACCAAGAGATGGGGTTTTTACCTTCGGAAGACGCTACATAGACTGGTTCGCCGTCGCGTCTACCTTCACGGCTGCTGCCATCAACGCCGACCAACTTGCGAAAAGCCAAACTCCTCTGGAGAGACATTCTATAGAGAATTGAACGAAGATCAGTTGAAGATCATTCGTGAGTCACTCGAGTTCTCAGAAAATCTTCGGATGAGATGAAGAAGAAGATGAGCCGGGAGCTCTATTTAAACAGAATTTCCGTCGCTTGGTATTCGGCGTGGAAACTCGGGGTAATTAATGACGTAATTACTCATTTCACTGAAGACAAAGTGAAGCTGATTAGCTCCGCGTAAGCAAGCGTAACGCGAGATAGACTTGGTATTCTAACTCTGCGTTTCAGTTTAAATATCCAAAGTATTTCAAAATCTGCTGAAGTCTAAGCCATTTTGAAAACTTTGGAGGGGGTTCTGTTGGCAGTGAAAATTTCTAAGTTAAAAGGATTTTCCACAACAGAACGCGGAGCTAATTCAATAGCCCCGCGTTTGGTTATATTAACCCTGCGTTTGAATAAAACGCGGAGATATTTAATAGCTCCGCGTTGATTCCGCAGTCTGGCTTGTATTAGCCTCGCGTTTGAGTAAAACGCGGAGATGATCAATAGCTCCGCATTAGCTCCGCGTTTTGGTTATTTAGCGTCGCGTTTTGATGCGATTAAAGCTCCGCGTAAGTAGATAACCAGAATCTCAAATTGATTGAGATTATGATTCTGGGCTTATCCAAATACCCGAATCAAGTCTAATCAGAATTCCATCAAAACTAAGATATTTGATTGGAATCCCTGATAAGGACGAGTTCTATTTAGATAGAAACTCTTGCATTAACCTGGGGCTATAAATACCTTCCTGGTGAAACCCTAGGGGTCTTCTTTTTTTTTTGGCATCGGAAGCCTCTTATCGATCCTTTGGCAATTCAAGTACGCGAGAGAGCCTTGAAGCCTTTGCTGATCATCTTCTGAAATCTTGGAGAATTCAAGTTACGCACAGAGCTTTGAGTTCGTGAAGATCAGAGAAAATCACCATCTTCTTTCTGGAGTTCTTGAGAAGTTCGAGTTACGCGAGAGAGCCTTGAACAAATCAAAACCAGAGAAGATCGTCTATATTCGGCCGATATCTTTAAAAGAGAAGATTTCAACGTACCGATCGTCCAAAGGAACTACTATAGATCCCATCGCCACAGATCCCACAAACTATTGTAAAAGAGAGAGATTGACATATAAAATCCTCTCGTTTGTTCTTTTTATCTCTTGTTCACTTTCATTGTAATTCAAGCTTATTCGATGGAAGGAAGCAAAGCAACTTTTGCGACGAACAGCCTTAGATGCCAAACATTCCTTCTCCCCTTTGCTTTTAGAGCATTAGGTGGTTCATGCTTTTACCTCAGCATGAGGAGTTATCGAGGATTTGAATTCCTCTCCATTTTGCTTTTGGAGCATCAGGTCATAACTTATCATTATAAGATAGTATTGCGACAGATTTATCACGGAATTTTTAGCAAACCCTTGCTATGAACGGATTTGATGTGCCTTTACCAATCGCCGTTTGCGTTGGGCTAGCCATACTTTTTTCCTCAGCATGATGAGTTGTCGAGAGTTTTGTTTGGGCTTAAATGCCAAACGTTCCCTCTTCCCTTTACCTTTTTGGTATTGGGCGATTGATTTCATACTCTTACCCCCAGTATGATAGGGTTGGCGAGAAATTTTTGATTTTTTCTTCCTGTTACTTTTGACAGCATGGGGCGGTGGATTGACTAGCCTTCCCTTTTTTTTAAAGGTGGTTAGATGTAGTATTTCTTCAAGAATTTGCCGTTGATAGGCATCATCATCCTGTCACCGTCTTGATTGATCAGACGATAGGCTCCATTTGAGTAGACAGTTTCTACTACAAAAGGTCCTTCCCACTTTGGGTCGAATTTTCCCTTAGTCTTGTGGGTCAGGATCATTGGTCCTTTAACAGCTAAGACCAAGTCTCCTTCTTTGAAAGTTCTTCGTTTAACTTTCTTATTAAATGCCCTCGAGATGCGTGCTTGGTACAACTCGATTTGTTGCTTTGCGTTCAGGCGTTTTTCATCCAAGGCCTCTAATTCTTGGAGTCGCTTTTGATGTTTTTCTTTAGTCGTCATTTTTGTAGTCAGCGCTACTCGCAGGGATGGGATTTGGATTTCCAAGGGCAATACTGCTTCGCAACCATACACCAAAGAGAAGGGCGTAGCTTTTGTTAGAGTTGGCATCGTCGTACGGTAAGCCCACAAACACTCGCCTAACTTCTCATCCCAATCGCGACGACTCGAAGAAACAAACTTTTGTAGAAGCTTTACAATAGTCTTGTTGAAAGCTTCTGCTAATCCGTTGGCTGCCGGATTATAAGGCGTTGAAGCCACATCTTGAATTCTGAACTTGCCGCAAAATTTCACGAAGCCTTGACTAATGAATTGAGGCCCATTGTCGTGGATGATCCGTCGAGGCACACCGAAGCGGTAAATTACGTGGTGTTTGATGAATTTGACCACATCCGTTGTCTTCACTTCTCTCATGGGGACAGCTTCTGCCCATTTAGAAAAGTAGTCGGTTATCGCCAATATGAATCGGTGTCCTTTGGAGGATGGCGGAGTGATCGGCCCGACAATATCCATTCTCCAAGTTTCGAACGGCCAACTGGCAGTCGATGTATGCAAGTATTCTGGAGGTTGGTGTATAAAATTAGCATGGACCTGACATGCATGACAACGCTTTGCATATGCCACTGCATCTGTGATCATCTTGGGCCAGAAATATCCCAATCTTCTAATGCGATCCCAGAGTTTTGGCCCAGGCTGGTGGGCCCCGCAGGTCCCATCATGGGTTTCTTTAATCACTTCCTGAGCTTCGCTTTTTGATAAGCAACGAAGTAGGATGCCATCATGAGATCTTCGATACAAAGTCTGGAGCATGGCATTATAATAAAATTTGCGGCGTTATTTCTTATGGAAGCAGCTTGTTTAGGATCCTCAGGGAGGATGCCGTGCAATGCATAGTCCACAAGTGAAAAACGCCAGTCTCGTGGCTCAAACTTTATTCCAACTTGGTTCGCTTCGTCTACTTCCATGATTACTTTTGGGTGTATGAGTTCGCGACTTCCAATAGTAACATGCTTAGTTGACCCACTCGGTACTGCCAGGGTCGCAGCCAGCGATGCAAGGGCATCAGCATATGTATTCTCGTATCTTGGTACATGGTCGATATAAAATTCTTCGAACTTGTTTGCTAGTCGCATCGCTGTTTGATGATACGGTATGAGGGCTTCATGCTTTACCTCATATTCTCCGGTCATCTGGTTAACGACAAGTTTTGAATCGCCATATGCTTCGAGATGCCTCACCCCCAGTTGCCAAGCTATCTGGAGGCCAGTGATAAGAGCATTGTACTCTGCCACATTATTTGTGCAGGGCTTGGTTAACGAGTATCCTTGAGGCACTATGTGTTTGTGGGGAGAAACCAGTACGACCCCCACGCCGGCAGTATCTCTTCTTGCTGCCCCATCAAAGAACAGTTGCCACATCTGTTCTTCTGAGACCGCATTAACTTCCGCAGCTTCATCTGGGATGTCAGTTTGGAGTTTGGAGTTCTCTGGAACTGGGTGCTCGGCGAGAAAGTCTGTTATGGCTTGGCCTTTCGTCGCTTTCTGCGGCACGAAATGCATGTCGTAGGGAGACAATAATAACGCCCAATTGGCGAGCCGACCGTTTAATGATCCCGGCTTTGTCATGAGCAATTTCAGTGGGTTTACCCGAGAAATGACATGTATCGTCTGGCCGACTAGGTAGTGTCGCATTTTTTGGACCGCGAACACTAGTGCTAGGCATTCTTTTTCGATTGGGCTGTACCGATGCTCAGCACCAATCATTATCCGGCTCAAGTAGTAGATTGCCTGCTCCTGGTCTTGATCATTATGTTGAGCCAATAGAGCCCCTAGGGCGTGGTCCATCGCTCGCACATAAATCAGAAAAGGCTTTCCTGAAACGGGTGCCATTAACACAGGCGGCTTTGTGAGGTAATTTTTAATGTCATCAAAAGCTTGTTGACTATCTTCATCCCAGATGAAAGAGACTCCCTTCTTCATTAACTTTGAGAATGGCTGGCACCTTCCTGACAGATTTGCTATGAAACGCCGGATATATGCCAGCTTCCCTTGCAACCCCCTGAGTTCCCTCAAATTTCGTGGTGGTTGCATTTCTTTTATCGCTTTGACCTTATCGGGGTCCAGGTGGATTCCCTTCGAGGTAACAACAAATCCTAAGAACTTCCCGCTCGATACTCCAAGAAATGACTTGGTAGGATTCATCTTCAGTTGATGCTTCCTCATGATATCAAACATCACCCTTAAGTCTTGCAGGTGATCTTCTTTCTTCTTACTTTTAACGGCGAGGTCATCCACATAGCACTCAACGGTTTTACGTAAGTGTTCTTGAAAGATGACGCTCATAGCCCGTTGGTAAGTAGCGCCAGCATTCTTCAATCATAAGGGCATCACTGTGTAGCAGTATATTCCGAGCGGTGTTCTGAATGCCGTGTGTTTCTCATCTTCTGGATACATTTTAATTTGGTTGTATCCTGAGAAACCATCCATGAAGGACATCCGTTCAAACCCACACATGTTATCAATCATGACATCTGTGATGGGGAGTGGGAATTCATCTTTTGGGCATGCAGCGTTGAGATCTCGGAAGTCTATGCATATCCGTATCTTGCCGTTTTTCTTAAGCACTGGTACGATATTTGCTACCCAGTCGGGTTTTTGTTCTTCGCGAATGAATCCTGAGTCTATCAGCTTCTTGACTTCAGACTCTATAGCTTCCATCAACTCGGGCTTGAAACGCCTTTGCTGCTGTTTTACGGGTTTAGCATCTGGCTTAATATTAAGTCGGTGCATGGCAACCTGTGGGTCCAAGCCAGGCATGTCTTCGTAGCTCCACACGAAGACGTCAATGTACTCTCTTATGAGGGACACGAGATTCTCTTTCTCTTGAGAAGTGAGACTCTCGCTTATAAAGATGGGTTGCGGGTCTTCTTCAGTTCCCATATTGACTTGAACCACTTGGTCTTCAGTTGGTGGTTCTCTCTGCTCAAATCTGATATCCCAT
Organism: Dracaena cambodiana; assembly: GCA_036321105.1. Lineage (NCBI taxonomy): Eukaryota > Viridiplantae > Streptophyta > Magnoliopsida > Asparagales > Asparagaceae > Dracaena > Dracaena cambodiana. The sequence goes on from JAYEPQ010000004.1 coordinate 4,006,458, forward strand.
TGGATATCCATGTGCTGTGCCCAGGCATCATCTGGTTCTTCATGGCTTACTGAAACCATATTCGCAGCAAGGGCCTTGAATATTACACTTTTACCAACATCGGAATCCCATTCTATTATTTCTTTATGATTTTCTGATTCGGCTGAGTCCATGTACTCTCTTCCTGAGGATTCGGAAGTAGTAACATATCCCAACCCCCTGCGGGTTTTATGATAGTAATCGGGATTCTTTCCTCGTGGGATAAACGAACGCAAAAGGTTTCGTCGTCCTCTTCCGAAATTTAATCCCTGTTTTCGGTTGAAATCGTAGCCCATGCTTTTCATCATTTGATGGGAGATTGATTCGTAATGGCCAAATTGAGGTGCCGTTTGGTCATCGCTTTCACTACTTATGGTATGCTCGGGCCGCGACTCAACTCGCCCAAATATTATCGGCTGTTGGTCTGGCCATCGAGCGGGCACCTCAAAAGTAGTCCCGTCTACATTATGAATTTTGGTTTGCCCGGCAAACGACGACCGTATTGGCAGATGGAATGCTGCTAAAGACTCCCACTCGGATATGCTATCCGCTTTTGTACTAGTACAAGACGGAGTAGAATCCGAAGCAACAGCAGGAACATAAGCAAAACCTATGTTTTCATTAATAATCCACTCGTCCGCCTCATCGGCAGCGCTGGTTACATCAAAATCATTAATATTGATTACAAAAGGATTTATCTCGAATTCGCAGTCTTCTTCATCTGCCGGCTCGGGTTCAGTGTCTGCTTCGTTGCCATTGTCATAGTCCCATTTGACATTCTTTGTTGATTCTGCGGATGCCTCTGCTGTATCTCTGTACAACATGGCATCCGTGAAGTAGTTTTCCACCCCCTTGAAGGGCTGCTTGTCGGCGATCAACGTCTGGACTGCCCCCTGATCATCACAATATTTCATATATTGGTGGAGAGTAGAGGGCACCACCATGTTGGAATGAATCCAAGGACGTCCTAAAAGTATGTTGTAAGAAGTGTCGGCGTCAATGACATAACACGTCGCCTCTAACTTCAGACTTCCAATTTGGCAGCGAAGTCGAATCTTCCCCAAGGGATGGCTCCCATTGGAGTTAAAACCAAAGATGGAAGTGTTGGTGGGCGTCAATCGGCTGACTAAGATCCCAAGTACTTGCATCAATCTCCTTGGGATGATACTTAAGGCAGACCCTGGGTCTACGAGAATTCGGTCAACTTTAAGAGAGCCCATGTATCCTGTATAATATAAGGGTCTGTTATGTTTAAAGTTTTTGACTTGCATATCATCCGGCGAGAAGGTGATGCATGGAACCTGCCTCGTCACTTGGTTGCAGTGCGGGCAAGGTTCTTCAGCGTTCACAAGCGGCTCTTCGATTTGGGCCAAAAAGGCTTTGGAGTCAGCCAGAGCTTCCCGCAACGCGTCTCTAGTTGTCTTGGATAATCGCAACAACTCGTAGAGAGTTATGCGAGCCGGGATGTTGGCTAACTGGGCAAGCACATCAAACTTAAATGGCGCACCAGCTGCCTCACTATCCTTCTTTGTCCCCTTCTGAAAGCGGAGCTCCTTCTGTGTAGAGGGTGGCTCTTCATTCGTTGCGGTGGGTTCGTTGGGCTGCACTTTGGAGAAATCTTTGAGATAGCTCCTCCCCGAGGGAGTTCCTGATGGGCCTACCTCATCTTGATGAGTGGCCAAAGCCGATGCTTCCGTTTCGGAGTCGGTTAACATAGTTGCCTCATCGTGGTCATCACCGATGATTGCAGAAATCACATTGCAAGTTTTCCCTTTGCTCAGCTTCTTCTTATTGGATGAAGACCATTGCTCATCTTTCAAAAGATCCGGATGTACCCACATAATCTCACCTTTCTTCGTGGTGACTGGATTGAGACCTTTTTCCTTTATATTATGTGGGTCCTGATTAACCAGCACCATTTTTCCAGCAGGCACTGGGGACACTCCTGCGGGAAACTCATTAGTTCCAAAAGTTAGAGTGACCGCGTTAGCCGTCACCCTTTTCTGCTCCGACTTTAGTGTGATTACTTTGGCTTCGATTAGTGTCTGGATCTTTCTCTTTAATGTATAGCAATCCTTCGTAGCATGCCCCACGTTCTGATGATAGAGACAGTACTTGGGGTCGTTGGTCTTTCCTGCTTCCTCCGGCCTCGGATTGGAGGGAAACTGGAGCATCCCTTTTCTATTGAGCAAATTGAAGAGCGTTACAGTTTGCTCATCTTTGAAGTCGTAGACAGGTGCGGGGTACTGCTTGGGCGCGCCTTTTTCTTTTGATCTTTGGCTTTCTGTTGCGGAGGCGTTCCTACTGCCATAGCCTCTTTTCCTTTCGATCGAAAGTTTTGAGGATATCGTCGTCCCTCCGGGACGTTTCTTGTGAGGCGTTGTTCTCCCATGCGGCGGATGAGATTTTCAACTAGTTCGCCTTACTTAACTAGCTCTTTCCAGCTTTTAGATTCCACCACTCCCATTTTGACCAATATCTCGGTTTGCAGGTTGTGTTTGCATGTCTCTACCAATGTCTTCTGTGACATGCCATGCGGGCATCGCATTGACATCTCGCGGAAACGCTCGATGAAACTTTTAACTGTCTCATCCTCTTTTTGCTTATTTGCTAGAAGAGAGTGAATGTATACTTCGGTGTCATCTTCGAAGAAGCGAGTTAGGAACTCCCTTTCCACATCAGACCAAGCATTAATGGTTCCCGGGGGCAACTGCATAAACCAAGTAAATGCAGGCCCTCGCAGGGTACTTGCAAAAATTTTTGTCATCACTGGGTCATTGCCCATGAGATGGCCGGTTTGTGAAAGGAAGTAGTACATATGTTGGTTCGGAGATCCCTTCCCATCATATGACTCTAACTTGAGAGGCTTATACTTTGCTGGAAACGGGGCAGACTCCCACTCTATCGGGTAGGGTCTCGTGATTCCTGTTTCTTTCAATCCTTTGCGGTGCATCAAGGCCTCTATCTGGTTTTGAAGCTTCTCCATTTTTTCGGCATGAGGATCAACGTAATATTCGTCCTCACTGCCTATTTCTCCGGTGTCTCGGTTAGATTCAGTTTCATCCTTCTTGGTTTTATCACGGTTGGATTCACTTTCATCCTTCTCTTTATTAGTTTTATTAAAAGAGGAAGAACCCCCTGCACCGTCTTCTATGTTCTTTTGATTGTTTTCCAGGACCTTCGCAAGCATCGCTTTGAGGTCTTCGATACTTTTTTGTTGCTCCTGAATGAGGCGTTCTTGTGCCTCAATCCTCTGTCTCATCTCGATCGATGGTTCGGCCATATGAACTGTCCCCCTGTCGGACCGAGAGGAAGCATACGATCGTGGCGTTGCTATGGCCGAGTGATCGCTAAATTCTTCATATTCTTCATCAAGACCCCTTGCCAATTTTTTGTAATTGCGGGGAGCTGCCACACCTGTTCTAAGGCGTGTATGATGATAAGTCTTTTCTGCCTCGATGTCAGAGACATACCCTCTTGCGACTGGCTTCTTGCCTTTACTCTCCATATTTGATGTGAAAATGGGCAATTCTTGGTCCGAGTCTGAGTCTCGTTTCTGCAGTCGTCTTTTCTTTGGAATGTAAGATTCTGGTGCTGACAGTCGGCTGAACACCGACGTTCTCGGGGATTCACAGCAACAGTGAGTCAAAACTGTGGCAATTAATTTTTCACAGCAGCATGACTGATGGGACTGTGCGGCTTCCCTTTTGTTCGTCAGATAACTCCGTAAATCCGGAGTTTCTTCTCGTGGTGCAGATATGACTATCTTTTGGGAACGGGACTTGCTTCTTGGGTTGTGTCTACTCGTCCAGACAGATGGCTCCGAGAAATCATAGAAGTTATATCTCTTAACTCCAAGTCCAGTTCGATGTTCACAATTAATTTTGGCATGTCTTGCACGACCCTGCTGGGTAGCTTTGCATCCGTTTGCTCTTGTGTGAAGCTGAGACTTGACTCTTGCCTCGAGCGCTGGCTTAGACTTAGTTTTGTTTTGAAATTTATTTATGCCATGCTGGCATCTGGTCTTATTCATGCCAAGCTGATGAGTGCAAGGCTGAATTTTGCTTGCCTGAGAGGTGCTAGGCTGACCTTTGCCAGGATGAGAGGTGCAACGCTGCCCTTTGCCATGATGAGAGGTGCAAGGCTGCCATTTGCCACGATGAGAGGTGCAAGGCTGCCCTTTGCCACGATGAGAGGTGCAAGGCTGCCCTTTGCCACGATGAGAGGTGCAAGGCTGACCTTTGCTAAGCTTATGGGTGCAAGGCTCCCATTCCCCAAGCTGATGGGTGCAAGGCTGTTTTCGAGCCTGACATCCTCCTTGCTTCATGCTAGACTGATTTTGCGTCTGACATGCAAAACGAGCTTTGAGTGCTCTACGGCGTGCTCTTCGATTCCGGTTGCGGATTTGGGTCCGTTTTTGTGCCGCGATAGGTTCTCCTTTGGCATCATATACAGCGAGCTCGCTGAACATTGGAAGAAACACAGTTGGCTTTGACGAATCATAGTTCGGAGATCCAAGGGGCTGTTGATGAATCAACGTCTCCTTGTCATCCAAAACCATGAAGTCCTCCTTTTGTTCAGAGTTAGTCTTTTCGTGCTTTCGCCGTGCAGATCTCTTATGGCGTGGACTCGATGAGTTCGAAGATACGTAATCTTCATATTTCTGCTGGTCGACTTCGATTATCAGCATCTCGACCGTCTCTCCAATCTTGTGGACATCAGATTGGACCACCATCTCCTCTTCAGTATAGGAGATCTCTCCCACTGTGGTCGCCAGTCTGTTTTTGTTTCGAAAACAGGGTTGGATCTTTCCATTGCCATTGAGAGAAAAATTACAGATTATGAAAAATTTCTCCTTTTTTCGAACTACAATGAAAAGAAAAATAAAAAAAAAAAACAGACAGAGAGGACTTATAGATCGTCGCTCTCTTTTTACAGAAGATGTGGGATTCGAGACAGCTATGGGGATTGGTCCTTTCCCCGTTGATGATCTGACGTCGATGGTTGGAGGCGAACTCGTTCTTCTTCTCTGTCGATTCTTAGAGGAAGCACGAACGCTTGGACGGGAGAGAGATCTGCCAAAGTTCTTATCTTCTTTGGTTGCAAGACTTTGAGACTCTCGCGCGTAGATCGATCTGCCAAAGGATCCTTCATGAGTTCTCTTGGAGGGTATTTATAGGCCTCCGGTTGTTGAAGTGGTTTCCTTGTAGATAAGAACGAGATCCGGTTTCCTTGGTAGATGAGAACGAAATCCGATTTCCTTGTAGATAAGAACGAGATCTGGTTTCCTTTTAGATAGAATAGAAATCTCTTTGTGATCTCGATGACATATTCAAATCTTTTCTTGACTTGATTTTCTCCAGATTATTGAATCAGGTCCTGTTTCTGCATCCAAAATCAATTAAACTCAAATTAGAATTTAATTAGAATTTGTATGATTATCAAACTCTAATAAAATTAATTTAGAATTTTTCATTCAAAAATTAATTTGAATTTGATCAAAATTATAGAATTATCCAAACTCCAATGAAATTAATTTTAGAATTTCTTATCCAAAAATCAATTTGATTATAATTAAAATTTGGATGGAATTAGAAATTGCAAAATAATTGGATATTGGACCAAATTACGTTGCGTGCATGAAATCGGGGGCTTATTGTGAGAAATCGGACGACCGAACGGGACGAACGAGTAATCGAATATGGATGATGAAATAGAGAGATTTTAAATTTTTTTTTTTTTTAATTTTGCTATTGAGCACTCCTTTGTTTTTTTACTCAGTGAGCACCCCGGAGCCTCTCCTTTGCCTCAGCCTCGCGCGATCAATTTATTTATTTATTTATTTATTTTTAAATTGCGTTTTTTGGTTTTCTTTTTTTGCGTGGTCTGAGGATGCGAGCCTCGCATCCACGCCAGGCTCGCTTAGAATTTTTTTTTTTTTTTTTTTTTTTTTTTACTTACTTTTGGCCTCATCCTCGCATCCACGCGAGGCTGCCTCGCGTGGGTGCGAGGCTGAGCCCTCTATTTATTTTTTTTTTATTTTATTTTTTTTGTTTTTGTTTTTTTTTTTTTTCTCTTTTTTCTTGGCTTCGTGGATGCGAGGCTGAGCTCTCTTAAATTTTTTATTTTATTTTATTTTTTATTATTATTTTTTTTTATATGAAGCCTGAGGATGCGAGCCTCGCGTCCAAAACTTTTGCTGAGCCTCGCGTGGACGCGAGGCTCATGCAATTGAATTTTTTTTTTTTTTTTTTTTTTTTTTTTTTTCGTTCTTGATTTTTGCATGGGTTTGCCTCGCATCCACGCGAGGCTCAGCCTGCGTGGGTGCGAGGCTGGCTTTAAAATTTTTTTTTTTTTTTTTTTTTTTTTTTTGGGTGTTTAATTACTTTGGGAAACCTCTTCAGCCTCGCATCCACGCGAGGCCGCCTCGCGCGGGTGCTAGGCTGATTTTTTTTGTTTTTTTTATATTATTAATTTAATTATTTAATTATTTTATTTAATTAATTTATTATTATTATTATTATTATTTGAATTAGGACTCATATTTGGACTCGGATTTTGGATCTGGATTCGGATTTAGACTCAGATTTTGGATTTGGGCTCGGATTTAGACTCAGATTTTGGATCCGGACTCAAACTCGAATTTTGGATTTAGACTCAGATTTTGGATCCGGACTCAAACTCGAATTTTGGATTTAGATTAATTTTTATCGTTCTACACTTATAACCCCTATACTAAACATAATTATTGAACCTTAACTGTTTCAGTCTTGCATAAAATATAGCTTTGCAAAATTTTCATCCAACTCTACTTATCTGGAAAACTTTATCTATTTAAGTTCAGAGACATTGATCTGCACATGGATATTTTAACTGTGGATTCATTTGAAAAAGTTCCTGATAAAAATTCAAGCATATTGTGGAATCCTTTCAGCTAATCTCGGAGACCATGATATCTTCTTTTCTTTTCGTTTGTTTTTTCACAGCAACATTCTTGTTTTAGTATGCTATTAAATTTTTTTAATGCATTATTCATGTTTTATGTCCTTGCAGAAGCTGCATCTCACTTGCGTAGAGCTTATTATGATTGTGTTATTCACGTGTTTCATTTTGACTCTAAAACTTTGCTAGTGGCTCTCCTTGCAGTATCATATAGATGGAAGAGACCCTAATGGATATGTTGGGTGCATGTGGTCCATTTGTGGCGTCCATGATCAGGTTTGTTTATGATCAGATTTTTCTGTTCCATGGAATTGATTATCGGGTATCGTTACCCAAAAAACCACAGCAGAGTAACCACAACACAACAGCATCAGTTAAAGAAGAAGAAGAAGAAGAAGAAGAAGAAGAAACTAAACTAAACTGAACTTGATGAAAGAATAATAAATAAATCTAAAAATAACATAAACATAATATAGAACATAGTAGCAGCAGCAGCAAATAATAGTAATGAATAAGCCCACCAAGAGTAACAAAAATCCCACCAGCCGCACAAAATCCCAACATGGACACATGCAAATGAATAACATTGATGAGTTTTCTTCTTTATTGAGAATAAATTTATCTGGGCATCGAGTTTAACCTGATTGAATGTTAACCCATTTTCTGCATCTTCACAATTAAAACCGCTCCATTTGGAACCAACTCACCACCTCCACAAGTCCTCATATTGGGGACTCCACCCATGGCCACATCCTTATTCTGCTCACTATAGATATAATACCCTAACCTTTATCTTACTGCTTGTATATCATACTCATGCTTTCTTTTATATCTCATAATTGTTCTGCACTGCTCCTAGTCCCATCTTTTGGAGTTGGAGATCAGAGAAAAACAAGAAACAGAGAAATTGGGTCCTCTGCTTTGCTCAACAGTCTATGATATAAAGTTCTTTTTTTTTTATTTTAATAACATCATTTTACCAAGAAACCCAAGAAATAACAATAGTAGTGAATGAATAAAGGACCCACTAATTGAGGGGCTTCAGGGATAAACTGAGAAACTTTTTTAGATGAGTATTTTAAAATTAGAAAGATCTTATGGACTTTTTTTTTCCATTTAAAAACAAACAAATAGTTTTTCAACATAGCGTCACGTCTTAGTTTCTTACCCTGTTTAGTGTGCTTCAAATTTTATTTAATAGGGTTCCATGCTTTGTAATTGTAGGGCTGGAAAGAGAGGTCTGTGTTTGGTAAAATACGCTACATGAATTACGCAGGCTGCAAAAGAAAATTTGATGTTGATGGCTACATTGCCTATGTGAATAGGTTGGTTGGGGAAACAAAGAAGAGGAAATTAAGTGATCCTTCGAGTTTGGCGACTAAGCAATCTAGAACCACAGGGTCCAGGACAAAACTTTGAAATCCTGGCACCTTTGTCATCCTATATATGATACTTGGCCAATTAGACGAACCCATTGAAATCCAATATCCTTTTGCCTTATTGTATATGATACATGAATTTATCTGCCAGCTCATCAAAGAGAGGTTTAATATATTAATCCTTGGCCAACTGAAAGAAAATCACTTCAACACCACAGTGGATTACTCATTTTTAGCGCACTGTCGTTTTTCCGAGATGAGGGATTTACGGCAATCATTTGTATATGCTGGCTGGTTTATGTCAAGATGACATTAAAGCGGGACTTTGTGAGACTACATTGTCAGGTAATTATTCAATAAATTACATGATGTCAGTCTGTCATGAATTTGTATGTTGCAATTCATACCTATTGTAAGGCTGTTTGCAATATTCCATCCTTGTGGATGTTTCACAATTCCTTGGAACTGCTAGATTATAATGCTTGAAGAGATGCAAAGATATCCCTCTAGATGAACACCTGAAAGCTGATATATGACTACATTAGTTAGCAAATTTTTTTGTTTTTAAATTAAGGCATTTATTAACCGTTATTTGTTTTCTATATGATCATCTGCATTGCATCTCTACTGATGCAAGCAGTTGAAAAAACTAATTGTGGGTCTTTTAAAAGCAGAGTCAGCTTGAGTTCCAGACAAAATTGAAAGTAGAGGTTTATATTAGGGATGTACATGTACGCCTGACTCTGACCGACTCGACCGATTCTTATGAGACTCGGTCAGAGTTCGGTTGAAGTTTGAAATCCAAATTCGGTCGGAGTCATGTATTGGAAGTTGAAAACAAACAGAGTCGGCCTGATCTTGGTCGAGACATTCGGACATCAACTCCAACCAACTCACATCAACTCCAACCAACTCACGACAAAGTTGTTGAGCTTCTATTCGCTGCCTTTGAACCTCTTCCCAAAGATCATTACTTTTCTGATCATTTTCTTGTCTCGCCACAGTAGACCCCTCAGCTTCTCATAGAGACGTAGGCAACTAAATGAGAAGAAATCAAGACTGTGTGGTGGGGTATTTTTTGGATGGAGGATTGGAGTTTTGAGGGAGAGAGGGGAGGGGCTTTTGTGAGAATTTGAAGAATTGATGGAAAAGTTTGAGGAATTTTGAAGATCTGGAGACATCTCAGGTCTCCGTTAAAGATAGAGTAAGGCTTTTGTGAGAATTTAAAGAATTGGTGAGAAAATTTTCAGGAATTTTGATGGTTGAGGTGGAGCTTGGATCTTAACTAGATAGAGAGGATTGAACCTACCTTCAGTAATCGGAGGGAGCAGAGGGAAGGACAAGGTAAGAAGATGGAGAGAGATTATATTAGCCGGAGCAACAGTTGTATCCCTAATTGCATGGCTCCCACTGGCACTCTAGAGCCGACTGTTGAACATCTGATTTCGGAGTTTGGTCGGACTCTGTTAGTATTCGCATTGTCGATCAGAGTACTGTTGGACTTTGTTAGCATGATAGTTGGAGCCCTATCGATTTGGCCGGATTTCTCCGAAGTTTAAAAATTCCTACTGAATGTTCACCCCTACTTTATATAATTGCCATATCGTCAAGAAAAAAAAAACGAAGAAGAAGAAAGATGTTAATAGGGACATCTATGGCCACCAAATAAGCTTCTTATTAAGTCTTTTTAGAAGGTCTTTTCAATTCTCCCTCTGAAGGTAGTAATAGTAAAAAAAAAATGTAACCATCAGATCTATATCGAAAGACAAAAGACGACCGAGCACCAGTTTATGTAAATGGCTGTTCATCAGAACTTTACACTGAAAGGATACACAAGTTCTTCAAGTAATCTGAACCTGGATCACATTTTTTCTACAAGGTGTGAGGGAGAGGAGGATCATGAGAGAAGCTGAGCTTGAAACACACAGGTACAAACTCCATTATGCTAATATTTAAAATTATCGCAAAATATCCCTACGAGTAGTAGACTCCACCTCGGTCAAATTGTATTGCCTTTCTTCATGCTAGTCCAACTTGCCATTGATTTCGCTATTTAGTTCATCGTATTTCCATTGCTCCCTCAACTGTTCATGATTGTCAGATATACGATGTTATGAGTAAGGATACCAATTATATAGCGTCAACAAGATCTAGATTGGCGATACTCAAGAACATATGAATGTAGAATTACCTTTGAAAGGTGTTCTCTTTGATATCTATAACCCTGCAATGACGGGTGAAAAGTGTTAGTATACTTAAAATTACATGAGCAAATTGAAGCATATTACTTAGCTAGGGTATTGCCGAACCTTGTCCGTGCCATATATGTAATCACAGTAAGTGAAGACCGAGGCAAAATTACTCTGGCTCTGTCCTCCTATGTAATGATGATAATCATGGTACTCTGCCCCTCCGTAAAAAGGAATAAATTTTGTCGGCGTTTGGGGGAAGTCGTATCTGTTCAATACCGATATGTCAGTAAGAAGAAAAACAACTATCGTAGCTTTGAATTTGATATCAATGTCATTGCAAGAAAGATTGGAGTTTGTGCTTAACATTTGAGCTGGATTGACGAAGAGTTTACATTTATATACGGTGACTATTGTCACCTTGGGGTGTTGCATTTCTTCTTCTTTATTTTGAGGGGATGCACATACTAGTTCATGTAACTGTATAAAGAAATATGACAAGCTTTTTAGTTCCATACCCGCAATGTGTCTCAATGGCTTCAACATGTCGGATGACGAACCAGAGCCAGAACGTGACAATGTGGCCGGGTACAAGGGCAGGACCCAGGAACGCCGGTAAGCCGAGGATGAGGACTTCAGCCCAATGCGCATAAGGCGCTGCAAACCCGATAGGAGCAGTGAACTCGTGGTGGACATGGTGGATGAGACCGTATCCCCATTTACAGTGCAGCAGCCGATGGACCCAGTAGTTGAAGTAATCCTCGATCAAGAAATATACGGCTAGCTGAGACACGACTTCCATTGCCGACGGCAGCGGTAGACTTGTCCGGATTCCGACTGCCTGGTTGCATAGTTTGTTAATCTTTATTGAGGTAAGAATAATGGAACGAAGAAAAATACGATGCATCTTTTATGTTATGCACCATCATGAAATTGCATATTGGGGGTAATTAGAAAGTAGGCGTACTTAGAAATAAAGGGGAGCTCATTTAGAATCTCACTTTTATAAGAAATACTTGTGACCTTGCATTTTGTTTTTTGTTTTTTTTTTTAATGTTAAAACTATAAGCCAAGTGTTCTTCGCTTTCCATTAAAAACATATAACGGAACATAATTTTTAGTTAGGGTTCCAAACAAGTTGGACCATGCCTTCATGCGATAAAACACCTAGTAGGGATGAATAGGCAGATATGGACAGTTGGATTGCAGGGGTGTCCGATCAAATCCAACGAAATAGGGCTTTGACTGTTGTCGGCATCTTATTCCAACCGATCTCCGGACCGTTTCTGATCACCACAAAAAAACATGAACAGTTCCGACTGAGATTTGATTGGAGCTGGACAAAGCAGTTGAAGTCGGGTTCTGGAGTTCACCCCTAGAACCGACATAAAAGAAATACAAGTCGGGGCCCCGTCAGAATACGGTTTAGTTAATTACGCGGTGGGGGACCAAATTTTCTGATACATCTTGTGCTACCAACAAGATAACCACATCCAATAGATTTAGCTATTAGTAACATAGTGTTCATCAAAGTTCAGAATATTCTCTTGTTGAAGATTCTAGCTTGGACTCTCCTCTTGGGATACCGTTCGGAAGATTTTATTCAAATAATATGTTTTAATATGAGGTTAGATGGGTGGATCTAACTAGCAAAATAAATAAAAATGAACATTTACAATAGGACTTAACTTGCTCATGTTGCCCCTACTCACGTAGAACTATCTACTTTTTGAGAAGATGACAAGGAGAACTATTTTATATTCACATGTTGTCTTCAAGTCTCAACAATCTCACAATCGTTTTGAGAAGTCTATTGTAATGTTTGATATGGTATATGTTGGTTACAAGTTAATACTCATATTATTATTAGGATTAATTACAGTCAGACCCCATGTAGTATTGGAGGTGTATCACTTAACATCTCTAAAATTTGAAACTCTCAAAAAACCTCCTGGACTTCCTAACGACGTTAATTGACTGTGAATAAGCAGGCTACGTGATGTGCATGTGTTTTAAAAAGTCCAAAATGCCCCTAATTAACCAAAGTTAGGGTATAAAGCAGCGCCCAATTTTTCTCTCACCCACCTCCCTCCCCAGCGCGATCCATCCCTCTCTCACTCGCCTCCCTCCCCCCAGCTCCCTCTCCCCGTCCTCTTCGGTGCTAGCAGCTGCAGCAGCAGCTTGCACTGAGCAGCGCAAGCTGCTGCTGCAGCAGTTGCAAGCTGCAGCTGCAGCAGCTGCTGCAGCTGCTAGCAAGGAGTGCGATATAGAGAGAGAGAGAGGAAGGAGAGAAAGAGAGAAAGAGAGAGGGAGTGTGTAGGGAGTTGTGTGGGTAGCATAGGAAATTCAGGACTATGAGTGCACTTTAGTGTTAAAAGAGAGTGACAATAACAAATTCTAACTAACAGTGTTAAAAGTCCAGAGAGTTTTTTTGAGAGTTTCAAACTTCAGGAGAGTTTCAAACTTCAGGAGTATTAAGTGATACATCCCAATACTATAAAGGGTCTGATTGTAATTAACTCTTATTATTATTATTATTGCTACTATAAATGGAACGTGGAGTTGCTTTATAAGAACTTTCAACTCCACATGATCATAAATAAAAATCTCGTAAATATATAAATATGAAAAGTTAATTAAAACAGTCCAAGTTAAATGTTGAGACAATAAATCTAATAAATAATAAATCATCTTCTGTCAATTAATATGAGTTGTTAGAATATCAGATCAGATTGGTTAGAATTTCAGCTAAACAATTAATGTTGCTACAGTGAGAAGTAGAAAACACTGGCCTTGATGGTCGGGTACGAGAGGAGCTGCAGCGGGCCGACGGCGAAGAGGAACGTCTTGACAACATTGGCGTAGCAATTGACGACCTTGTCGACGGAGTTCTTGACTTTGGGCTGCAGCTTGTACTTGTGGATGGCCTTGGGGTTCGTCAGCTCGATGAGAACCAGCGGCAGCGGGGCGAGCGTGTACACGATCAGAAGGAACACAATGTTGTGGCCGTAGAGCGCGAAGTCGCTCATACCGGCGGAGTACCGGAACCAGAGGGCCTCCATGCCGGTGAGGCCGCGGCCCAGGGCGGCCTCCGCCTCCGCGATGCTAGTATAGGGCAGCATGGCGCGCGGGCGGAGGAGCGAGGGATTGATTTGGGGGAGCGGTGACGGGATTCGTTTCTGGGGAGAGATCATGATGTATATATAGAGGGGCCGAGGGAGATCGGCGGTCACGTGCATAGCACGTGATCGCTGGGGGAGGAGGGAGGCGAAAAGCGTGCTGGATCTTGATTTTGATTTGTGGTTCTATTTATTTTTATTTTATGTCTCTTTTTTCTTGCTGTGGCTGGTGTTAATTAGGATTTTACGTTTAATTGCTGGTTTTAGCGCAAAGGACCCTCTACTTTTTTATTTTGCGAAATTGTTATTTTCCAATTTATAAAGAAAATAGATTTATAATTGTATCCATCTAATCTAAAATTAAATAAAATAATTCTTATATATGGGTTCACAAGGATTAATATTAAAGAGATTCTTATTTCTAATTTGAATCACTATATATCTATATCATCCTACCTTTTTTTCTCGAGGTTTGCATTTTTTTTAGAAAAAGTATATATATATATATATATATATATATATATATATATATATATATATATATATATATATATATATATATATATATATATATATATATATATATATACACATTGGTATAAAGAAAAATAGCTTCCTTGTTAGTTTGACAATTTTATTTTTGTTTTTAAGTATTTAATACAATGTAATCTTGGATAACTGGTAAAATTAATCATACCACCGGAATGAAATTTACAGTAATTTATATAAGAATATGATGAGTCTAACTAAAACTATTTAGTCATGTTATTTATATCGTCGCTTGTTATAATAGTAGTCTTTTTATTTTATTGGAGAATTCTCAGTCTTTAGAATTATTTGAATACTTTGACTTGAATAATTATTGCATTGGTGCACAAGAGGATCCATAGATTGCATTGGTGCACAAGAGCATCCATAGATAAAACGGGGAAAAACTAATAGGGGCATTTACGTACCAGTTCCTTAAATCTTTAAAAATTAAAATTTAGTCCCCTAAATTTTCAGATTTAGAATTTAGTTTCTTAAATTTTTAAATTTACTATACTTTAGTCCCTTTGGGACAAAAAGAATGATTCAGTTCGGACACTAAATTATAACCGAACTAAATTGTAGTAACTTAAAAGATTTGGGGACTAAATTCTAATTTTTTTTAGGATTAAGAGACAGATATGTAAAAATCCTAAAATAATAACATCTGGTGTGTTTTCATTAATGTACACAATAACACTCCTCAGTAAGGAAATGTAAAAGTTTGAAGGACCAAAATGCAAAATCCAGTTGCCCTTTTCTAATGCACGTGCATGGGGATACTCTTTTTATATTCATCCCGATTCCGTTTTGAAATTGCCAGCAGTGCTCCCAGACACGTGCCTCCTTTTACGATGCGGGAAGCGAGCTATTTAAAATATTCCAACGTGGAGGGCATGGTGAATAAAAATCATATAATATCAAATTACATGAGCTTAAAAAAACATTATATTAACTGTACCTAAGCAAAATAATTTGGAAATGCGACGGAGATCGTCCACCTACTTCTTCATGTTTTGATTATATGATTTAGATATTTTTTTCAGCATTAATTTAGAGATGTTATTTGATTACTGTTTATGATTTAGATATTTTTTCAGCATTAATTTAGAGATGTTATTTGATTACTGTTTATGATTTAGATATTTTTTCAGCATTAATTTAGAGATGTTATTTGATTACTGTTGAAAAATTATTTATTTTGTAACTAACCAAATAAATGGTTAAAATATATTAAAATACATAAAAAAAAATTTTATACATCATCAATTTAATAAAATAAAAATCATAACTAATAATTTCGAATCGTTTTTCATCGATCCTCTATATTGAGATTAAAAACAGTCTTTATAAACAACTCTTTATAAAAACATTTTAGTTACATACATGGTAAATGAAAGCTATACATTTCTCTATCAAAGTCGTGGTTAGATGGACCAAAAAAAAAAAAAAAATATAAACATGTTGAGTTGATATATAACAAAGTCATAGCTATATAATAAGATTTAACTTTTGATCAATTAGGTTAAAAAATAAATGATTTCCTATAAATAAAACAATGTATATATTCTCCAATCAACAAACAAATCAACTCTACTTGTGGGCCTTACCATTAAGATCCGAAACACCCATTTTAATCTATTTATATTTATTAGCTTACTGAAAAACAAGTCATTTTTGACAATCTTTACGAATGAGTAGGATTATTTATTTATTTATTTTTATAGCTGAAATTGCATTTTTCTTAAAACCTCTTAAATCATATGCAAATGGTGTCGGAAAAAATATGATGGTTAGTTTAGATATTTTATGGGAGTATCGATGTGGAGCTCTCAAAGAGCTTAGTTTAGAAATCAGTCCCAAAGTGTATATCTGTCCTTATGTGTCTTTGTAACTGGAAATAGATACAAATACAATAAATCCTTACCCACCGCTCTACCAACGCTGTACCCAATGATTCAAAATTTTCGACAGATACTGAGAGCATCATATATGTATACAGGTTGTCTGATAACTCATGCGCATGGTCCATGTGGATGGAGACCCCCCTCCAAGCACCACTATAATATCACCAGATGTATCGCATGGCATTTTATTATTAAAAAAAAAGAGAGTTAATTGCAATAAAAACTCCCGTAGTGAGGTACTGTAACTTATTATCTTTTAACTTCAAAACTATTAGTTTAGTTTCTGTATTTCTTGCGGTGCTAGTTAACAATTTGTTATAATCATCCATGTTTAAATTGAATTTCACCTTTTTTTTTTTCTTTTTATGAACATCTCAAAGTGTCCTCTTCTCCATCACTTAAATGTGTTGGTTATAAGTTTGCATTTACCGTATGACAGTATATGTAAATTGGAGGTTACTAATTCTGTGGTTGCAGAATGAAGCATACAAAATTATTTTAGATTAACACAAAATGACAGATTTGTAATTAACAGAATTGTTACTGTTATCTTGCAGAAAATTAATTCTGTAATTTAGGTTTATGTCTATATATTTCCAGTTTCGAAGTAGAAGAAAACTGGTTAAAGAAAAAACCATCAAACTGTTCTTCTTTATCTAGTATACTATCCTAATCAGAAAATTATGAAACTGGATTAAGAAAAACCTGGTTGCAGGAAGACTGGAAGAAGACTTTACTGACAGGAAGTAGAGGAAGCAGATTGGATGAAGATCGAGGCTAGTGTTGGACACTATCTCCTTAAAATCGATTCGTCCTCCACTGTTCGCTTCTGGATTTCTTGGACGTCGATCTCCCAGGATACAACGATCGATCTGCAGAGGGAATGAAGCTGCAATCCCTCTGCTCTGGCGAATCTGATAAAGGTTCTCTCTGGTATATGTTATGCAGGACTGGACTTATGGAAAATGATGAACAGATTTCTTCTGTAGACAGAAATTCTGGAACTTCTGTCTGCAGAAGAACAAAGAGAAGAGAAAAGAAAAAAAACTTGTTGTATTTTCACTGACCCAGACCCTACCCTATTTATAGGTTTTCAACAGTCGCAACGGTTGAGATTTCAACAGTCGCAACAGTTGGCCGTTTCAACAGTTGTGACCGTTTAACGGCAACCGTTGACGGCGGCCGGTGACTGTTGAACCGCCGACCGTTAAGTGCAAAGTGCGCCTCTAAAGCGCCCAATGCGCCCTAAACGCCCATTCGCCCTCGCACACGCGCGTGCGCGTGCGCGTCCGGGTGCGGGCGGTGCGTAGCACCACCCGTGGTGCTCATGGTTTTCCTCTTCTTACATAAGCAAAGTAAAGGAGCAAGCTATCATATTTAAACCCACATCTTTACATTCCCCTATCCCATGTGGGACTATCTTTTCATCTTCCCTTTTTGTTCCTTTGCTATGTACTCAACTTTTGAAGCCTATTTCAATTCACTTAATTCATTTAATTTGAACTAGTGAATTGGCTCAATTTAAGGTTCAAATTAGTGAATGAATTCAACAATCCCCCACATGAATGAAATGGCTTAGACTCTAATGCAAATAACCAGAGAGTGTAATAGAAAGTTACCGCATCGGGAGAGGTGGCTTTTGGCTTTGAACCTTCCCTAGTGAAATATTATCGAGTTTACTTGCTAACCAGTGAACACGATGTTTTTGAACTGTTCAGCTTTTGATGTAAACTAAGACAATAATATTCACACGATTTCTTTCAACTTTATCAGATTCTATGTTGTGTCCATTTTGGCCTTGGACAACCTGGTAATTCTGTGAGTGCTCTTAGAGAACTTAGCCTTTCTCATTCTCATAGAAGCGGCCCCTTCTCACTCACATAGGTGATCTCTTATCAAGAGTATCCTGCCATACTCCACTTAGATTTCTAAGATATAAGGATCATTAAAAACTTAGCTTATCCTAACACGTTGCAGATAATCACTATTTTACCATAGAAATGGGATAGGAAATATTTTCCTCAGTGATTCTTTCGAGTTCCCCCACAATTCGGTTGTCCCTTTGAACCTAGATCTTGGGATCTCCAGTCAGCTAGGTTGGGTTGCCATTATGGAGTTACTCTTTAGTAGGCTGTAATCCCATTCCCCTTGACAACTTATATACTTGATCTCTAGTCAAGCCTTTTGTTAATGGATCTGCAATATTATCTTTTGATTTTATATAATCAAGAGATATTATTCCGTTTGTAAGCAGCTGTCTTACAGTTTCATGCCTACGACGTATATGTCGTGACTTTCCATTATATAATACATTTTGTGCCCTTCCAATTGCTGATTGATTATCGCAATGGATGCATATTGCTGACACAGGTTTAGGCCACATTGGAATATCTTCTAAAAAGTTCCGAAGCCATTTTGCTTCTTCTCCAGTTTTATCTAAAGCTATAAACTCAGATTCCATAGTGGATCTGGCTATACATGTTTGTTTAGAAGATTTCCAAGAGATGGCTGCACCTCCAATAGTAAAGATATATCCACTTGTGGATTTGATATCTTTTGAATCGGTAATCCAGTTAGCATCAGTGTATCCTTCAATCACTGCTGGATATCTAGTATAGTGCAATCCATAGTTAGCAGTGTACCTCAAATATCTGAGTACTCTAACTATTGCTTTCCAGTGGTTCTCCCCTGGATTACTTGTAAACCTACTCAGTTTGCTTACTGAGTATGCAATATCAGGTCTTGTGCAGTTCATTAAATACATAAGACTGCCAATGATCTGAGAATATTCTAACTGTGATATACTTGCACCTATATTCTTTGTAAGATGTAGACTCATATCTACAGGTGTTTTAGCTATATCAGTATTTTCCTTGTCAAATTTTTCGAGTATCTTCTCGATATAATGTGACTGGGATAAGGTATATCCATCAGATGTCTTGGAGATTTTAACTCCAAGAATAATATCTGCAATACCTAAGTCTTTCATATCAAATTTCCGTGTTAACATGATTTTTACTTCCTTAATTAGAGCCACCGTGCTACCGGTGATAATCATGTCATCCACATATAAACATACAATGACATAGTTGTGCATATCTCCTTTTACATATACACATTTATCGCATTCATTATAGCGAAATCCGTTTGACAACATAACTTGGTCAAACTTCTCATGCCATTGTTTAGGTGCTTGTTTAAGTCCATAAAGAGACTTAACAAGTTTACACACCTTCTTTTCTTTACCTGGAACTACAAACCCTTCAGGTTGTTCCATGTAGATTTCTTCATCTAATTCGCCATTTAAAAATGCTGTTTTTACATCCATTTGATGAAGCTCAAGATTATATAATGCAGCAAAAGCAATTATTAATCTTATGGATGTTATTCTTGTTACAGGTGAATATGTATCAAAATAGTCAATACCTTCCTTTTGTCTATAGCCTTTTATTACAAGTCTAGCTTTGTATTTATCTATAGACCCATCAGGTTTTATCTTTCTTTTAAAGATCCATTTATATCCTAATGGTTTACTTCTTGGAGGAAGATCCACAAGTTCCCAGGTGTGATTTTGAATAATTGATTCAATTTCACTATTTACAGTTTCTTTCCAAAAAGGAGCTTCAGGAGTAGACATAGCCTCTTTATAAGTTTGAGGTTCTTTTTCTAATATATATGTTAGAAAATCAGGACCAAATGATTTATTAATCCTGGCCCTTTTGCTCCGTCTACATTCATCCTCATTGGTTTTATTTCCAGAATCAGACTCTGTTTCTCTTATTATATCATCACAAGTCCTTTTAGAGGAACTTGATTCATGTTCTTTACTAGGAAATACATTCTCAAAGAATACAGCATTCCTAGATTCAATAATAGAATACTTATGTATCTCTGGATGATCAGAGTTAAAGACAAAGAAACGATAAGCACTGCTATTATGCGCATATCCAATGAATATACAATCAATAGTTTTAGGTCCAATTTTAGTCCTTTTCGGAGTAGGAATTGCAACCTTAGCTAGACACCCCCACACTCTTAAGAATTTATAACTAGGTGCTCGACCTGTCCATAATTCATAAGGTGTTTTCTCAAGTTTCTTTTGGGGTATCTTATTGAGAATATAATTGGCAGAAAGCAGAGCTTCCCCCCACATGTTCTGGGGTAAACCAGAACTTATTAACATGGCATTCATCATTTCTTTTAAAGTTCTGTTCTTACGCTCAGCAATTCCATTTTGCTGTGGAGTGTAAGGAGCAGTTGTTTGATGTATAATACCATGTTCTGCACAAATTTGTGCAAATGGTGACTCATATTCACCACCTCTATCACTTCTTAGCATTTTTATCTTTTTGCTAAGTTGATTCTCAACTTCATTTTTGTATTGTATAAACATTTCAATTGCCTCATCTTTCGTTCTAAGTAGATATACATAACAATATCTAGTACAATCATCTATAAACGTAATAAAGTACTTCTTTCCACCTCTAGTTTGAATAGATTTTAAATCACATACATCTGTATGAATTAATTCTAAAGGTTCAGTACTACGTTCTATAGAGTGAAATGGAAGCTTAGTCATTTTTGATTCAACACATATTTCACATTTATTTTCAAAGTTTATATTGAAATTAGGCAACATATTCAAATTTATTAATCTTTGTAAAGTATAATAATTAACATGTCCTAATCTACCATGCCAAATAAAAGGTGACTCAGTCATATAAACAGAAGAATCAATTTTATTGATAACCTTAGGGGCAATGGTCATTACATTTATTTTGAACAGACCATTGGTCATATACCCCTTACCTACATATATACCATTCTTTGTGAGTATAAACTTATCAGACTCAAACACAAGCCTAAAGTCTTTCTTACTCAAGACTGAACCAGAGACCAGATTCTTGCGGACATCTGGTACATGAAGTACATCAGTAAGAGTAAGTTCTTTCCCCGAAGTCATCTTCAGTACAATATTGCCTCGTCCTTCAACCTTGGAGGTTGCAGAGTTACCCATGTAGAGTAGTTCTCCTTCCACAGATTCATATGTGGAGAACATCCACTTGTTGGCGCAGATGTGGCGAGTGGCCCCAGTATCCACCCACCATTCCTTAGAATTGCCACCAACTAGGTTAACCTCTGAGACAACAGATGTACAATTTACATCTACATTTGCACAAAGATTTTCTTCTTCGGCCAAATGTGCATTAGGATGCTTCTTCTTCTTCTTCGAAGAATCTGGTGCCTTTCGCACACGGCAGTCCTTTGCACGATGTCCAGGCTTGTCACAGTTGTAGCACTTGCCATTGAATCTCTTCGAGTTACCACTCTTAGAGTCTTCACCATTGTGCTTTCTCTTCCTGTCATTAGACTTATTGGAATTTTCCATAACATTAGCTTTAGAAACATTGTATGGATTTCCAATTTTCTTTTCAGAAAGACGGTTATCTTCTTCAATCCTCAATCGTACAATTAGATTTTCAAGTGTCATTTCTTTTCGTTTATGCTTTAGGTAATATCTAAATTCTTTCCAAGATGGTGGCAATTTTTCAATTATTGCAGCCACTTGAAAAGATTCACTGATAGTCATACCTTCAGCATGAATTTTATGAATGATCACTTGAAGATCCTGTACTTGGTTGATTACATTTTTAGAATCAACCATTTTATAATCCAGAAACTTACCGACTACATATTTCTTAGAGCCGGCATCTTCTGTATTATATTTCTTGTCTAAGGACTCCCAGAGTTCCTTAGCAGTAGCAACTGAACTATTATACAGTATATTGTCCAAACCATTGAGGATATAGTTCTTACTCAAGAAGTCCGCATGTTTCCATGCTTCAATCGCCTTCACTGATTGTTGATCATCTTCAACAAGAGTAGGCACAGTCTCCTTCAAGTACTTGGCCAGATTCATTGTAGTGAGATAGAACAACATTTTCTGTTGCCATCTCTTAAAATCTGAGCCACTGAACTTCTCTGGTTTCTCGTACTGGCTTGAAGGCACAGTTGGAGTAACCATGACAGGAGTTATCACAGTGGACATATCAGATGTAGTAGCCATCTATAAATATTAAAATTTATTTATCTTAATGTCTTGTAATAAATTTTAACTTTCTAATAAAACAACACTCCAAATCACAAAACAGAAATTAACTAGTCTTCTCTAAAAGCAATTAAAATTACTAGTGATTGATTACTAGTATGACAGTATTTTAATCTAAAATAAAATATCAGTTTAAAGATTAAATACTATTATAACAGAGTTCTAATTGATAACAGTACTCTTAATTGATAGTATTGTGACAGAATTCCAAAACTCAGTTTTAAGAATGTTGGTTCTAAACAAAATTGTTTAAACTGTATTAATCTAAAACATGCACGAAATTCGATTTTAAGAATGTAGGTTCAAACTAAAAATGTTTAAACTGTATTCTTAAAAAGTTGATCTAAAACATGCAAGAATCGATTTTAAGATTGTTGGTTATAAGTTTGCATTTACCGTATGACAGTATATGTAAATTGGAGGTTACTAATTCTGTGGTTGCAGAATGAAGCATACAAAATTATTTTAGATTAACACAAAATGACAGATTTGTAGTTAACAGAATTGTTACTGCTATCTTGCAGAAAATTAATTCTGTAATTTAGGTTTATGTCTATATATTTCCAGTTTCGAAGTAGAAGAAAACTGGTTAAAGAAAAAACCATCAAACTGTTCTTCTTTATCTAGTATACTATCCTAATCAGAAAATTATGAAACTGGATTAAGAAAAACCTGGTTGCAGGAAGACTGGAAGAAGACTTTACTGACAGGAAGTAGAGGAAGCAGATTTGATGAAGATCGAGGCTAGTGTTGGACACTATCTCCTTAAAATCGATTCGTCCTCCACTGTTCGCTTCTGGATTTCTTGGACGTCGATCTCCCAGGATACAACGATCGATCTGCAGAGGGAAGGAAGCTGCAATCCCTCTGCTCTGGCGAATCTGATAAAGGTTCTCTCTGGTATATGTTATGCAGGACTGGACTTATGGAAAATGATGAACAGATTTCTTCTGTAGACAGAAATTCTGGAACTTCTGTCTGCAGAAGAACAAAGAGAAGAGAAAAGAAAAAAAACTTGTTGTATTGAGATTTCAACAGTCGCAACAGTTGGCCGTTTCAACAGTTGTGACCGTTTAACGGCAACCGTTGACGGCGGCCGGTGACTGTTGAACCGCCGACCGTTAAGTGCAAAGTGCGCCTCTAAAGCGCCCTAAACGCCCATTCGCCCTCGCACACGCGCGTGCGCGTGCGGGTGCGTAGCACCACCCGTGGTGCTCATGGTTTTCCTCTTCTTACATAAGCAAAGTAAAGGAGCAAGCTATCATATTTAAACCCACATCTTTACATTCCCCTATCCCATGTGGGACTATCTTTTCATCTTCCCTTTTTGTTCCTTTGCTATGTACTCGACTTTTGAAGCCTATTTCAATTCACTTAATTCATTTAATTTGAACTAGTGAATTGGCTCAATTTAAGGTTCAAATTAGTGAATGAATTCAACAAAATGCTCAGTCTTAACCAAGAGAGAAGAGAGTATTTTGGGGGTTTTCATAAAAAAAAATGCAATTCAATTTAAATAGGGGTGAGAATAATAATCTGTTAACTAACACCATAAAAAATGCAGGGCTAAACTTAAGTTATAGTACTCTATAGTAATGAGGCCTCATTGCAATTAACCAAAAAAACAGAAGACAAAGAAATACTCTAAGAAAAAAGATGAATTCTATGAATATGGACTCTTACGGTTGTCTCTTAAAAGCCATGTCCAGAAGCAAACCTAGACATTTGAACAGGGGTATGGGGCAGTTCGTTGGGATGCAGAAAACGAAATGCCAAAAAAACTAATATTATAGTTCGGACCAATTCTTAACCCGTCCGATTAAAAAATTTGAATTGAAAGAAATAGAAATGTTTTTTATTCAAAATTTTTAATAGGTCTGGACTAGTCGTTGGATCCATCCAATCTCATTCCTACTTGGCAGCCCCAAGCTTCATTTTTTAGGAGCTCATTGATCTTTGGAGCAGGGAGATGGGGTGTACCAATTGAGGACTCAGACTTAATGCGGAGTTTGGGAGTTGCTGGCCATAGATTGGTTCAGACTGAAGTTTGATGGTACAGCTCATAACAATGATGCAGCAGCAGGTTTTGTAGGGAGAAGTATATATTGGTGCAGTTATCTGTGCTGGGAGTGGGGAGTTTCCAAAGGAGCACACCATTTTTCCTAGTGAGCCCAAAAGGAAAAATGGTGTGCTTCTTTGGAAACTCCCTGGGAGTGGGAGCTGCTCGATGTCATCTTCCTCGGTTTGAGAAGCTGTTATGCGGGTGCATCGTTCTTGCAAGGAGAGAAGAAGAAGATTGTATTTCGAGCGCAATTCAACTGCAGCCCATTTAACTAACTCGCGTAGCGCACACCTTATGGGGGCACCATTTTTTACTAAACGAGCCCACATCCTATGGTTAAGTGATTACAACATAGGGGAAAATGGTGCTCGCTAGGACAGGTGTGGTGCGCATTTGGAATCCCCCCTGTGGACGCGTCCTAGGTGCGTGGCCCGTAAGCAGCCCAAAGCCCACTCGAAGCCAGTAAATAAAAGAATCAAAGACTTCTTCTTTTTCGACAGGCTCTGCCGAGGGGAAGCACCGAAGGCTTGAGAAAAGGTTTCTCTTTCCTCGATTTTCTTTGAATTTCAATTCGGGGATTATGTTTTAATTATTAATTTTCATGCTATAAATGTCCAAAAACTAGGGTTTTGTCTTGGCCGAGTCGATCTTGAAAATGAGAGCTTGAATTCTGAAACCAGGGTTTTGCATCTACCGTTAACTTTAGTTTACCCCCTGAAACTTTGAAATTTGAGAAAATTTAGTTCCCAAATTAGGGTTTTTCTTTCCCTATTTTCTCCTTTTATTCGGAAATTTAAGAAAAATGAGTTCCCAAATTAGGGTTTTTCTTTCCCTACTTTCTTATTTTATTCTGAAATTTGAGAAGAATTAGTTTCCAAATTAGAGTTTTTCTTTCCCTATTTTCTTCTTTTAATTTGAAATTTGAGAAAAATGAGTTCCTTTTTAGAGTTTTTCTTTATTTAAAAATCAATCCCCTTTATTTAAATTTACAATTATAAGTTGGCTTTCGATTTAGGTGGTCGCTGCCAGCTTATGATCCTATATATAGGATATATTGGCGATCCTTATAATTGTAGAAAGCTTTGGTTATGGGAAGATGGTTGGATGAAGTACATTCGTAAGAATTGGGTATAAATTGTTTTTTGATATCATTAGTTATAGTTATCACTCTGTATCAATCGCCGGAATTCAAAGTGCATACAAATAGATGAGCATATGTGTTTTTTTTTTTAATTAATGGAAACTGTTGAAAGATGAATCCCATATGCGACTAGAATTAATTGAAGAATCATTTTCATCGTTAGCGTAGCAACACCTCCGGCAGGTATGCAGTGATACTCCCAACTCATTGGTAAGATTTTTACTTCGTATATTTGACTACGAGATATTTATCTTCTACATCAACGATGTACTTATATTGAATCTACATGCTTCAGTGGGCAGGTTTTCCCGAGAGGAAAGATATGATTGCTGTAACGGGATCTTCTGAAGTGCGGACATTGAAGCTTTAGCACCACATTGAAGTATTTCCCTTATCTTCGTTCTCAGTGAGTGCTCCGTAATTAACAAATTCACTTACAATATTTTTCAGTATATTTTTTTTCTCTTGCAAGGAATTTTAGATTTTGACTATTTCAATCAATTTGTTAATGAGGAAATCTTGGTTTGTGTTTGCTTCTTGGTTTTCACCATATAGTCAAATTCTATATAATTGTAAATTTATGTGATCAAGTTGTTCCACATTGATTGCTTCTATTTTCTCATCAAACGGTGATGTAGTGCTTCATACATTAGTATTAATTTCCTTAACTTTTATGATTTCCCTCTAGTTGTTGTATGAATTGATTATCTTAATTCTTAACATCTTTAGCTACATCATTGTGTCCAAGTTTATTTTTCCTACATTAGCCAATAGACTTAATATTTATATCTAGATTCCATATCATGAATAGACTCTAAAAGCATAAATTTTTAGAGTAGCAAAACCACTCACCTTAGGCAAAGTTCTATCAGTTAACTGCCACCAATCACTATGATCAATCCTGAAGATCCCATACCAACATCATTGTAGTTCAAATCAATGCTTATTTAAATTTTCTCATTCAACTCAATCCTAATAATAAATACCCCAAAATACATAACTATGAGATTTCTAAAACTATTCCTATAAGGTATTTCTAAAACTATTCCTATAATTTCTTTTGCATATAGATCTAAATTATGTGAAATTTTCAATAACTTCAAATTTACATAGGAAATTAATCTCTTGGATAAACTAAAATTTCTGCAATTTCAGATGTACAAAGAAACTCTCTTTAGATTAAAAACAAATCCAAAAAATAATGTATATGTTGAAAATTATTGATAAATTCCATATATATATAGATGGTAACAAATTGATTGAACTTGACTTTTGATCAAACCTAAAATTGCCTTGTAGTTTTTTTTCCTTGATCTTGGATGCAGAAGGATTTGTTCCATGAACCTTATGTGCTAAAGTCTTCTATGAAATTTGCTCAAAATCTAATTAATAGAAATTTACATAAAACACACCATAAATAAAACAAATACTAAGTAATACATAATCTAATATTTTATACATAAAGTCCCCTTTGAAATTCTATAATAATAAATAATTCTGCCTGAGCTGATAAATAAATAAAAATTTTGATTTTTTTTACATTCTACATTGTAAATAAAGTTTTGTCCTTGAAACTTGATATACACGAATTCTCAGCGAATCAAGATATTCTCATTCATTTCCTTCTCTTGCTCATTAATGATTTCATTAACTAGGTGATTTCGCCCAATCACTTTTACCAATGTTTTTATCTTTTTTGAGCTTAAACGGTGGGTAATCCCCCTGCGTTCTATTAAATAAAGTTTAACAAAACAAAATTATAGTAGGATACATAAGTTATGGCTCTTGCCAGCAATTGTACAAGTTCAAGCTACGAAAAAATAGAAAGAAAAAAAAATTCACATTTGCATATAGATGCTATGCAAGATACATGAAAAATATGGTAGAGGACGAAGAACCATCTCAGAAATACCAGAGACGCTGACTTCACGCATTTATCCAACATGATGTCAAGTTATTACATCATGCTTAACATAGCTAAGGACCAATGCAATTTGGGGAAACTTCAAATTTTGATTTTCAATTTAAATTTGAATTCAAAATTTTAAAATTTCAAAAGTAAAATTCAGTTGTCTCCATAATGGATGTGTCTGGAATAAATTTACGTTGTACAGGCTACAGTGTTCAACCTGCCTCTGGTTAGTCTTGTTGCTACTTCGATGTTGATGATGCAACTCACACTACCATCATAGATCCCTTCCCTATGACCTGTTGATGGTTACTTTGCAACCGACAAACCACTTGCCCTGATGCCAACAGACAAATTTTACTGACAGACCCCCATCCTAAGACACCATCATTCTTGTAGCCATTAAGAAATTCTATCGAACACCATATAGGAATTTGGTTTCTCAGTTTCAATTTGTCCGGTTCAAAGATTGTTTGTTGGTGCTCCACTCCTGTTGACCCTGCAATTGGATGTAGTCCATTGCCTTTTGACTTCAATATAGTGCTGATCTAATTGTTGTCGTCCTGCTCTACTATACTTGTTAATCCCGTTTGTCGCTTCAGTAGGGCCTCATCTTCTGTTCGTCATTGATGTCGATCCTAATTAGTAGCCATTGCTGACCCTCGCTCCTGATAGCATTGTATAGTGCCTCTTCTCGACAACATCCATTCATCATGTCCTTTTCCCGACTTTGACCAAGGCATAGTAAGATGACACTCTCGCTTAGACACCGTTCCCTGGCATGCAAGCATTGGTTGTGGTATAGCTGAGCTATCACTCTAGCTTGGCGCTTGAGTACCATTGGAGCCGAGCCAAGGCCTCATTCTTATATTTGAACGTTTTGTATGGAAGATTCTGAGATAGATTTGGATGTGAGAGCGAGTTGATAAGAGAGAGCTGCCAAAGAGCAGCCACTCTCTTCCTTGGGCAAGATTATGGGAGAGGCGGCTTGGGTTTGGGCAGAGGTGAGCAGTGTGGTGAGGGGTTCCTACTGTGTTTGAAGAGATTGAATACTTTACCAATGTTATTATATTGTTTTATAACATTTTTACTCTTTCTTGTATGCTGGACTGGCTATGGGACAAAAAGTCATATCACCACTAATATGAATGGGAATGAACTCCAAGATATGTGTGGGATTCAACACATATTCCTTAGCATTGATAGATGAAATGTTGTGCATCTCCAAACCCTGGTGATAAAGCCACTCAACAATTGAACCTTTTCAATAAAAGATTTGGAAGGGTATCACACATTGCATACTTAGTGACGCAGGACGGAAACGGAATTAGGGTTAGGGTTTTGAAAATTAGGGTTTTGTAGAGGGATTGGGGAAGAAATGAAAAATTAGGGGAAAACTTTTAGGATTTGGGAATCCACCCAGGCCCACGCCCACTCTCCACGAATCCACGAGGAAAGATTTTTAACTCAGCGAATTCCACGCCAGAGATTTCTCAAGAAAATTTCTCAAAATATTATTCATCTTTTTAATTCTCCATACAACCCTATATATAGGGAAACCCTAACAAACAGAATCCTAATAAAATCAAAACTCCTAATCAAATCAAATATCTAATACAATCCCAATCCTAATCAAATCAAATCAAATCTAATAAAATCTAATTTTGATCTCCATCAATTCTCCCCGGCTTCAAAAAAATGAACCTCCGGTGAATGACGAAGATGATAACTATCAAGCAAATCCGGGTCGAGCTGCTCGACTTCTTCGGTGTGCAACCAAGTGCAATATGAATCTGGACGTCCACGCCATCGCACCAAATAACGCTGATATCCACTATCAGCAGTCGAAACAATCTCATCATCCAATATGTCTTCAATCTGATCTACATGATGCTTGCGTGGAGCAGGAGGAGGCGGTGTGCGGATGGGAAAATGTCGACGTCCTGGCGAAGCAGATGATGGTAGATCTGGAATAACCGCTGGATAGTCAAATGGAGCACGATATGGAGTCAGATCCTCGACGTTGAAAACTGGATTGATTCCGAGATTGTGAGGGATCGCAAGCTCATAAGCATTAGAACCAATTCTCTTTAGAACTCGGTAAGGACCCATACGTCGAGCACGAAGCTTCTTCAAGGTTCCTGGCGGGAACCTCTCTGGACGCACTCTAACCATCACTTCATCATCCACTGCAAATTCCTGCAATCTTTTGTGCGAGTCTGCTGCAGACTTGTAGTTATTATTACTAATTGCTATTTGCCGACGAATATGATCATGCAAATCATGCAAATGCTGTGCAAAAGACTCGGCTGAAGCACTAGGCCTATCACCTATGGGGAGTGGAAGAAGGTCTATAGGTTTTCTAGGTTTATATCCTGTAACTATCTCAAATGGACTCATCCCAGTAGACCTATTGACTGAACTATTATATGCAAACTCCGCTATAGGCAAAACAAGATCCCACGTCGCTAAATGGTCGCCCACTAAGCATCGAAGCAAATCATCTAAGCTACGATTGACTATTTCTGTCTGACCATCTGTCTGCGGATGATAAGCAGTGGAGAACTTAAGTGTGGTACCCATTTTCTTCCAGAGAGTTCGCCAAAAATGACTTGTGAATCGAACATCTTTGTCAGAAACAATTGATTTAGGAAGACCATGCAAACGAACTACCTCTTTACAGAATAAGTGTGCAACATGTGAGGCATCCGAAGTCTTGTGGCAAGGAATAAAATGTGCCATTTTGGAAAACCTATCCACCACGACTAATATTGCATCATGCTTCCTAAGTGTGCGAGGGAGTCCTAAAATAAAATCCATGCTAAGATGCTCCCAAGGTGCAAAGGGTATGGATAATGGTGTGTAGAGCCCTGTATTCTGTTTCCTACCCTTAGCTACCTGACAAACTCGACAATGTGACACAACTCGTGCAACATCACGTTTAATGCTTGGCCAATAAAATCGGTCCTCTACAAGAATGATAGTTTTATCTCGACCGAAATGACCAGCAATCCCTCCTGCATGCATTTCCCAAATCAGATGATCGCGTAAAGAAGTATTGGGAATGCAAAAACGAGTACCTCGAAATAAGAAGCCATCAACAATGGTGAAGGCATCTACCATAATAGGGGGATCCTGAGTCAAAGATGAATAGATGTCACCAAAGTCCTGACAAGTAGGATAGTCTTGAATGATAAGCTCAAATCCGATAACTTTTGCACTCATTGTCTGTAAAGTGCAAAGTTTTCTACTCAAGGCATCAGCGGCTTTATTTTCAGTTCCTGCACAGTGTTTGAGTACAAAATTGTACTCTTGAATAAACTCAAGCCACTTGATGTGTCGATGCCCTACTCTCTTTTGGGAATTGATATAGCGTAGAGCTTGATGGTCTGAGTAGAGCACGAACTCTTTTGGTAGCAAATAGTGACGCCAATGACGCAAACATTGCACTACTGCATAAAACTCTTTGTCATAAACATCATAGCGCTATTTCGTCTCATTCAATTTTTCGCTAAAAAAGGCGATAGGATGGTTTTCTTGGCTTAAAACACCTCCTATACCTACGCCTGATGCGTCACGTCACCTCAAAAACCTTCGAGAAATCTGGAAGATGAAGAACTGGAGCAGTAGTCAACTTCTCCTTAATCTCCTCGAAGGCATGAGCAGCAGATTTAGTCCAGTGAAACTCCCCTTTCTTAAGACAATCAGTGATCGGAGCCATAATGGTACTAAAGCCCCTAACAAATCTCCTATAAAATGTGGCCAGACCATGAAAGCTTCTGGCCTCATGGATCGTATTAGGAGTAGACCATTCTCTTATGGCCTTAACTTTGTCAGGATCTGCTGCTACTCCGTCTTTAGAGACGATAAACCCAAGAAAGTGAACAGAGGAAGCTAAGAACGCACATTTCTTCAAATTGACAAATAGTTTCTCTTTACGGAGAGTCTCTAAAACTTGTGTCAAATGAGAAAGATGCTCTTCTTGGGTTTGACTAAAGACGAGAATGTCATCAAAATAGACAACAACGAACTTGCCTAAGAAATGACGTAATATTTGAGTCATAACTCTCATAAATGTGCTGGGTGCGTTAGATAAACCAAAAGGCATGACCAGCCATTCATATAATCGGTCCTTAATTTTAAAGGCAGTTTTCCACTCATCACCTTCGCGGATACGAATTTGATGATATCTGCTTCGAAGATCTATCTTCGAAAAGATTTGAGAGCCAGCCATCATATCTAGTAAATCATCAAGTCTAGGAATGGGAAACCTATACTTGACGGTAATTCTGTTGATGGCGCGACTGTCAATACACATCCTCCAGCTACCATCCTTTTTAGGTGTGAGTAGAGCGGGAACGGCACAAGGACTCAAACTCTCTCTAATAAAGCCTTTCCGCAATAACTCATCGACCTGTCTTCTCAATTCAGCGTGCTCAATAGGATTCATCCTATAATGAGGTAAATTGGGCAAACTGGAACCAGGTACGAAATCAATGGCATGCTGAATATCTCGAAGGGGAGGAAGTTCATCAGGTAACTCATCGGGCATGATATCTTGAAAATCAGAGAGAATCTGATGAATCTCAGGATGGTAAATGACAGGTGGATTAGAAGACTCTCCTAAAGCAATTACCGCATACACTAGTCCCTCCTCTAAACTCTCCTTGAGGAACTGTGATCGACTGACCAAGTGAAGAGACTTTTTATGCACCTGTCCTGTGACTTTTTCGCTCTTCGGTCTCTCTTCACTAGACTTAGGCGGCGCGGGTTTCAAGACAATTTTCTTTCCATTAAATTTGAATGTATATGTGTTTGATTTGCCGAAACTCGTCACGTCTAAATCATACAACCATGGCCTACCAAGCAAGATATGTGCGGCGGTCATATCTAACACATCGCACCAAAGCTGGTCCTGATAGCTCGACATCTGAATAGGCACTAGACAACGCTGGGTAATAGATTGAGCAGTTTTATCTACCCATGTTACGTTGTATGGTTGTGGATGGGGTTCAGCTTTGAGGCCCATTTTCTCAACAGCTGATCTTGAGATAATATTCACACAACTACCCCCGTCAATCATTACGCGATAGCTTTTTCCCCCGTGTGTGATGTATGTAGTGAAAACGCTAGACCTACGCCAATCTTCATTTTTCGTTTTAGTGTAAAGACACCTAACGACATTTAAGCGTACATTTGAAATGACTATTTCCTCGTCTGACTCACTAGCGTCTCCTACTGGTTCATATACTTCCTCCTCAAGATCATCATCATCACCATTATGCTCTCCTTCTACGAGTAAAGCTCTAGTGGACACTGTGAAGCTATGTGGCCATACTCGTGACACTTGAAACACTCTACACCTTTCATGCCCTGTTTAGATGACTCACCCATTACGGTTTTACCTTTAAAGTCTTTATTTTGTTGGGTGTTAGCTTTCTTGTTAGCTTCAAAAGGGCGTCTGGATTGCTCCCTGGCTTTAGGAGTGAACTTACGGTCAGCAGAAAATTTGAGAGAATGTTCAATATCCTCTGCTAATTGACAAGCTTGAGCTAGGGAACTTATATTTCGTGAATGGATATGCATAGCTCGTTGTATGTCTGCACATAGTCCAGAACGAAATCTAGATATTGCCTGATGTCGGTCCTCTCGCAAATCACACCGAAGTGTCAATTCATCAAACTGAGTCATGTTTTCTTGGACCGTCATGCTCCCTTGTCGCAGACTGTGCAACCTATCTAAAAGGTGACCCCTAAATGTGACTGGAAGATATTTCTCTTTGAGTCTAGCTTTCATGTCATTCCAAGTCTCTATCGCATCTAGGTATCTGTCACACTCTCTTTCTACTGATGCCCAATATATCCTAGCGGGTCCTGTCAATCGCATCCGGGCAAATCGTATTTTACGCTCTTCAGGCATATCATACCAATCGAAATGGTAATCCATGTCTGCGAGCCAGTCACTAAAGATTTTAGGGTCATGAGTGCCATTAAACGTAGGTGCCTCAATTTTTATTCTACGTGTGATGTCATCTTCAGTACGTCTAGTTTTAGGGATGCTCTCATCTCTATTTCTTTCATTCCGATTTCTTGGCCCTCTATCATAATTCCTTTCATAAATTTGATCATTTTGTTCTTCCATTTGTCGTTCTAGTGCATTCAATCGTTTATCAACAATTTTAAATTGTTCCATTTGTTCGGTGATAGTTTTTAATTGTTTCATCATGATTTCTAATTTTTCATCCACATTACTAGAACTTGAGGTGGTCATTTTACCGTTACGAAGAAGCATACAATCAAACAAGCGGATGTAATGCAATTTCCTAGACTCGGTCAAATTCTATATGCGTGCACTATATGATCAAATAAAAATTTCCTAAGATTTAGTTTCTAAAATGTATGTAAATAGGTCCTAAAATGTGTGTATGCAGCAAGCAACAAGTTGGCAAATAATTACTAGTAATTCTAACTAACAATCTTATGCAGAATTTTCACAAAATAGTTGCAAAATTTTGCTGAAGAAAATGGGTTAGTTTAGAGATTACCCAATACCGAAGAAGTTCGTGCACTTGTAGTAGTCCCTTGGAGTCTTCCGACGTTGGTTCGCTTGCTGAAGAGCCCTGCAATCCTACCACAATTGTTGGAAATAAATCCAAGAATGCAACGCTTCGAATCTGACTTGAATTGGACTCCGAACGGGCTCCAAATCACTACTTTTCTGCTTAACGGTTCTGCACTGTTAGCGGGTGCACTGCTGAACTGATCCAAAACCCAATAGTAAACAAATCCAAAACCCAATAACTTTCTTCTCCTTTCTCTCGCTGCAGCTGAGGGGGAAGCAGTTGGCGGGCGAAGTGCTGTCGAACTGGAGAGAGGACGGCGGTGTTGGCGGTGAGGCGGGCAGCAGGCAGCGGGCGATGGCGTCGACGGAGAGGGCGGAGGACGGAGGTGGCGGTGGCGTTACTGGCAGATTGCTGACGGTGGGCAGAGGGCAGCGGGCGGAGGAGGAGACGGCGGCGGAGGCGGAGGTGAGCGGAGGCAGCTGCTGTGGAGGGTGGCGTCGGGTGGCGATGGCGACGAGGCTGCGGCAGGCGGCGGGCGGCGACTACGGAGGGGGCGGAGAATGGAGACGGGAAGTGGGCGGAGACGGCTAGGGTTTGCTGGGGCGGACTGGGTGGGAGGGGGGGTCGGTCGGGGGCGATTGGGACTGGGCGGAGGGTTGGGGCGTTTGGTGGGAAGGGGGGGAAAGATGGTGGGTTTGGGTTTGCTGGGAGGCTTTTTGGTCGGGTGGGAAAGAAGGAAGAGGGAGAGGGTTGGGAGGTTTTAAGGGAGAAAGAGAAAGAGAGTGTTTTTTTTTTTTTTTTTTTTTTTTTTTTTTTTTCTTCTCTTCTCTTGCTGGTTGATGGAGGGTGAGAATGAGGGTGGCTAGATCAGGTGGGGGAGGATCAGGTGGAGGAAGAGTAAATAATTTTAGGCTCTGATACCAATTTGACGCAGGACGGAAGCGGAATTAGGGTTAGGGTTTTGAAAATTAGGGTTTTGTAGAGGGATTGGGGAAGAAATGAAAAATTAGGGGAAAACTTTTAGGATTTGGGAATCCACCCAGGCCCACGCCCACTCTCCACGAATCCACGAGGAAAGATTTTTAACTCAGCGAATTCCACGCCAGAGATTTCTCAAGAAAATTTCTCAAAATATTATTCATCTTTTTAATTCTCCATACAACCCTATATATAGGGAAACCCTAACAAACAGAATCCTAATAAAATCAAAACTCCTAATCAAATCAAATATCTAATACAATCCCAATCCTAATCAAATCAAATCTAATCTAATAAAATCTAATTTTGATCTCCATCACTTAGCTTACCTTTGTACTCAAGTCTCATTACTCCTCCAAAAGGGGACACCTTGATATAATACATGTCAGTATGTCACCTTCCAAAACTCCAAAGCTCTCCTGTTATTAGTGCTATGCCACTGTAGATGGAGATGCAAGTGTTCTCTCTCGAATCATTCAAATCTTTTGTATAGTTATCTGCACAACTTTAATGCCCAACAACCTCCTCTTATCACGCTCCTAACAATTAGGAGACCTACACTAGTGGTGCTGCCTCGAGACTCCAAGGCTCTGACTGATTACTTATAAGCAAATTCAGCAAGCAGTAATTGATCTTCCCAATGTTTCCACTGCCTGCTTACCTCTGTACCTCAACTCATCTGGTGCCCACTGCCTCTGATGATGGTAGCCTCCTCTGTATCGTTGCTTTGTTGGCCGACAAATCAGAAATAGAATAAACTGTCTACGTCCACTGTGGCTCTCAGCTGTAAGCTTTTATGCTTAGTATCTGACATTTGAAGCAACTCCAATCTGCCTATAGCAAATCATTCCATTAACATTCCTGAAAGTACGGCCCCTGTCCACTGGCATCTAATACCGGTGTTGATACTGTGACAAGGGTAAAGCTCTTAAAGAAGTATATGTGTCATTGCTCTTGCTTATCGTATATTACTCTGATCTTCCTGAATTTCACATTGCCCTGCTGTTTATCCTATGTCGTTGTATGGTTTTCAGTTGGGCAGCTAATATTTCATGCCCTGAAATTTAGATGGCCACAGACGTTAGAGGCTATCGCTACATAGGTACTTCTAGATGCTGTAGAGCCTACTATTTGTCTTATGTCACTGTATGGATCTCGCCTGAAAAGGAACGCATCTCAATCAGAAAGCCCAGGATGTACGCTTGCAGCAATCTGTAAAGCTTCCTTTAAGGGACTACCTCTGATATGTATGCACTTGTTCAGGAGCCACCTGCAGTTGCTGAAACCTTTGATTCTTTGTGAAACTATCAAGATTTATGGCCCACTTTTTCATTTTAATGTTAGTAGAGAATAGGGATGGTAATGTACGCGTCCATGGATCAATTTTGGCCCGCGCTATACAAAATTTTGAATTAAAACTGAAAATTTTATTTTTCTAATTCAAAATTTTGTATTTAGAGGGCCAAAAATTGGCCCGTAGACGCATCCATTACCATCCCTAGTAGAGAAAGCCTCAAATCAGTTCAAAACATCCAGTAAATTCGCTAGTGACTGGCTTTTGACTCCTCAGTGCTCGTTGCCCATCCGGGCCTCCAACTGGGTTACATATATTTCCTTGCTGTGATCCTATTAAAAGATCCTTAGTGCAGCTCCATGAAATAGATATGCTTCAAAATGTGTGTTATATTTGTGTGGGACATGTATGATACTTGCCTGTCACGTGCCTAGCACGTGTCAGACACTTCATAGCTAAGTTGGGTCAAAACCTTGCTTCTTGAGCCATGTCCATGTTCAAGTCTTAGTAAAGTATTGCTTGTCAAGCACCATGGAGCTATGCATTGCTTAGAAAAGTATAGAAAAAAGCTCTATAGAGACAAGAGTGAGAAACTAAACGCCTTGCTAACATGTGAGAGATTTCTTAGACCTGCATTATGCAAGATACTGGATTGAACTTTTTAAGTTCTTTTCTTTATTATTCATTCAGATTTTATTTTATTTTCTATTTACTTCAAATAAAACATGTCCTAACAATTGTAGGTTTTGGTGCGTCTTATATAGACACATGCATGTATGTTGTTATGTTCCCATGCCCTACTTTTTTAGGATTTGCCATATCGTTGGCAGTGTCGTGTCCATGTTTGTTTACTGTGTCTATGTCCATACTTCATAGGTGCAACTAATTTGAATTTAATCTATTTATGTCAACAGAAGATAACAAGATAAGCTCATAATTTACTGTATATACTTATAGCCTATATGGAAGACTGTAGATGTGATCGTATAAATGGTTTGTCTTTTCTTGGAGACTAAGAAGTGTGTCTAATTACGGTTCTCCCTCTTTAGCTTATTGTTGTTGTTATTGCGTCTGCCATATTCATCATCGTTGCTATGCCTCTTACTTAGAGATAACACTTACATTCTATCTAGAAATTTTAGATGAATTACTAGTCAAAATAAAGGGGTCCCTACCACTTGCTTATCTGTAACTAATCAATTCCATTGTTTCTCAAGGAGTGTTCATATAAATTGCTTCCAAGTTATGATAGCAAAATCCAATACCTTACTAATCTATGGGGGCATATTGGCAGACTGCCAGCTATCCAGACAATTTGTATGCAAAACGCGATGCAGAATGTTTATATGGAGAGGCCCGAGAATGCCACCTGTGCTGGTGGTGATAATATTTTAGTGATAGTTTCACTTCGTAAATCTACTTCTTAAGTAATCAGGATGTTATTCTTGTTTTGTTTCATTAGTTTCTTCTTGTTCGTTGATCTCAGTTATAGTGCAGTTGTTGCAGAGTTCTTCAGAATTTTATTTTTACTTTTGGCAGCAATGACATTCAATCTCTTCGAGCTCTAGTCCTTGTTGAACTCGCCCATTCTTATCTCTCTACTCTTGCGTCACTTGATTTCTATAGTTTTACTCACGACAATTGATGGGCTGCATGACTAAAGAAGTTTGTTACTTCGAGATTGGGATTCACTTTTCCCGAAATCATATTTTTCTTCTAGAAGAGCTTTTTCTTGTTTCTACTGAGAGTTTCTTTCCCCCAACTCAGACTGTCTTCTTTATATGTTCTTTGGATTTTAAGAGCTCGTCTCTGCCACAATGTAACGTTGTAAAGCGTTGGAGAACATTGTTTCTAAGCAATTTTTTCAAGATAAATTAACCATTTCTAAGTTGGCCCAGTACTGATTAAATCCTTAGATACTATAACTTTATCTTTGGTTCGTACCCTTATTTTCTAAAGGCACACCCCAAACATCTAATGGTACGTCCTACAAAAATTTGTTTTAATTACAAGTATTACAAATTTGTCATCATTTTTCAGATCAGGATGCACTCTTTTCATCATAGTTTTAAGAGATTAGGGTTAGAGTTAGGATTGTTTTTGTGTGTGTGTGTGTCTGTGGGGGAGGAGGAGGGGACGGCTGAGGAAGACGAGAGGAGGGGAGGGGATCGTGCTTTGGGAGGATATTTCCCAAAAAAAAAAGAGTGTGCCACTAGAAAATGTTTTGTTTTTCAAACTACTAGGTGTGCCTTTAGAATTACCCTTTTCCTTTTTGTGGATGCTTGAATATGAGACAAGCTCAATTTGCACATAGATCCTACAAGATTTGATTCCATCCAAACTTTTTTTTGTCATAACTCGTAAGTCACTAAACAAAAATATTAACTTTGCAGGAACTAGATGAAAGAAAAGCTAATGCTACTATTAAATATAATACCCCAATGAGATTAATATAATAGTTATCTAAAAATAAAAAAAATAAAGTCATTATAAGAAAATAAACAAATAAAATAATTATTTAAACAAATAGTCGTGACATTAAGGACAATTCTAACCACGGGGTTCACCTTTTTGTTGAGGTGATTGACTGCAAGGTTCGCAATACCATTAATTATTGAAGATTTAATATAAAATATTGGCTCAAAAAATATAAATAATTCCATTTTATGAGACACTGAATTAGGTTCTTGCATTCAAATTATTTCAGACAAAGGCGAATGTCACGTGACCTTATCGTTCCGTCCACCAAATCGTCCTAAATATATAGATAAATGTCTCGTGCTTTCTTTATTTGTCTCATCCTTCTGTTATGGACACTCGTCCTCTGTTCTTATAGGCTATGTTTGCAGTCATGCATGTGCATAATTATTCTTTAAGGCTAAATTTGGTTAAAAAAAAAAAAAAAAAATGAAAGACAGCAAAAGAAATGGCAAGAGAAAAGAGAAAAGGAAAGAAAGAAATTTCTTTTTCTTGTTTGGTTTGAAAGAAGATAAAAAAGAAAATTTAGAAAAAAAATAAATGTGAATAATTATAAAAAAGTTTCAAACTCCATCCACCCTCGTGCAATGAGTTTGTGATTCCATGAGATGAAAGTATAACTTGATATTTTCTCTCATTTTTTCAAGCTTAAGAGAGAGAAAAGGAGAGAGAATGTTAGATCTTTATTTTTTTCTAATTTTCTTTCTAACTCTCTCTCTCTCTCTCTAAGTTTTCTTCCAGACCAAACAATATAACTAACTTTCTTGTTTTATTTTCTTTCCTTTTCTTTCATTTCTCCTTCAAACCAAACAGTGCCTAGATATCGGCGTTCATTAAGAAGCAATGGATCAAACATTGTTGGGGCATCCAGGACTTAACAAACATCCAAATCAGTAGGAGCGATATCGACATCTAATTTCGCAGAGAGTTTCTGAAAAATAAACTATCTAACTGTCCATCGAACAACTAGTCGGTGCGAATCCGATGATCACACTATAGCTATGTCCTGTGGAATTGGAATATTCCACCGACCAAAATTATTCTCCGCCCATTGCGTCGCAAGCTCCCCGAACCTGGTCGTTCGGGCACATTTTATCGCCACCCCTACTCGCACTAACGACGAATCCTTGCCTCCCCAAGTCCAAAGCTTTAAAAAAAAAAAATTAAAAAAAACGTTGCTTACCCGTTTTCGCACGCCACTCCCAACTCTCCTCCTTTTTTTTCAACTACCACGTCTCCTCTTCCTCTTCTCAATTCAAACCATCTTACTATTGTTCTCGTATTCTTCTATGCCTGAGAAGCTCAGTCCAAAGCCCAGGCCCACTTACTGCCGCGTCCCGTCCCGCCGCAGGCTCCGCCCTCCGAAGCCCATCATCCGCCGGGCCTACTCCAAGACTCGCACCCGCAACCAACCTCGCCGGCCCCTCTCCCGCTCCGCCTCCGAGCCCATTCTCTACACCGCCCAATTCGGCGTCACCAGCCCCAATCAAGATGTCGCCGGCGAGACCGATAGGAGGCATCACACCTTCACCGACGGCGGATCATTCTTCTCTTCGTCCCCATCGCTCCTCCCTCCGCTGCCGTCGCCGCCGCCTTGCCCCAGTTTTATGGAGGTGATATTTTTTTCGTAGTTAATATTGATGCTTTTTTCTCGTACTATTCCAATTACAAATTGGGGGGGGATTGAGGATTGGATTGATTCAGGAGGCGAAGGTGGTGGTGAGCGTGACTGTGGAGGGGAGCCCAGGGCCGGTGAGGGCGATGGTGAAGCTGGGGGCGACCGTCGACGAGACGATCGGAGCTGTGGTCAGTAAATACAAAAGAGAAGGGAGAAGTCCGAGATTGGATTGGGAAAGAGAGGACTCTTTTGAGCTGCACCAGTCCCATTTCAGTTTGCAGAGTAAGCTCGATTCCCATTTTCATGGTAGATTTTTGCAATTTTTGCTTTTATTGCTTGTTTTAGAAATAAAATCATATTTCAAAAACAATTTTTTTTTTTTTTTTTTTTTATGTTGATTTTGGATTTTACTTGGGAGTAGTTTTATTGGTCACGTTATTTGTCAACCGTCCAATCAATCACTTGCCGACACGTGTTATAAGTAGGCTCTTGCCGCTTATTCGGGTGAAATTTGACCTTTGGGATGAAGTATTTATAAAAATTGGGTTGTTTCTAACGTCAGATTTTTTTAGATTTTTTTGGATAATAATGTTAGACAAGGTGTAGTTGTTTTCTAGCGTCATGTTCTCTCGTGTTGAGAGAAATAATACTGCTTTTTTTGTTCAGAATCCATAATGTGCAAAACAAACTTATAAGAATCAGTACTTCTCGTACTCACCCTCATATATATATATATATATATATATATATATATATATATATATATGAGGGTGAGGACCAGAAGTATATATATATATATATATATATATATATATATATATATATATATATATATATATGAAAAAAATGGAAATGAGCCTCGGGCAAAGTATTTGAGCTGCAATTCATTTCGACCATCTCCAATAAGTTTTTTTAAAAAAGATTTTTTGGATTATGATCTCGACCCACTGGGGTTCACTTATACCCAATTTCATGGGTTTTAGTTTTGATTGGTTCTCCATTAAGTTAACACAAAATTAATGAATAAAATATTTTGTACGCACTTGATGAAAGGATAAATAAACTCCAAAATTTATGAAATTTAATCCGAAAGAAGTTAATGAGGTAGAGATAGTAATTGTTAAAGAAATTGAAGAAAAATCATTGAATTATTATAGTTTCGCCGCTAGCTCACGTAACTTTTCCTGAGCTGACGGCTCACTTACAGAAATCCTATATATATATATATATATATATAATTATTGTAAATGAGGCTCATATAAGTTACATGAGTTAGCGGCGAAAATTTAATGCTCTTTATCTTTTATCAAAATTATTTTGAGATCATAATCTCCCACTTAATATCATTTTAAGGATCAAATTTTATAGATTTTGGAGTTTATTTATCACTCGATCAAGTTGATATAAAATGTTGTGTTCAATGAAAATCGTTAATTTTGTAGTTGTTTGATGGAAGGCTAAATCAAAACTAAAATGCAATAAATTGGGAATGAGTAAACCCTATGGGGTTGAGATCATAATGCAAAAAAAATATTTTGAAAAATATTATCGGAGATAGTAGTAGACTGCAGTCCACTTCTCATATATGAGTATATGTGTGTAAAGAATGAGTCACCTAAGTTATCTGGGATGTAGTTTATTTCGACTTTCTCCAGTATTTTTTGGTTCGTCCATACTCAATTTTTTGAGTTTTAGTTTTGATTTAGCCTTCTATCGAGTGAGACAAAATTAATGGTTTTCAGTGAATATTATATTTTATATCAACTTGATAAAAGAGTAAATGAATTTCAAAACACATGAAATTTGATCCTAAAAAAATATAAATTTGATCCTAAAGAAGATAAGATTGTTGATATCATGATTATAAAAAGAAAAAAAATAGAATTGATAGAATTACTAGCTTTTTTATCGCTTGATTACATAATTTATTTAAGTCAACGGCTCATATACAGTAATCTAATATGTGTGCCTACGTGCACACATGTGCGTTGCGCACGCGCGCATGCATGTTTGTCTCAGCATAAGATTGTGAGAAATATATGTCAATAATAGTTATTCACGTCACTTGAAATTGTTGGATATTTTTTCAACCATAACTGAAGCAAATGGGAGGACTGATTTATTTTATGGCATAGACAACTAGCCAGTTTTCGCACTCCTTATTGCAAATACAATGATAGGGAGGAAACTAATTGCTTTGTTTCTTTGATATGCACGCAAATAGTTTCCATTATGACCGTGCCCACACGGCAATGCTTGTTTTGTTGCAAGTGCAAAAAATTTGCTGAGATGTCGTTGTTAATATTGTCACATAATTCATCATACCTACTTTTTTTTAAGGCAATATAAGCAACAGAGGGTTATCTGGCAAATATAATAGAAAATTAGGATCATTGTTTTCAAAACTTTATAGTGTTAAGAGGGGATTAGTCATTTCTTTTTGGTGGAGACTAATTACCTGAGATCTAATTGAAGGGTAAAATTATAAGATTGATTATGGCTTTTGTAATTTGTTGATCTGTTTCAGTTTTAAGGATAACATGAAAATTTTGACTTAGTACTAGTAGATTTTGTTGTCAGGCCTGAACAAGAGTGCCAAAATAGGGGAGGTTGGGGGCAGGAGTTTCTATCTTCGTCAGAGCAGCAGCCACAGCAGCTTCAACTCTGCAGGCGAAGGAAGAGACACGGCAGGAGGCGGGGAAGCCGAGCTCCTTCACGCCCGGTTTCAGACGGTTCCTCCTCCTCCTGCTCACCTCTTCCTCTCCTTCATTGCAACAAGGTTCAGCAAGATCAAGAGGAGAACAAAAAGACTCTGGAGCTGCATCACTTGTGTGTAAATATATGTGCTAGCCCTGTTGGATTGCAACACGATCAAATTGTATAATAAAATGCATTGAATATGTCAAATTTTTACTGACATAAAGAAGGGGATAGAAAATTACTCATTGACTTAAGGGTTAATTATAGTGAGACTACTTATATTATACACAAGTATTGTAACTTATTACTCCATAACTTCAATACTTTCATTTTAGTTCTTGGATTTCTAACGGTATTTAGTTCTTGGATTTCTAACGGTATTTGTTAATAGGTTGTTATTCTTACTCATATTTAAATTAAATTG
Source organism: Dracaena cambodiana (assembly GCA_036321105.1). Lineage (NCBI taxonomy): Eukaryota > Viridiplantae > Streptophyta > Magnoliopsida > Asparagales > Asparagaceae > Dracaena > Dracaena cambodiana. The sequence goes on from JAYEPQ010000004.1 coordinate 4,049,815, forward strand.
CACTTTAAAAAAAAAATTCAAAATATCCTATTCTCCTTTACTTGAACAGACAACCTGAACCGAAATCTAAATGGTGTTTTGGATTTTTCATTAAAAAAAAAAGTGCAATTCTGGATGAGAATAATACAAGGTTGATTAACACCACTATAAATTTTGGTACTAAACTATGAGGTCTCACTATAATTAACCCTATGAGGTATCACTATAATTAATCCTGTAAAAGTTATAATTATAACCCTATGAGGTATCACTATAATTAATCCTGTAAAAGTTATAATGTCAAGAAGGAAAGTAACTGAGAGATGTTGGTATGTCTATTTTGTTTTTGTTTTTTGTTTTTTTGTTTTTTTCTTGGCTTTCGGACGAAATAAAGAGAATATGAGTATTAAAACTCCTTGACGTTGAAATAGAAGGAAAGTAACCGGAGATATTGGTATGTTTATTTTGGTTTATTATTTTTTTTTTCTTCTTTTGGCTTTCAGACAAAATGAAGAGAATTTGAGCGCTAACTCCTTGTCTAAATAGGGAAAGCAGCAATTCTATCTTTTTTCGCCATTACATTATATGCTGCCGGAGTATAGATTCGTCCCGTCATAAGTTTAGAAGATATGAATAAAATAAAGTACGAGCTGTGGTAAAAGTAATATTTGAGCTTCCATTCACGATGAGATATTATAGTGTATGTTATTTACTGATTATATTGTTTTAACTGATGAAACATAATAAATGCTAAAGTCCTAGTCTATGAGAAAAGAGCAGGATAAATGTCAAATGGGAGTTGTGAAAGCAACCCTAGAATATCGAAGTTGTTGACAAAGTGGATTAAAAATAAAGTATATAAAAAACAAATTTAGTAAATGACTACAATGTTGTTATACTAGACGAATGAAAAATATCAATAATAACTTTAAATACTTGGGTTCTATTATCCAAAAGAATGAGGAAATTAATATTGATGTCAATCATATGATTCATACTAACTGGTTGAGGATGAGCATGACGAGAGCTTTATGTGATTATAACATCCTATTAAGATTGAAAGGAAGGTTTTACTGACTTTGTCATTAGGTCGGTTTTGTTATATGATATGGAATGTTAGTTTATAAGAGACATCATGTATAGAAAATGAATGTAACAAATATGTGTATGCTTCATACGATGTGTTATAACACTAGGTGAGATAAGAAATGAGAATATTTTTATAAAGATTGGCATAGCATTCATAGAAGAGAAGATGCAAGATACTATCTTTGATGGTTTGGTCATGTGCAGTATTTCAATGTAGAGAAAGTTAACAGAACTAAAGAACAATGAAGAAAACATAAATGGCAAGTGATACAAAAGATATGTATGTTAAATGTCTTAATGAAGTCATTGCTTATAGAAATTAATATAGAAGAAAGATTCATGTGCAACGCAATTCTCTGTTTTGGTTCATGTAGCCTACTCCCAGATATTTGGGATAAAAATTTTAGTTGTTGTTTTTGTTATTTGACCTACGATGAAAACTCGATTATTTCTCTATTCCCATTGGGAGAAGTTTATGAACTTCTACAAATGCTTTTTCTTACAAGAAACTATTCAGTAGACAACATCTATTGACATGTGATGCACAAGACTTTTACTTTTTCTCTCACTTCATTTACTTTCCCAAGTGTCTCTCACCTTTCTTGATGGCTTGATGCATCGTCTAATTCATAGGAAAGGTAATAAACATGTCTATGGATCAATTTTAGATCCGTTTTATATAAAATTTTAAATTTAAAAAATTTCATTCAACAATTACAATTTATATAGAATGAGTCAAAAATTAATTCATGGATATATTCATTACCATTTCTACAGCCAACATAGATAGTTTCTCAAATAAAATATAAGAAAATCTAAGAAAACCATATGAAAAATGTCAAGTGACAACTCCGGTGGATTAAAGATAGACTCAAAAGGATGGCATATAAATGCAATCTCATGTGCAATGACACATTGCCATATAAATGGGGTCTGTCATGTAGTTTATTTATATTTGGGATTTTTACATATCTGTCCCTTATATCTTTAAAAATGAAAATTTAGTCTCTTCAATTTTAATATTTATAATTTAGTTTTCAAAATCCTTTAAGTTAGCTCATTTTAGTTCCCCAGCTATATTTTTAACTCAAATTTTCCGTTATATCTCTGAGTTAATTCACTTTAGTCCTCCCTTGACTCTTTCTCCTCTCTTCCAATTTTTACTGGATTTCCCTCCTCATTCTTAAAAATTAAAAATTCACTAAAATTCTGGTGTTGGTGAATAAAACTGCATGCGTACACAACTCCAACAGCAGTCTCTAATGGTACTGTTTCTATTCCTGCTCTCAATCAGTGACAGCCAATAATTCCAAGTTGCAGACAACGTCGACAATGCACCCACTGCTTATGCCAGGGCCCATAGCAGCTTCCTGACTTTTTCCTGCATCATTTTCCAAAGTTGGTAGGCCAAGTTACCAATCTAAGGCTGTATCATTCTCTAAGGTGGCACTCTCAGCTACAGCAAAATAAACTTTCCATGTCACAGATAAAGAAGAAGAAGAAAGGTAATAAAACCATGGATCACGTCTCTTCAGCTTCAACAACAACCACTGCACTGGAAATAAATATATCATTCCAAATTGGATTTAGGGAAGTTGTCAAAGATAGTTAAGTCCTAGTAATCTTAAACAAGGCTAGCTCCATAGTCACAGGTGATGTTAGTTTTACTCCTGAATAGATTGCTGCAGCATGCATGCATGCATGCATGCATCTTGCTAGCTCGCTCCTTCAATCCTAAGCCAAAGTATCCCAACAGAAAATGTCGTGTTGTCTACGACAAGTTGAAACTTGTGGTTTAAACTAATTACCTGGAGAAGGGACCATTGCTTGACAATGGGGGCTTCCAAGGACAAAGCTATGGCTAAGCTTGTGTTTGGCAAGTTGAAAGTAGTGGAAATAAAAAAAAAATTGAAAAGTAACTTTTAAAATTGAAATAAAATAATAATAATCTTCTTGTATTTGTTTGCTAATATATTGGAAAAAGAAAGTGTATTTGGAAGTGAAGGAGTATTATTTAATTAATTATATAGACATAGTTTATATTATTTTATTTATTTATTAGAGATAAAAATATAACTTTTAAAAAACTTTGATGATATGTAAATAAAAAAAAAAAATTGTCTTGTTCCTTTACTTTCTAGTTCACTTCCAATCTCAAAGAACGAGAAAGAAAATTTTGAAAGTGAAGTGATATAAAGGTGCCACCTTATTTATTACAAAATAACTTTTAAAATTTTTCTTAACCAAATAAATAACTGAAGCAATGGACACTGCTACACACCCTAAGTGGGGCCAATTTGCCGGGAACTTCTAAAGGGGCACAAGTTTTTTCCTAGTGAGCCCAGATTTCCTAGTGAGTCCTGTTTAAGTTAAGAAAAGGAAAAATTTTCCTAGTGAGCACGTATTTCTTCCCAAAATACCCTTCCGCTATATCTCTCGTCTCACTCTCTCCTCACTTCTCCCCGCTCCCACCCAGCGCCCTCTCCTTCCCAAACTCCCCCCCGCGGCGCCATCCCCCCGCTCCCCCCCACCCGGCGCCACCCCCCGGCTCCCCCCCCCCGGCGCCACCCCCCCGCTCCCACCCAGATCCGCCCGACCCCAGCCCCGCCCGACCCCAGCCCCATCTCCACCCCGGCGCTCTCTTCTCCGCCCGCCTCCGCCCTCACCGATCTCCGCCCGCCCCTACCCCCTCCGCCCCCACCCGCCTCCGCCCGCCCCCACATCCCCCTCCGCCCCCCCGCCCCCACCCGGCTCCGCCCGCCCCTACCCCCTCCGCCCCCACCCGCCTCCGCCCGGCCCCCCAACCCTCTGCCCGCCCCACCCAGCTCCGCCCCCACCCGCCGCTGCCACACCCCAATCCTCCAGTGTCTGCTGCCACACCCAACCCTCTAGCTGCCTGATTTCTTCTCGGTTCAGGATTTTTGAGCTCTACTGTAAGTCTTCTTTAATTTAAATTTAATTTTGTTTTATTTTGTTTATTCTTATATGCTTTGTAACTGTCTTGAAAAGTGAAAACTTCTTGTATAGTTCGATAATAATTTACATTCGGAAAATTCTAGACGAGTATAATTTTGTTGATAATTTTGTTTATTTAATATTTAGATTATAATTAGGGAAAAAAATATAATTTTGTAATCGTAGTTGTAAAGTTTGCGAGACCAGTAGTTATTTTATAATCGGAGGTGTTAATATTAAAATTTATTAATACATTTAGAAGTTTAAAATAAATGGATAAAATTTGATATTTGTAGGAAATTATAGTTTATTACTAGTTATTTGCACATAGAAAATTTATTGGTTTGATAACAAGTATGTATAAATGAAATATCTTTGTGTTACATAGATGGATCCGGCAGAATCTTCTCGTGTTCGACCAACGGTCTCGTTAAGGAGGAAAAAAGCAGCATCCAGACCACAAATCCAACGCCCGATACAAGAGAGAGAAATCGAAGTGGGTGTGGATACTGAAATAAATATAGAAACTCCAAATTTGATTGGATATGCTAGTGAACGACGAGAAGAAGGGAATACTGATGCAGAAGGCTCTGAAGATGATCTTCATGAGTCAAATTACTGGGGTCCAGTTGATTTGTCAGTACTGAAGAGTTTGAAGACGCACGTTGCTTTTTTCGTTTTAAAAGATGAGGTAATATTTCCGTTTTAAACCTTAAACTACTTTACTGTGTGTGTGCATATATTAAGACTATAATATATATACAGGAACGAGATCCACTTAGATGTATTAGTCACTGGAGAAAAATAAGTGCATGGTCATTGTTAACACCTGAGCCAAACACCCGTTTCATGGAATTAGTACGTGGATCTTCATTGTATCCATTGGTTAAGTGCTCCTACCAGTACATTAGCGCTGTTGAGGTTAGTGCATTTATTGAGAGATGGCATCCTGAAACAAACACATTTCATATGCCATTTGGTGAGATGACGATCACGTTGGATGATATTTCATGTTTGCTTGACTTACCTGTTGTTGGAAAGTCCGTCTGCCAACAAGTATCAGCAGCTTCACGTAAAGCTGCTGATACGATAACTCATTCCTTGGGCGTCAGTTATGATGAAGCGTGGAATGAGCTCAATACCAAAGGCGGTGCATCGGTTCGACTAGATTGGTTACGAGAAAAATTCTGCGGGGTTGACGATACTGACACCGAACATAGGATTCGGTGTGCTGCAAGGGCTTATTTACTTTATCTTCTTGGTTGCACGCTCTTCACGGACAAGAGTTGTACGAGAGTTTCCATTGATTACTTACCATTGCTGCATGATCTCGAAGAAGTTCAAACGTTCGCATGGGGTGCTGGTGCTCTTGCATGGTTATATAGGCAGCTCGGGCTTGCTTCCCGAGCTAACGTTGCTCAGATTGCGGGGTATTTGACACTACTACAGGCTTGGATATTTGCTCATTTCCCAAGTTTTATGCCGGTCTCGAACCTATCTTTTACCACCGGTGAACCACTTGCTTGTCGCTGGAAGAGCAGACGGGATCACAATATCTCCCAATCACATGTGCAGTCTATTCGGTCAAGCCTAGATAAACTCACAGGCAACCAGGTAATATTTCCCCCTTTTCCATATTCTTGTTTACTTTGCATGTTTTGTAACAGTAACTAATGTATTTCTTTGTATCCAACGTACATGCAGGTTGATTGGGATCCATATCGGAATTATAGAGAGAAATATCCATTCAGAGAAATTACATTTTTCATGGGTACGTTGAAGATTTTCAGCGTGATTGAGTCGTATCATCCAATGCGTGTACTAAGGCAGTTTGGTCGTCAACAGTATATTCCACCTCCACCATTCTCTGCGTTACGTGAAGCACGGGGTATAACAGCCAATAGTTATGTGGTAAAGTACACGCACATTGAGGAGATGTGGATAAATTGGTATGATCACGTATTATATCTGGAGCACCGTGGGTCTATTGCTGACTACCCATCTGATTGCACGTCAGATTATATTTCTTGGTTCTCTAAAGTTTCACAGCGCTTTCTTGGAGTAGCACCAGATGAACCCCCAGCAGAGGAAGGAAATCAAGCAACCCGGGCAAATGTCGATGATGAGGTAATAACCATATATCTTCATACTTTAATGTTCAATACGGTTAACCAGTTTTTCTGCTGCTTATTGTTTTCCCGTCCACTAATATAACAGAGATATACACGCATAAAAGAAATAATAGATCCATTACTTGCGCAAGGGGATAAGGCATTCAAGAAGCGATCTGGATTGTTATTTACTGCACTTGCGAAGATCAACGCCGTGCTAACCGGTTGCACTCAGCCAGAAGAAGCACCACAAGAGCAAACTGAGGAACCAACACCAGATCAATCCACTCCTAATGCACCCGATACGGCAATTATGACTCGAACCAGAAGCAGACGTAATCCCCCGAGAAAAACAAGGAGACAGTGATCATTGCACAAGTTATGTAATGATATGGATAATGTATGTAACATGAAGGTCTTGGTGTAAAATTATTTCTTGCAAACATATCAAGTGACGTTAAATTAATGGTTTTTTTCCTATGTAATGCTCTCTCTTTTTCGTTTTTTCTCGTTTTAATATAAACACTTTTTCTTTGTATAAGAGTTGTTTCGACATATCATTGTATCGGAGTTGCCATGTTCCATTATATCATAATATCGGTTAAATAATTGTGTGTAGGTGTATCATTGTGTTGCAGTGATTGATGTATCAGTGTATCAATGGGTTGGTGATGTGTTTCGGTATTTCATTGTATACTTACTTGCTTCCATGCCTAAATTCCAATAATAATATTTAAATACTTTCATTACAACTAAATAAATCAATTAACGACTAGAATATTCAGAAACGGGTTGATGACCACTGTTCGGGATGCCAGTCTGAACGAACGGGTATCGTTCGGACTGTCAGTCTGAACGAAACCCCGCTGTTCGGACTGACAGTCCGAACAACAGAATTTCGTTCGGACTGTCAGTCCGAACGAAATTCTGCTGTTCGGACTGTCAGTCCGAACAGCTGGGTTTCGTTCGGACTGACAGTCCGAACGATACCCGTGGTCAGAACCCGCTATGTTACCCAATATAACACATAAAAAATTGGTAAATCATTACTCGACCCAATGTAACACCACTTTAATTATACAAATATCTACAAAATATGGTTAATTTCACAACAATGATACAGTAGTTAACTAACACACTGATACACGGATACATCAAATTAAAACCCAAAATTAACTCGTCTGCGAGTAACAAAACTTAATTACAACTCAATAACATTTTGTGTAGCAACCGAAGATGGTACAATCCCTTTGAACTGATCAATCCGTGCTAAGTACGGTACCTCCCATCCTTGTGCAATGGGATCATGGTGTCGGTGCCAATTCAATGCAATTTGAGGGATGGGATGAAGTTCTTTCAATGACACCTAATAGTAAAGATATTATAACCATATATAAGCATATTATTAGTTAAATCAAACTAATTTTAACAACAATGAATTGTGCTTACATGTACAAAGTGACAGTCCGCAACGAATGCCATTGTCACTTCTTTCCGTTGGATATTTGCGGCAGGAGGAGGAGTTCTGAGTGGCAAAAAAGTAAGGCATTGCGCATTGGATAAGAAGAAAATAACAACATTATAACGGGAAGAGACAATATGTCCCATGTCCGGCATCGTCATCCAATAGTCGGCCTTTGGAAAGTCCCGGAAATAATTAAGTGCTTTTCGGAGCTCAACAATCCGATCAATACTCCCAAATAATGGAATGTAGAAGACGCAATTTGTATCGAGTTCAATCAACAAATCTCTTCTGATTTGCATCCATTGATCTTCCCCCATACCAAGGCTGTGTGCGATAACCCTAAAACCACAATTTCCGTCGGCCTTGACATCGCGAACATCTTCTATATATGGCAACATAAATCCAGGCAATGAGTTTTCGAACTTCAAATCGGGCTTGGGACAAGGTTTTAACTCCAGTTCAGGTATGGACTTTTCGAGCATACTACCAGCAGGATCTGTGTCAGCTAAGAATTCAACAGGATCTGCAAGAGTTGGAGCTTGATGGAGTTGTTCCGCATGGTCTGCAGACAGTTCATGGGGGGCGGTCTTGGCATCAATTTTCGATTTCTGTTCGGAACAAATAAATTATAATTATAATATATTCAAGTGAAATATAGGAAGAATTAGTTATATATAATAGTGAACCTTGGTCATATGCGGCCTTCTTGGAATTAACTTATATGGTTTACGGTCGCTGCGGGGAATCAATGCCGTTATTTTTGGAGAAGCACTATCAGAGCCGGAGGCTATTAGCTCAAACGCACACGGATTCCTTCGTGTCGAAATATCAAGTTTCCTTTTGCGGCCAACTGTATGTCTGATCACCCTGGACACAGGATCCGCCAATGAAGAACAAACTGGAGTAGATATTTCCCTTAATTTCCTCAATCTTCGAGTACGTTCTTCGTTATCACACATAATAAAGTTATGAATAAAAACCTCAACATCTTTCTGATACCCGACACCTTTAACAACCAATGCTTTACTCGCGGACATATCAAGCTTCCGCCAATGTTGGTCAATGCAATCCAAGGGAATTGGTCGGTTGTCTCTTTTGTATATTGCAATCTCATGAGCACATGGCAAGTTGTGAGTTTGTCGAATAATGCAACCACATTCAGCTGGGTTGACTCCAACAGACTCAGTTCTCTTTACTTCGGCTAAGATCAAATTCATTGCATGGATTGATACTGTGCCCCGTAATTCCTTAAATTCTGCCAGCATAAAACATCGTTTAACGATGGTCAAACTTTTTTGAAAAGATGCTTTAATCTCTGTATGTTGAAGTTCAAGTAATGTATGTATATTACTCCAACACTTTTCGAAATCGCCTTGACTAGTTCGCAATTGTCTCTTCAATTTTGCGTGGGCACTTTCTGCTCGGTTGCTAGTCACGTTGTCCCGATGTTGACACATATTTGTCCAATAAGCCACGAACTTCTCCTTGTGTGGATTTAACCATGTTTTCATAATGTAGTCAACTGCCTCAGGTTTTCCTTGGAAATCGTTTGTTAGATTGCTTAGATTTGCATTGTATGCATCTAGAGAATCAGATAGCATTATCAGCTTCCACATTAAGAAAAATTTCTCCCACTCACTCTGTTTTTCTAGCAATTTCTTGCAGTTTGTCAACACATTCTTATTTATATGCCATCTACAAAGAAGATGCCGGCTAGGCGGGAATATCAGCTTAACTGCATTAACAAGCGATAGATCTCTATCTGTAACAATGACACTTGGATATACATCGTTCAGAAACAGTCCACGCAACTTGTCAAGTGCCCAGGAATAATTTGTTTCCCTTTCTTTTTCAAGAAAGGCAAAAGCAATGCAAAATGACATATTCGTTGAGGTTACTCCAATCATCTCTAGTAAAGGATATTTGTACATGTTTGTTTTATAGGTACAATCCATGATAATAACACCTGGAAATGCTCGGAGAAGATCGACGCCAACAGGATGAGCCCAGAAAAGATCCGTTACTGATTCTGTTTGATCATTGCTTCGATGCCATTCGATATACTTGAGTTCAGAAATTTTTAGTAACAACTGTTGCATCTGCGTTCGACCACCTTGTTCATTGACTCTTAACTTGTGTCGTGCATTATATATTGTTTTCATTGTCGAAACGTTTTGTGGATCCTTTTGCTTCAGTGCTGTCAGTATATCTTTCGGCTTTACGTGACACTTCGACATTTCGAGCACAACATTTGTCTCGGTTTCAGACAATCTTCCCGCATATGAATGGCCTTCGAAATAATCTGCTGCTGGATGATTATGAACACCGGATAAAACCGTCAGGTTATATTCGGGCCCCGCTAATGATATCTGTTGACCCTTTAATCGAAAAGGACATCCACATTTTTTACTGCCCCTGTGGCCTTCATCATTTTTTAATTTCTTGAATCTTGGTTGTCCACCCCGTTCACATCCAAACCATATTCTCCCCTTATTCAATTGACCTCCAGTATCAGATTTTGAAACCATGATGACAAATCCTGATTTCTTTCCATTATCGCGCACCCACCGGCAAAGTTCGTCTCGATTTGTAAAAATCTATAGTCATAATAGACAAGAAACATTTTTTTAGTTGAAATATTCTAATTTCAATATGACCAGGTTCTAAACATAATATCATACCTGATTTGTTGTGAAGTCCAAACCATAATCGACAACTAATTCATTATCGACTTGCCTACTCTGCGTCGAAATATAACCCTGTGTTTCAATAATTTAACAATATTAATAATTAATAATTGATAACTCTCTTACAGAAATAAACCATCATTAAAAGTACCCTGTCCGGACTTAAAGTCCGGGCAAAAAAAATTTGTCCAGAGTTTAAGTCTGGCCAAATTCCTTTCGTCCGGACTTACAGTCTGGACAAGATAACTTTGTCCAGACTCTAAGTCTGGACAAAAAAAATTTGTCCGGACTTAGAGTCCGAACAAATTCTCTTTGTCCGGACTCTAAGTCCGGCCCATATTATTTTGGGCGGACTGTAAGTCCGAACCGCGACGTGAACTCCCGTGTTCTCGCACCGCATCGACAAGAAAACTGATTTCTAAAACCCTAATTTCATAATACTCAACAAATAACAAAATCTAAAGGTATATTTCGAATAATTTAATACAAAGAAGATAGAATCAAACCTCAAGTGTGTTTTGATCGTCGAATGAAACCAACGATATCATTGTATTCTCCATTGACGTCTCGTTCGACACAACTCAAAAATTTCTCTTTTGTTTTGATTTATAATGAAAATACACAAAAAAATGGAAAATAATCACCTTTTAAATCTCTATTAACAAAATATTATAAGGAGATTGAAGATTTAAATAGATTTTTTAAGCTGAAAAAAAAAAAATTAACTTTACCTGCTGCTGCGCGCGCGAGACGGATGGAGGAAGCGGGAGAGGGAAGAAGGGTAAGTTGGGAATTTATTTTAGATGGCACAGTTGTTATTTAAATTAAGTTTTCACTGGGCTCACTAGGAAAAAACTTGTGCCCCTTTAGAAGTTCCCAATTTGCCCCGACCCCTGTTGGGTCCAGCCCAAGTACAGAATGCTTGTGAACTCAGAACTCTCTCTTGGGTGGGGAAGTTACAAAGGGCACACCCCAAGTAACTAAGAGAGCGCAACCCAACTATTTTGTAAAAATATTCGAAAACCCACTATTTTGTTGCTATGTTTGTTATTATTTTTTGATTGAATTGTAATATGCTTTTACTGGAAGTTAATTTTGTGATAAATTATAGTATGCTTTTATTCATAAAAGTTAAAATTCTCATTCCGGTTCAATTCTGGAACTTACCGGTTTTTTTTTTTTGGTTCGTCAACCTAGACTATCTATTCCCCTAATTCTCGGCTTTTTATGATTTTGGCCTAGGTCCCAGAACCATCAGGCTTTAAATTCTCTTATCATACTGGATTAAAATTGGGCCAACAGGCTTACACATCATTAAATATCAGTTCTGGAGCTCTAGCTTTTAGCAAGGAATTTTTAGATGGGCACAACTTTTTTTTTCCGAGTGAGCCCACTTTTCCTAGTGAGCACATCATCTTTTTTGAAAAAATAGTATTTTTCCTAGTGAGTACACTATTATTCCTAAAATATCCTTCCATCTCTTCCTCTCTCTCACGTACTTGATCCGGGCTAACAGTCCCGGATCAATTTGAAGTGATTCGGGACTGTTAGTCCGGATTACACTGATTGATCCGGACTGTCTAGCCCGGATAAAAAATTACTGATCCTTTCCTCTTTTCCTCCTCTTTTCCTCTTCCTCCTTCCTCTTCCTCTTTTCTCCTCTTCCAAAAAATCTTCTCTAACGCAAATACCAAATTTCTCTTTCCTCTTTCTATTCTCTTCTCTAAACCCAATACTATCCAACCTCTCTTCTCTCCCTTTTGCCTACAGCCTTCGCCGCCGCCGATCCAGGCAACGCAACCGCTGTTCCTCTTCTGCCATTTATCATAGGTTTTAGGGGTTTTTTTTTTTGAATTAACTGAACTCTAGTTTGAAAAGAGAGGAGGAAGACTTGCATTTTGGTCCAAAAAATTCGATGGCAAGATTATTTAATTTGATAGAAGTTTTAAGTGGGCTCCGTAGGAAAAATATTGTGCCCATCTAGAAACTCCCTTTTAGCAATGTCCAGCAGGGCTGCTTTCTGCATATGGATGAGAATGTACAGGTACTGTACCTTTATTCAAAAATTTGATTTTTCTAATTAAAAATTTTATATAAAGAAGATTAAGAATTGGCTTTTGCACCAACCCATTTTCATTCTTAATCGTGCAGTCTTACAGCAAAAAATCAAAACAAAGATTTTGGTTTATTTAAAGCCAGCCCTGGAAACTACAAACGTACATATTGGTCCCCAAATTTCAATACACTGCAAAAATAAAGACAACAATGGATAAAAATAGCAAGAACAGAGCCCTAAGTGCTAACAAAAGTCAGGCATGAGAGAGACTAGAGGCAAAAAATCCGTTGAGGTCATGTCTTAGCTCAAAAAATAAAAATAAAAAAAAAATCTCATTTGCCCACGAAAATAACAGCCAAGTTGCTCGTGGAGGGCCGGAGAAGATATTTTGCTCATGACCAATTGGCCTACAACACACTGGACGCAGGCACTTTCAATTGATTAATTACCGAAACTGTAGACAAATTATGGAAGTCCAAGATTCTATAATTGAAAGAGAGTTGCTTGCAAGAAAAATATTGATCCTTTCTTGGAGTCATCCTCGTTCAATTGCTTTTTTTTTTCTTTTCGTTTTTCACTTGAGCCGACTACTGATCTGAACTATAATGAGTTAGCTGAGGACAATGGTCAACTGAATAGGACATGCATTATTTAAAAACACAAAAATGTATATAAAAAAACATAAAGTTTATGTTAGCATATGCAATGTATTGAGATTAATGTAACGTAACCTGTAGGAAATCTAGATCCATCACGCCTTCATGCTCATCCCTAATAAAATGATTGAATATGACACAATTGGAGATGTCTTGCAAATTTAACTTATTCATTATCAATATTTATCTGAAGCTAGCCCCTACAAGCAATCAATCGACAAATTGAGCTTCATTAAATCAGTTCATAAAGCGAACACTAACAATTGAGCTCAAAATGTCCGACCAAATGGCAGCTGCCACTATAGAGATTAGATGCAAAATAGGCAAAAACCATTCCACAAGATGAAGATGCAGGCCAAGTTGCTCGTGCATAGTCGTAGCAGATTCTTTCCTGCTAACAATTGGCCTGCATGCTATACACACACACACACTAATATGCTTGGCCGGCGCTCTCAATTTGAATATTTAGTAAAAATATGGACAATTTGTGATTTCCTTTGGAGGTTCCTCTTCCAATTGTGTTTTATTTGAGCTGACTACGGACATCAACTGCAACCAAATAACAACTAAAGCAGGGGTCATATGAATGCGACTGAATCATTGACTACTAACTTGTCTTGCTAGCATACAGATAAAGACCCGAGCATATATAGATGAGGACCTTTGATGTTTGTTTGACCAGAAAGACTCTTTGTACTGTATAAGTTAACAAAACTTCGTCTCTTGAGGTTTTTAGTTGGTTTAAAGAACGCACAAGCCGAACCAGGACAAATTTCCTCCATTTGGTCTTCAATAGTTAGTCCTATAGCTATCGACTTATTGTCTATCTTGATGACTCCATCAAATAATCTTGACACATACCTTCAGGTAAAAATACAATAACAACAACTAAATCTTTTATTCCAAGTATTTGGGGTAGTCTACATGAACCAAAAAAAGAATCACGCCGGATCGATCACTTTGATAGTCCTTCTCCATTCATTTCTATCAAGTAATATCTTCTTATTTAAATATCTAGACTCTATATTTTTGCATATCACCTCCATCCATGCCTTCAGGTAAAGATAATTTTTAAAAATATTTCCGCTTAAATCGTAGTTGCTTCTGCAGGTTGAGTTGTTACTCACAATCTCAACTTCGAACTTTAACTTATAGTACATGTACAAAAGTATGTAAAGAGATATGATTCCTCCTGCTAGCTAGGGGCTGCTCTAGATTCGTATCACAAACAAATAAGTAATCAAATTGAACAAAAAGGCAGTTATCGGATATGAAGATGCTCTAGTTTCCAAAAAAATTGGGCTTAAGATATCCCATTGGCGTGTTTTTTTTGGAAACCTGGCAATTTTTGATTCCGCGTGTTTAAAGTCTAATCATTCCCATCTTTCTCCTTTAAACTAGCAATATCGAAGAGAAAAAAAAAAAATAGAAGTGCGTAAAGAGTATGGATGCTTTGTCCGTAAATCAAGTGCTAACACTGCAGATAGGAGTGCGGAGAGATTCAGCAGATATGCCCCATTTTCTTGGAGGGGCAAATTCAATTGTATTATTTATGTTGTTTTTGAATTCGACGAATCATATCCATCCACTAATGTATTAGTTGCTTGTATGGTCACCTTTGAATGATAGTGAGAGATTCCTTATTGTTTTTAGCGGATTGTTAAGGACTTTTCGTAATTACATGAGACATGTAAAGGTGACGGTTGAATTAATAGAAAAGCCGATATTTCCTTTTTGAGAGTAGATAGTGGGATGAACCTTCCGAGTTTAATTAATAAGGCATAATAAAACTATAAAGTATATAGTTATTACATATATAAATCCCTCACACATAAGAAGACTAATGCTAAGTATCATACTGGCTCTATCCCTGCTACACGATGCCAAGGAAACCTCTATACCACCTCAGTAAGATTAATTGGTGACCTGTCTATGACCCTCTGGTGCGAATTTTTATATCAAGATTGTGTAATTATTTATAATTTAGCCAAATAAAAATGAATTTATCCCCAAACAAAAAAAAGACTTTATAGTATATAGAGGCCATGGAAGATGCTAAAGGCTATAATTTTTCCTAACGAAGAATCAATCTATGTTCCCACTTGCCTTTTAAGCAGGTGAGATGCTGATTTTGGATTCCAAAGGCCAAATATTTATTCTCCCAGCCCTTTCCAATCCAATAAATAAAACAAAAGAAACAAAGAGATGAAAGGTGCCATTAGATCAGGAGAGAACATAAATAAATATAAGCATAACTATGTTGGAGCGTGTTCACACGTAGGAAAATGGAAACTAAAAGGGGAAAAAAATAGAGGGAGAAAGTGAAATGGAAAATTAAAAGAGAGTCAGAATTCCATAATACCCTATTTTTTATAATTGATTCATGAAAAGATCATTCTGTTGTATTGTTGTTTGCATTTGAAAAGTTGGAAACTCGCAGATGTAACATTGTATCGAACTGACTGAAGTTGGCATCCTATATTTTTTTTTATTATTCTTTGGTTGGGAGCGACGTCATCTCTCTCATTTTTCTTTATGTATTTTCTATGGATCACTTTTTACGACGACTTTCCTTGAAATAATCAATGGAACAAAATGCCACTCTCCATAATAATTTCCCATCAAACAATCAGGAATAGTTATAAAATGGAAAATACGTGGGCTCACTCAGTACAATAATAACTAAGGCTTTTATTCTAAGTATTTGGGGTAGGCTACATGAACTAAAAAAAAGAATCACGCCGGATCGATCACTTTAATAGTCCTTCTCTATTCCTTTCTATCAAGTAATATCTCCTAATTTAAACCTATAGAATTCATATTTTTTCGTATCACCTCCATTCATATTTTTTTCGATCTTTCCTTCGTTCTTTTAACTTGTTCTACGTTGATAACCTCACCTTATTGAACTGGTGCATTTGTAGGCCTACATTGCACATGACCAAACCATCGTAAGCGATTTTCTCACATTTTCTCATAGATGGGAGCTACACCTATTTTAGCACGAATATATTCATTTCTCACTTTGGTGTGAATGACCTAATCAGGTGGGCTCACTCAGTCTGCTTCTCATTTGTAGGCCTAGTTTAGCACGAATATCTTCATTTCTCACTTTCTCGCATCTTCTCATCGATGAAAACTATACATATCTTAGCATTCATCTTCTCATTTGTAGGCCTATATTGCACATAACCAAAATATGTGGGCTCACTCAGTCCGCTTTTTATATTCCATTTTTCATGAATCAAACCGCCCCTCGAAACTTGCAAACTAGATAATACCCCAACAATTTCATTGTTTTTCGAAATGAGTAAACGGGATCTACAGTCACCGTAGGCTAACTGCATGTAATTTTTTGTTTGGTTTAGGGTGACCTAAAGCAGTGTTAGATCAACAGAAGCATGATTAAAAATCGTTTAAGAGAGATTCTTAGAGTCTTCCCCTTTTTATTTAGTTGGATAGCTGCACATCGTCACATGCCACGGCCAAGAGAGGAGGCTTGAGTTCAATGGGGAGAACAAGATGCTTTGCTTGGTGCTTGAGGCCACAAATGCGAGATGGCATAGCTTCCGTGTGCGTCAGCTGCGCCCGTACATACATCGACATTATCAAAATCTAGCCGTTTGATTTCGATCGAACGAACAAGTAAGTATATGCTGCATCTAGATGAAGAATCCCTAGTGCGTGATCAAGTAGAGTTTATTTAAGGGGTTTTTACATATCGATACCTTAAGATTTTACTCCATAAAATTTTTATATCTTGATTTTAGTCACCCAAATTCTTTAAGTTATTTCACTTTAGTCTCTGAATAACTTTCGTAGTTAATTTTTGGCCTGAATTTCCCGTTATATCCCTAAAAGTCTCTCTTCCTCCTCTCTTTATCTTCTTATTGGGTTTCCCTCTCCATTCTTCTCCTCTCTCTCTCTTTCCTTCCAGTTAATCTCCATTCTTTTTTCTTTTTAACAAGGAAGAAAAGAAAGTAACTACTGAAAAATATATGGATCAGTTTAAATGGCCTACCCGATATATACACACATATTTAAGTGGGACTTACAGGAGTATAACGAAAAATTTGTACCAAAAATTTAATTGGCCTAACAGAAGTTACTCAAAAGGATTAAAGTGAAATAAGTTAAAGAATTTGAAAACTAAAATTAAAATACGAAGATTTTACGGACCGAAGTCTAATTTTTATAAATATAAGGAATTCGATTTGTAAGAACCCCTTTATTTAAATGTCTCCTCAGACCTTTTCTCTCTGATCTGACATTCTAGCCTCTCTTTGCTGTGTGGAAAAGATTAGAATAACTGTAATACTAAATTAAAGTAACAACTAACAATGTAGTGCTCTCTAGCTGTTATAGACACATTGCACAATGCCTTCGTCACATTATCCAAAGCATAGAGAAAATCTTTGCACAACTCCTAGAAGCCTACACTGGGGAAATTCTAAATGACCACACCACTTGATTCAGTGTTCTGTTTTTTTTTTTTCCCTTGGTCAGGAATTATTCTTTAAACGGCGTTAAAACCATTTAGATCTAATTCCGAACGGTTTTCATCAGTACAGATTATGAAATGTGTGCTCACTGAGTGAGGTGGTGTGCTCATTTAAAATTTCCTCATACAGTGTATCTTTAGTATAAGCTAATGGAGTGGAAAAATTCCATGCAAGATGACACAAATGAGCACGCTGTTAGATGTATTTAAAGCAATAACATCAAAAGAATAGTATTTGCAATATGATTTATATTTGTTAATTACATGCGGAGAAGAATTCATCATTGGTGCATGCATGCTTCTCCTGGATACTTGGAAGTGGGCTTGAGTTTACCATTGTGAGATGTTGGTTGATTCATGAAAATTTGAAAATATAAAGTGAATTAGGGAGGTCCACTAAGTTTTTTTTTTTCTTGATTGTTAAAAATAAAAATAAAAAATCTTTTCTAACTTTTCATTAATTATTTCATAAAAAATGTATATACAAAGGAAAATATGATTGGTATGAACCAATGGGCGCTTTCAAAAAGATTCATCGAGAAAAAAACATTAAATCCATCCCCTTTCCCATTGTTAACTAGATGCTTTGCTTGGTGCTTGAGGCCACAAATGCGAGATGACATAACTTCGGTGTGCATCAGCTGAGAATGAGAATAAACAGGTCCACGGATTTATTTTTTGTCCGTCTTATTTAAATTTTTGAATGAGAATAGACAGATCCACGGACTTATTTTTTGCCCGTCTTATTTAAATTTTTGAATTAGAAAATTAAAATTTTTATTTTTAATTTAAAATTTTAAATAGGGCGAACCAAAAATTGGTTCGTGGACATACTCATTATCATTCCTAGCATCAGATGCGCCGTTCAATATTATCGAATTTCGATCGAACGAACAAGTAAGTATATGCTGCATCTAGATGAAGAATCTCAGTTGCGAGGTCAGGTAGAGTTTATTTAAAACGTCTCGTTAGACCTTTTGGCTCTAATCTAGCATTCTTGCGTCTCTTTGTTGTGTGGAAAGGATTAGAATAACTGTAAGAAAAAGTGCAGTTACAACTAACAATGTAATGCTCTCTAGCTGTTATAGATACATTGCACAATGCCATCGATCACATTATCCAAAGCATAGAGAAAATCTTTGAACAACAACTCCTAGAAGGCTACAATGGGGAAATCTAAATGAGCACACCACCTTACTTTACAATCCACAAATCACAAGTTTGTCATTTTATTTTTGATCATGTTTTTTTTTCAGGAATATGAAGAATTTTCAAATCGTTGGAATTAGATTGACCTTGTCATTTTATTTTTAATCCTGTTTTTTTTCGCTGACCAGGAATATGAACGATTTGAAAACCGTTGGAATTAGATTGATCCTGTTTTTTTTTTTCAGGAATATGAACGATTTGAAAATCGTTGGAATTAGATTGACCTTTTCATTTTATTTTTGATCCTGTTTTTTTTCACTGACAAGGAATATGAACGATTTGAAAACCGTTGGAATTAGATTGACCTTGTTTTTTTTACTAGTCAGAGAGTCTGAACGATTTCTTGTTTTTTTTACTAGTCAGAGAGTCTGAACGATTTGAAAACCATTCTGAGACTAATCTCAAGTCTCAATGAAATGGTGTGCTCATTTGGAATTTCCTCATGCAGTGTATCTTTGGTATAAATTAATGTAGTAGAAAAATTCCATGCAAGAGGAAACAAGTGAGCACACTGTTAGATGAATGTCAAGCAATAACATCAAAAGAATAGTATTTGCAATATGATTTAACTTTGTTAATTGCATGCCTAGAAGAATTCATCATTGGTGCATGCATGCTTCTTCTGGATACTTGGAGGAGGGTTAATAGCAGAGTTTGTGAGATTGGTTCATAAAATGTAGAAAATAAAAAGCGACCACTAATTTATTATTATTATTTTTTTTTTTTCTTTTGATTGTTTAAAGTAATTATAGAAAATTATTTTTAACTTGGTTGTTTCGTAGGAAATGGTGTGGAGGAAGGTGTCCAAAAATATGAATTGAAAGAGAGGATGGTAACTTTGAAAACCATTAAATTCATCAACCCTCATGCCATTGCTGGCTCTTTCATCGCTCATCTTTTCCTCTCTAGCTCGTAGAAAAGGTCATACCGTTGACCAAATCTCACAAATTCTACACCCATTCATACATCGAATGGACAGACATTAGGTCAACTCCCAGTGTTATACAAAGTTGGGACTCCGTCTTTTGGCCGCAAAAAGAAAATTCTGAATCATCATCAACCGCCCATCCAATTCAAACGTAGAGCCCCCCACATTTTCAACAAACAAGGCGGCAAGTCTCTCTCGTCTCTCAACTTCTCCAAAAATAAACCGACCTACACGCTAAGCCCTCGACCTTTTCGTTTCAGGCAGATAGATGTTAGGTCTGAAACAGGTGAAGGTTCGCTCCAACGTCGTCTTCGATGACCAAAGTGCCGCAATCGTTTTAAGCTTAAGAAACAACAACAAGATGCCAATAGATGTGAATGAGCAAAGATTTTTCTATAGCGAAACTTCGTTATGTACAGACTACAGATTCTATCATTGTGCCAATATTCTTCTTCTTCATGTATCGTATGTACAGTACAAACCGAACCAACAACATAGAGACTAAGTATGCAACACGAGAACAAACAGAACAACGCTATATACACAATAATAAACAACTGGGGATTCTAAGAGCAAGATCGAATTAGCCCCAAATTGAATAGGTTCCTCTTCACCAAGCTCCCCAAGTAGTAGAACCCGACGCCGCGCTCCTCCTGCACCGGCTGCTTCTTGATTCTCGGCAACCGGTCCTCGACCACCTTGAGCCGGTCCACGCCGATTCTCTCGATGACCGACTCGATCGTCTTGAAATCAAGTGGGTGGCCTGCGGCATCAGTCACGTAGAATGTGTTCATTGCCATTGAGCCTTTGGTTGAGATCTCAGCTCTGGTGACGGACAGCCCGTTCTCGCGGAAAGTTCGTGTCACCTCCGCTAGTAGACCTTGCTGGTCCACTGCGCACAGTTCCAATCTGACCCCCTGAACCAAACAGTTGCCATAATTTTGTTACCCTACTGAGATGCTGATGAATAAAATCAATGGCGATGTTGTCGAAATTGGGGGAGTGTGGGGGCCTACCTCGCATGATCTCCTCTCAATTGCTGCTTGCAGGCATTGAATCACTCGCTGCCTCTCTGCTTCTGAACTGATCGGTGTCCCATCCTTGTGCCTCATGTAAAACTCCTGAAAATTATTTCTTTAAAAAATCAGAAAAAAATTCAAAAAAAAAAAAAAACACAGATAAAAGCAAGCGAAAAAGAGAGAAGAATTAGTACCAGATGAGCCCGATCGGCGTTGGTATCGATGGTGCCATGAAACACAACATACTCCATGTCTGTGAGAGTGCAGACAACATCGAACAGCAGTTTGGCCCGATCACGGCACTGCACGCTGACAACAGAGTACCCTCTCTCGATCCAGTTCTGAACCGAGACCAATACCGGCGACGAAGACGAAACCTCCTCGTCTCCTGATCTCCTCTCGTAATCCCTGTCATCAACCATCATCTGATGGAGTCTCCGGTCGGCCTGCGCAACTCCGACCGACGACACCGCCGCCCTCGCTCCCCTGACATCATGATCTCTGTTCAAGACGTTCCTCAGCCTAGCCATGACGAGATTTATCCTCTTCGAATCTTCGATCCGAGACCCGGACTCGACATCTTTCACAAAAATCAGCGCGGCGATGCGGCCGCCGTGGGTCCAGACCTTGGCCTCCACGATGCCGCACCTCAGATCCGCCAGCACGGCAAACACCTCCGACAGCAGGCCGAGCCGGTCCGTCCCGGTGAGCTCCAGGGCGGTGAGCGCGGAGACGGCGCCGCCGCCGCCGGAAACGAGGCCGGTGTCATTGAGGGACTGTTCGATGTAGGAGATGACGCTGTTGTCGGTGAGCTTGCGGCCGAGGTGGTCGGTGACGTGGAAGACGTCCATGAACCAGCGTCCGTCGGAGGAGATGTAGGCCTTGCGGATCGAGAGGTTGAGGTCAGCTAACACCTGCACAGCTTCCAGATGGATCCCGTGCTTTCGAGCGCTGTCCACCTTCACCAGCGTCGCGCTCGCGCACACCGCATTGTCGATCACAACTCTGCAACAACAAACAACAAATCTATCGAAATCGAAATCAACATATGGAACCAAATTTGCATCAATTGCTTCTAGATTGTATACCTTGGAGTGTCCATGCGGATGATAAGCTTCTCATATTCGTCCAAAGAAGCGGGCCACTCCATTATCCCCAACCTCTTGATCTGCAAGCTTTAGTCTCTCTCACTTCTTTTTTTGTAGTTATATTTTGAGAAAAATGGGGATATCGTTGGGTCCAAAAAACTCCAACAATAATTCCGTCGCCTTGGCCTCGGCCAGATCGCCCGGGGATTTGTCGCTTTGGATCTGAGCAGATTGCAAGGGAAGCACGCGTTCTGCGCTGGCTTCGGTTAGCAACGCCCTCGGTCGTATTTAAAGTCCGAGAAGGGGAAAAAAAAAATAGAACCCACCGTTTTTTATTTTGTTGTTTATGTTTTTTTTTTTGTTTGGGCAGGCACATGGCGAGGGCAGCGGGCGGGGACGACGCTGATCGCGCAGCAGCGGCTACTTTGGTCCACGTAGGAGGGATTTAATTGCTTGGATCTCAAGTTGCCCAAAAGTTGGTTCGGTGTAGGGGTTAATAGAAATAAAGCTTAGCGAGTAGTTGATTAGGGCCGAGATTGTTGTGGGTAGGAGTGGGTTTGTTAGTTGGAGGAATAATGGATTGTTTGTTTTGCTTTTTTGCACGTGGCAGCAGGATGGAGTCCATTGAGGATAGGTTGGTGCATCGACTACTTCAAGCCTACAACTAGCCGACCTTGATTATGGCCCCATGATCCTGTAAAATTATATCTAGACCTGATGGTGATAAGATTTTTGGATAAGTTTTTTATTTTATAAAGTAATCAAATCAAATACATCATTTATCATGAGCTCCACAACTCCATTGGAAGTTCTCGCTCTAAATTTCTTTTTGCATATATATTACATTTCCTCCATGCATAGAGAACACAAATTTCATCTAAATAACTATTTAGCAAGCTAATCTCTTGGAAAAACTAACTAGACGCATAAACAGGATAACTTGGATCACCTTCTAACACAAGTCGCCGGATAAAAAATTGTTCCTAGTATACTTGTGCCTCAAAGTTGCTATTTATTTACCAATCAAATTTTCTTTTTCCCCAACAAAATTTAGAATAGAAGAAAAACAATAAATACATTTTTCCAATCAAAATTCAACTGATTATATTACTCGGACTGAATCTAGTACAGAAAAGAAAAGAAGGAAAAAAAAGTAAGAACACAAGAGTTACAAGGTTCAATTGAGATGGTTCTCGATTTACGTTTCTGACACTAATAACTGTTTCGAAATGGAAAAAATGAGATTACAAAATCTCTCCCTTCTCTCTTGAATACAAATGTTTCTCTTAGTCTAAATCCATTCATTTTTCATCCGAAGAAAGAGATATTTATAGTAGAACATGGGAGGAAATAAAATAGTGACATATTTTCAAAATTTTCAAAATAGTGACATATTTATAAGAGCGTGGGCTTTTATTGAGTGAATCTTTACACTCGGTGAGGATTACAAAAATTACGTGATATTAATTTTAGAATTCACCAAAAACAAATTTCGTTAATGATCAGCACTTCCTTGGATAATAGAGTAATTTACTAGCTCAAAATTTCAAAGGTAATGCCGCCATCTCGAGCCTCCACCCTGTCCTTTTATTTGAAACCAAGTCACGCATCGTCTTAAATGGTGACCGGCTGGCACGAGAATCTTCCCTCCCTCAATGACGTGGGCGCCTCCTCTCCCCTCCACGTGGCCCCCCCAGAACTCGAATCTCGTCTCATGTCGAATATTCGCCTCTTAACAACCTTCATTAAGACTTAATGATCATCAGCTGTGCGACCCCTCAGTTGGAACGTCCGGTACGGGGAGTAGCCGAGAGGAAAGGGTCGTTGGGAGCTCGACAACGGTTAGACGTACGGGATGGCGTGTCGAGTTGTGATTGGACGTAAAAAGAGGCGAGAACGTGGTGACAGTAAAATCGAGGCGCGGTCACGTTATGGGGGCATGGGCCTCGGGTCGTGATGGAGAGCCCAAATTCGAATTCGGTGCGGGCTTCTGCGGTCATGTGAGGATGCGTCAGAGGCCACGTGCGCCGTCGTATTGCCCGGGGGTCGGGGGGGCTTGCTTTCCAACTGGATAGACGGCAGAATCCCAGGAAAATATCTGTGCAAATATAATTGAGAAAATAATTTGAATTAAAAATAGAAAAAAAATATATCGAATTTGAAATAACTTAGCTTGCGGGGGGGAGTTTTCCAAAGGAGCACACAATTTTTCCTAGTGAGCCCACTTTACAGTGTTTTCTTGAAAAACAGAACAGCTATAAAGTGGGCTCACTAGAAAAAAGGTGTGCTCATTTAGAAACTCCCCTTGCGGGGGTGCTTTAATTTCAAAGGTTTTATATTTTAAATTTGAATGCGAGAGGACCTTCACGTTGGTGGACCGTTGGTCGGGACGAGACGACGTGGGTGCATTGATTGCTCGTGAACGTGGGGGCAACTATAAGAGCAGAGTACGAAAAGAAAAAAGAGAATAGAAAATGGCGGCAAAATGGACGAAGAAGACATTCTTTTTTTTTTTCTTTTTTTTTTTTCCCGCCAATTTTCGTTACTTTGGCGCCAGCCCAGTGGCCAGGTTGTATGGGGAATGAATTATTTATGACGGAGTCACCGTGAGATCAAAATATTTCACTTGTGGTGGGGTTTCCGAGGAACGAGGAGACAGCTAGCTTGACAACCTGTGTCTATATGTACGGATAATGATATACAGTTGAGATGCAGCCGTTGAAGCCATGTATGTAAGTACGATTCCTAGATATGGATTAGCTACCGGATGGTATTAAAATAAAAAACAATTTTTCTCATTTTATATAATAACTTCAACTTTAACTTTAAAATTATATTGTAGTAACAAGTACTTTAAAATTGTATCAAATAAATATAACTATTGTAATATATCCGTTTGGATTCAGCCATTTTAATCTACCAATTAAGATCTAACAATTAGCAATTAAGATCTGATACGACTATTAGCTGATAGAATCCAATCATTTTAACTAATGGTCATGTCTGTTTAAGTTTGAGTCGTTACGACTTCAACCGAACCATTTATATAATACCTAATTTTCCTACTTCAAAATCTTTTGCATTCTCATTCATATAACAAATGGAGAGCTTTTTTTTTTCATCTTTGATTCGTTAAAACAATTGGACTGCTAACCTTCCATCCAGTTGTAGAGCCATTATTGTATCATGTGAGACTAGTGTTAAATGAGATCTAGAAGCATATCTAGTTGAGGACGAATCGGTCTTAAGGATCATCATCTATACAATAATATTTTCTAACTTATTTTGTATATTTTTATTTCTTTTTCTAAACTTCTAAACTGGTTTTATTTTATTTACTATATTCGGATTTCCAATATCCTATTTTCCTAATTTAACAAACAAAACAGTATTCAATCTATACGTTTATAACCAACATACCCATTCTTATAACTCTGATATATTCTTATAACTCTGATATATTCTTTCCTCCAACCAACATATTTTATAATTATTAATTAATAGATAGATGAGAGATTCTTAAAATGAAGGAATAAACTAAGGACGTTCGCGTTCAAATCTGAGCAAAATCGTACTTCTTGTTCGTTTACTTTCAAAAAGGTCAAATATTTGTTCGAAATGGAAGCTGTTTCGGGTACATCTAATGATATTTCTTCTTCATTTCTATGGCCATTGCTCGAGTCAAGAACTTATCAGTCAGTTGTGGCCCTTGTGAGTTCATTTCTATGGCCATTGCTCGAGTCAAGAAATTATCAGTCAGTTGTGGTCCTTGTGGGTGTATTTGGTTCCTTCTTGTTGACTTGTTACAAACTCTTACTGCACCAAAAATTTTGTGTTGCTAGGGATGTGAACGGACGAATCCAAAAACTAATTCTTGATATATCATATTCAAAATTTTAAATTAAAAATACAAATGTTATTTTTTTTAATAAAAAATTCGAATCGAGGCCAAAGCCTGATTCTTAGAACCACCGATTCTCTCATCCCTATGTGTTGCAACATGTTCGCGATTGTTAGACCGCAATTGTTGTGTTCCAACTTCACTTTGGAGCCCAAACGGCGGTGCCACTGTTGGACTCAAAACGAGCACAGCACTGACAACAACTTAGAAAGAGGGCTAAGAGCACACGATATCAGTAGAGTACCGTTTATATCGAGTCTATTCATTAAAAAAAAAAAAAATACTTAATAGAGAGGTCACAACTGACTAATTACAATAATGATCGCGTAGTTGTAAAAGTCGTATACTCTACCCAAATGCTTGAGTGCCTTTTCAACTAAAATTCTAAATACCTTCGATTAATTAGAAAGAAGACGAAACAAAAACTCCCAACTTACTAATGAGAGGCTAACATAGCATTTACATTTTGAACTTCGATTTTGGTGCTTCCATCATAATTTTGCCCATGATTCATTCTCAAACATAAATACCAACTTCCATAGAAAACCATAATCTATTATAAAGTAGGACTATTATGACAGAAGCACCAGAAAAATCAAAATTAAATTTTATATGTGCACAACTAAAGATATTCCACACAACAATGAAATATACCGATTTGTTCTATGCATACAAGAGTAATTGAATACATACTTATAAAGCTAAACTCTCATCATATCTTTAGAGAGATTTGGATCATTGACGAACACACAAACAAAACCTAGCCCATGAAAGAGTGTTATCACGGCAAAGAGATGACCGAAGAAACATTACCAAGCTAGGTAAATAGAACTAGTAATCTTTTTTGGGAAATGCCGTTTGCCCATCTACTAGGCTGTAGGAATGATAATGGACACATCCATGGGCTAATATTTAACTCGTCCTCTACAAAATTTTGAATTATAAAAATAAATTTTTTATTTTTAATTCAAAAATTTGTATAGAACGGGTAAAAAATTGACTCATGAACGTATCCATTACCATCTTCATCCTTGACTTAGAGTTATTCAGGGAACAAATTGAGTATAAAGAGGAGAGGAGAATGAATCAAATTAGGCCGGGTTGAAATTGAGGGCAAAATTAAGGGAATAAAATTCTCCTAACTATTAGGAACTGCCCGTGTATCAGACATGCAATGGTCTATCCTTGTTCCAACCAATATTCACTTCTTTATTTATTTATTTTACTTTAAAGTCAACCTTCCCAGTTTATTGCCCAATCACAAAAGTAAATTTGCTCATTTTATAATTTAAAAAAAATTTGAATTATAAGAAAATGCACGAAACAATATCTAGTGGTGCAAGAAATTACCATGAACTCTTTAAAAATATAACTATCTATCATAAATCATTTTTTATGTTTTTTTTTTTTCAAAAAGACCCTTTGTCAAATAAGAGTAATCTCTATCAGTCATATGAGTTGCACGTATCATTTTACGAAGAAACTACTATAAGAAGATACATAAGCAATGCATGTTTTGTTATACATAAAGGGACATATTTGTTACTTTATTTATGCCATTAATGTTATCAGTTTTTTTATCAATAAGAAAATTTAGAGTAGTTAATTATAGTTTAAGGAGTCCATAGCGGCGAGTTTATTGCAAAACCATATACAATCCAGAGTAGCTTTTTTGAAATTCAATATTTCTGAAAGGAAAAAAAAAAAAAACTTAAAATCTGTTCCTGATTGACACTATCTATCTTCGTTTATTATTCTCTCTCTTCTTCCTCTTTTTTTATCTTCATCTTTCTTTCCCCTCGGTTTTCGGTTTTAGAAGAGAGAGAGATCATTAAAATTAACAGGGTGATCTCTAAAAGTCCATATGATAAATTGTCCAATTCCTATGTTCCAAGTTCCCACATTCGCAATTTTCTCAAAGAATACACTTACGACTTCAAATGACACACTAAAGTTTAGAAAATTAAGCACCTATCATATAGACAAGAGAACTGCTAGAGACAATTTGCGACCAAATAGAGTTTTGTAGATTACAAAAATTATTAAAACTAACTCGTGTATCGTTTCCTTTCGAAAAGATAAAAGCAAATAGAGTTTTGTTCGTTGTGTAGCGGTCAGAAGCTAATTTTGTCAATGACACTAACATACGTATCAACTCAACCAGGCCAAAGTAGAACAATGCATACTTAGGCTGCTACGCTGCCAAGTACTAGGGAGATCCCTTATAGTATTAGGGATGTGTAAGTTAACACTCTGAAGTTTGAAACTCTCAAAAAACCCTCTGGACTTAGTTATTTTCACTCTCCTTTTTTATTAAAGTGCACTCTTGTCTCTCAAATTTCTATTCTACGCTCATCCCTCTCTTTAACCAGCACTCTCTCTATCCCTCTCTATCCCTCTCTCTCTCATGAGAGAGGAGAGAAAAAGAGGAAGTGTACTGGTTAAAAGAAGGAGGGATGAGAGTAGAATAGGAATTTGAGAGACAAGAGTGCACTTTATGTAGACACTAAAAAAAATAATAAATATATATATATATAAAAAAATAATAATAATAAATAATAATAATTAAAAAAAAAAAGTGGGGGATTTCCCCCGGGTGGGCCCTGCGGGAATTCCTCCCGCGGGTGCCCACCCGCGGGAAGAATCCCGCGGGAGGAATCCCGCGGGACACCCGCGGGATTTCCACCCGGGAGTTTCTCCCGCGGGTGCACACCCGCGGGAGAAATCCCGCGGGTAGGCACCCGCGGGAGCGCTCCCGCAGGTGCCAACCAGCGGGTTGTTTTCCGCTTCCATTCCGCTTCTGTTTCGTTTTGCATGGTAATCCGAATTTTTGGGGATTTAATCGGATTCGAGGGAAGAATTTGAGCCGGATTAGAAGCGCATCTCAATATATAAAATTGGGAACGGAGTTCAGAGAAAAAAGAGGAAAAGGAGAGGAGATTCTTTTGGAGAGGAATTTTTCCAGAGGCCGGAGTCCAAAAAAAAAATCCAGAGAGGAGTTCCTCAATCCAGAGAGATCGGATCGTCAACGGAGTGCAGAATCAAGACTCCACCGCTGCCAGAACCCACAAAATTAAAGGGGAATCGAAATCAATTGATCCCCATTCTTGTAATCTTGAATTTTTTCTGTAATTTTTCTTTTGTTGATATAATTCTAAAGTAAATTTTCAATAGAAGAAAATTTCAATTTTCAGGCGTACAAGAATTGGCGACCACAGTAGGAGTTTGGGCGGCGCAATCCGATCTTTAATTTTTTTTTTTTTTTTTCGGAGCCTAGACGTCATCGCCGGGTTACGAAAAAAAAATTATGAGGCGTCATCGCCCATAAAATAAGGACAAGACGTCATTGTCTGTCAAAAAAAAAAATTTATGAGGCGTCATCGCCCATAAAATAAAGACAAGACGTCATCGTCTGTCTAAAAAAAAAATAATGAGACTTCAACGCCCATAAAAAAAAAATTGACAAGACGTCATCGTCTGTCAAAAAAAAAATTAAATTATAAGGCGTCATCACCCATAAAAAAAAATGACAAGACGTCATCGTCTGTCAAAAAAAAAAATTATGAGGCGTCATCGCCCATAAAAAAAAATGATGACAAGACGTCATCGTTTGTCAAAAAAAAAAAATTGAGGCATTATCGCCCACAAAAAAAAATTGACAAAACTGGATACAACCCTCGAGATGCAACCGCAGATGGAATCCCGGGATGCAACCCGCAGATGAAATCGTGGAAAGCAACCCGCAGATGAAATCGTGGGACCCACGTGGACGCAACTCGCAGATGGAATCGAGGGACGCAACCCGTGGGACCCGCGGAAACGCAACCCACAGATGCACCCGCGGAAACGCAACCCACAGATGCAATCACGGGATGAGAGTAGAATAGGAATTTGAGAGACAAGAGTGCACTTTAGTAAAAAAAGAGAGTGAAAATAACTAAGTCCAGAGAGTTTTTTGAGAGTTTCATATTTCAGGGATGTTAAGTTACATACCCTCAATCCTACATGGAATCTAACTGTAATTAATCATATTATCAATTATTCCTTTAAAAACATAGATAAATAGAGATAATTGGAATATAAGACTGCTTAGGTTGAGGTCACAAAGTGCAATTCCAAAGGAAGTAGCACAAGTAACCTCTTGCATAGGATTCGACTACGTGTTTAATTATTTCCGACTAGCAGCAGCAATTCTATTGGTTATATGCTGTTTTGCTGCTGCTAAGTCTGTACCTAACAAGGCAGAAATTTGCGAGAGATATTGTGAAGACTTGAGAAACCTAGACATGAAAGTTTCCATGAAAGGTCTAATTATAGCGTCTCCTATTATAAGCAACTGTCTCTATGGCTCTAGGGACAATCTTAGCAGCGTCCCTAATAATGAATCACTATCAGAGCCCCATTATCACCTCACCCATACTATAAATTCTCTGTACGAATCACCAAATTTCCTAATGTTTGGAGTCTATTTTTCATGTCAGGACCCATCTTTGGTTAATTGCTGACAACCATGGCTTGCTTACTTGCTAGGAATGCTCTAAAAAATACAGGTTTCTCTAGAGAGGAACCACACATTTACTTTTGAATTTTTCTTTACAAAATGAAGCGTGTCATTATTTTTATGGTTTAATGGACAACATTATCATATTATTCTTTCTTTTTAGCTTAGCTTGATTGTTAAGAAATTGCATTTACATAAAATTTTGGTGTAACAATTTAAGAATCAAGTTCAGGCTCAGTTCAGGTATGCGACTCACATACATACTATAAGAGGGCCAAATGAAGACAGGGAATACTTTAAAACTAACAAGTTTCCGTATTGTTGTCGGTAACAACTCATCTACGCTGAATTGACACTCCCTATTGGTCCCTTTAATATATATATGCGTAAGTCACACTTGAATCGAATCCTTAAAATCAACAAATTTGGTGATTCTTCTTTCGGTCATCTACATTTTTTGTCACAACACAAAAGAATAAAAAAAAGTGAGTGAGACAGTAAGATATAACAATTAAATAATGGAATAAATAATATTTTAATATGATAGTAATTTGGATGGGAGTACAATAAGATATAACATTTTAATATGATGATGATTTGATTGGTGATTCTACTAGTGACTTTACAAACAGTCAGATTGTGAGACTATTATAGTAATTTACTTTTGGTGATGCTGATAAGAATACTCTGATGGGTCTAGGCCAATTGAGATCTAAATGATTAAGTGAGCAATACTACTTCACTCATGAAACAGGACTCAATGAGCCAACTTTGATAGTAGAAGAAAGAAAAACATCATTCCTCTGCACCACCAAGTTCCCTTAAAAAACATGTTGTATATGACTCGTGGTACCCTAGGATTACCACAAGGAGACTGTTCCCCCTGCATTATCAATGCATGGACATTTCACCGAACATGGACTGCACATGAAACATAATAACACTTCAAAAAGAATAATAACCTTGTTGCTTTGGACCCAAGTTCATATGATGTAACATGTGATTATTGAAGAAAATGCAGCAGGCCATGTCACAAAAACAGGAAAGTATCTTGCACGGTTGTAAGATAGCGTACCTTACAAGAGAACTAGGAAGAAGAATCCCCAACATCAGATGAGTCGGCTCTCATTACAGGCCCCCAAAACCCATTGAAATTGAGTAATCGCACAATTTACACCTCCCACGTCAATCATTTGAATACCATAACTGGTTCATAATCAAAAGCCAGCGTAAATGAAGCACATTGATTTACTCCATACCCACATATAAATAGCAGTGAAGAAAAAAAAAATGTGAGATTCTGTATCGAGGGTGTAAGAGAATTTACCCGACTGCTTCATGAAAATCAAATGCTGAGGACGCCGAGATTGCAAACTAGTCTGCAGTCAAGAAGAAAACCAAACTCCAGGGCAACGGGTAAAACTTCAATAACTTCTGTTTCCTTTACGAGCTCGTAATTTTGTTAGTCACCATGATGGCAAAAACTATCAGATATCGTGCCAGAATTACATTTATCATAGCCTCTTAAATATTGAGAATCCATTTGATTGTGCTAATGAAGGGATACGTTTTTTTCAAATGCAGGAAAGCTGAAATCTTTAGAGAACAAGCATCGGACGTGCAAGATGATAGGGTTCTCATCACAGTCTCAATCATGAGACGAACCGTTAGACCCGATGGCAATTGCCAATGAAACAGCCACAGGATTGGTGAGAAAGCTAAAATCCATCCTCCCATATTTCTTTCCTGAATGAACACAACTTTCTACCTCAAGGTCACCCTGAATATAGCACACCAGACCAAGAACTTTGCACCCTTGACAATTGAAATCCAAAGGAAAATGACAAATCTTCCGTGTCAATCATCAAGCAGGAGTCAAGGGAATACATTGTCCTAGCCCTTGAGGGCTACATTTAATCAGATTGACCACTGGCTGACTAGCTCTAGGCAAGCTGCAACCATCTGCTACAAAACAATTCCAGATTACGCCTCGCAAAATTAAGGAAAGCTGGTAATACTCTATCAACTGACCTCTAGTTTGCATCTGTAAAAAGACTGTAGTTGCAATCTGCTAAACGAACAAAGTTAGAATTTGATGTTTCACAGTGACAGGTTTAAATATTTGTTGAGAAAAAGATGAGCATGCTCGGTTTCTTTCAAAGCTAAGCCAAATCGTCATTTCTCCCTGCCTAGCCTTCTTCTTTACTTGTATAAGAACTTATAAAACCTTTTTGAATATAAGAAGGCATGGACGATAGTAAACAATGGGGCATTCCAAGTAGCATATTAGATTTCCAAAATCACACTTCATTTTTTGTGAATTAAACACCTGTAGACCCTCGTTTTTTTCCTCATTTGCCTTATCATATGGGGAAAACTTTAGCATTATGACTTTAAAGCCCAGATCATGAAATTGAGAAAGTTGAAAGAAAAAGAACCATTATAGATTCCGCAAAATTGACTTATAGCATTCGGACTTTATGTATTCAACCCGAAAGAGATTTAAAATAGAAGAAGAAGAAGAAAGCACTGCAGATTACATGAAATTGTCGAAAGTACCCTCGATATTTTTCATTCTAACAGAGAAAACCAAATATAGTTTTGTTCATTATATAAAAAAGGTTACAAACTAGTTTTATCACTAGCAAATCAACTCAATGACACCAGAGTTTTGTTTAGAAGCTAACAATTAGGAAACTACATTGAAGAAGATCAGTCGTATGCATAGGCCGCAATGCTCCCCAAGTATCAGGAAAGTCGAGTTAATATCAACCCTTTCTCAAACTATGTACACATGATTAGGAATATTGTCCTAGGCTAAGAATGCTGAGAGCAGTAAGTGTGGATTCAAGTGCAGTACAATATGATCTCTAGCATAGGATTCTCTATTTTTTTCAACATGTTTAATTATTTCTATACACTGTTTTGCCCTTGCTGACTCTGTCCTTCACAAGACTAAGGTTCCTTGACAAGAGGCTTATTGGTAGTATCACCTACTGTAAGCAAGTGCCTCTCAGCAATACACGTTTCTCAGAGAAACTTACATGTATTTAAAAAAGTAACTAGAAAAGGGACGGCAATGCTTCTCCTGCTTGTGACTTGATTGCAAATAAGTTTCCTCCCACATTTATTCGGATATAAGTTTCATATAACTCTAAAATCCATGAAGAAAAAGAAAACAGTGAACGTGGTGGACCCTGGCGGTCTGATTAATCAACTAAATTCAAGCTTCAAACCCCTCACCTACCGTGATCTTCACATGCCAGGCCTACTGCAAAACAACAGGGAAGATTAAATTAAAAAGAAAGGGAAACACAACTGGTCTGGGACACCTCAAACCTAATCTTGAGCATTTTTCATTCGGAAATAGGATATTTTCATTATGCAACATTCTTTATTATGGCACTTATGAAACAGCCCTAATAAAACAAGCTTAGGATTACAACAAAGGCACATGCTCGTGCATCAGGTTTCAATGCATCCACAGCTCTCCCAACAAAGAGTGCACAAGAAACATCACGGAACAAATAATAACATCTAATGCTTTGGATCCATAGTTCATATAATGTACAATGTGATTATTGAAGGGAAAAAAAAAAATCAACAGACATGTTACAAAAGCAGAAAGTATCAAAAAGGATTCCAGCTTAGCGTACCTTGCAAAAGCATGCTAAGTGGCATGAATTAACAAGAACAATCCCCAAAATCAAATTAATCGGCGCATATAACAGGTCTGATTCCTTTTAGTGTACTATCAAGACTATCAACCATTAGCAAGTCGCGTCCATGATCCATCAAGTTACTGTTAATATTCAATGCTTTCACGCTCAAGGACAATGGGTCCTATTTCATTGAAATTGAGTAATCTCATTTGAATACCATAACTGGTTCCTAATTAGAAAGAGAGGATAAACAAAGCACATGAGTTGAGTTACTCTATACCGATACATAAATATCAGTGACAATGAGATTCTAAGGCAAGGCTGTAATAGGATTAACCTGAGGGTTTCATGCTAGGCATACCAGGATGGCGAACTAGTCCTGCAATCCCATGCTGCCAAAGCAGAGGACCAAACTCCAGAGAGCAATGGGCAAAACTCCAGTAACTTCAATTTTCAGTTCCATCATGAACTTATAATTTCGTTGGTAACCATGATGGAAAAAATTTTAAAAAACTAAGTTTCGTACCCAAATCATATTTAGCTCTGCCTCTTATATACAGCTCTCATTGGTTGCAGAACATGAAGGGCAGGTGAACTGCATCAAAAACAAGTATAACTGCTCATTAACAAGTACAACCAACGGAGCCAATCACCCTCAACACTATAATGCAAACTCAGACATGTTCAGCTAGGGGTATCATCATGGTACAAGTCATGAGACGAAACCTTCGACCTCAAACATTAATTTGATGATCACCAATGAAGCAACCACGGAATTGATGAGAGAGGCTGAAATTTATCCTTTCATGGCTATTACCTGAAAGAATGCAACTTTCTATCTAAAAGATTATCCTGAATTATAGATGATGGGCCATAAACTTTGCACCCATGACATTTGACATTCAACATCAAATGATGAATCTTTTCTATGGCTCACCAAGCAGCAGTTTACAGAATGCATTATATCCCTCCTCTTGAGGGCTACCTTTATATCAGATTGGCCACCAAATAACTAGTTTTGGTTACGGCTGTTTGCTCCAGAACTCTTTGCCTTTTGTGCCAATTGAAGATCCAGTGCGTATGCCTAATAAAATTAAGGAAAGTTGGCAATTCAGGTTCAATCCACTGACCTCTAGTTTGTATCTGTAAAAAGAAAAGCTCATCAGTTCTTTATGAAAAGTAAAAGAACAGGATTGGATAGAAAAAGGTGAAACAAAATACATATGATTTATTTATTTATTTTTAAATTGTTTTGACAGTACAGTATGAGAATCTGAGCGTGTACTCTATGTTCTGAATCCTTTGTTTGTGAAGATAATGGTCATAACCGCAAATTCACATAATTCTTCACAGTGTATATACTGATGAGGGCAATACCCTAATATATTGATACATGATAACTTACACAACCAAGACAATAGTTGCAATAATTCTACTGACAACTACTACTCCAAAACAAAAAAAGAACCAAAAATAAATAAATAAATAACAGAAACGCCAGCGAAATCGTTGAAAAAGAAAACATAGTAAGCATTTCGCAAGGAAAAGGAATTAAATCATACCTAATATAGTAGGTTACATTGAGAAAAGCACTGAAAGAATGTATCAATCCTACTCGACCATTATCAGTTAAGACTTTTGGAAAAGAAGCACTGCTAGTTATATCCATCCTCACCAATACTCAAACCTAGGCACTTAAACCCTATAATTCTCTCCCCACATTCCCCTTTTATCCATTAAGCACCTCATAGTTAGCACCCCATAACTTAAAATTCAACAATACCTAATGCTCTCCTTCAAATCCTAGTATTGCCCGTACAGCGTCCGTTTCAAAGGAATAAGTTCTAGCTCACTTCAGCCTTCCAAACCCACAAAAGGCAGCCATATGAAATCATGTCAAGTCTCCCACTTGTGAATACTCAAAAAATATTCTGCTGCATTCACAACCAGAACAAGCGCCTTGTGCACAATAACTTCTCATTGGAATCAGTAATTGAGTGCACAAGCACTTCTCATTGGAAGATAAGTAATTGAGTCTGTGATTTTAAATAACTAAAACCAGTAATTTAAAAAAAAAAAAAAACTGAAACCATTGTTGCTTTCATTATGCCTAGTGGATCATCATTTCGTCAGTCATGTATGCCTAAGCGTAAATACTACCAGCTTTCTTGACGCAGGACGGAACCGATTTAGGGTTTGTGGTGGAGAAATTGAGGAAGAACTTAGGATTTTGAGGGATAAATTAGGGTTTAGACCTCACGCCCAGGCGAATCACACGTCTACTCTCTTACGAATCACTCGAGAAAAGATTTGATAAAACAAATCACATACTCTCAAAAGAAATCATATTTCACTCTCCATCTTAAATTAGGGTTTTACAAGCCATTTATATATAAAGAATTCTAAAGTAACAAAATAATACCAAATCTACCCAAATCTCTAATCAAATCTAATTAAATCCTAATGCAACAAAATAGTACAAAATCTAACCAAATTCTAATAAAATTCTAATCAAATCTCTATCAATTCTCCCGCGCGTGGAAATATTCACCACCTAGCGATAAGAAGAAAGTCAAGTACAGTCAACTGAAAATTGGTCAATCTTCTCGAGATCTGGCAAATATTTTCACCAAACTAAATATAAGAAAATTGAATAGTTTGGAAGCCAAATGTATGCTATCTGACATTTCCATGGTGGCGACAGTAACAATTGTAGGTCTTGAGAGAAATCAAAATCTGTCGCTTATGTAGAAAATGAAGAATTTGGAATGTGAGCTGGAAAGTCACTGAAAATACGATTCTCATGAACATGACAAATAAATGTTTCTGTAGTTGGCTCTGGCAGAAAAAACGGATCAATAACTTTTGGACCTGTGACGGGCTCTATGATGGCTTCGGTTTCAACTATACATAATCACCTAAATTCTCGGAAGCTGATGTGTCGATATTTGCACTCTTCGAAGGACACTGATATTCATAATGCCAAAATTCTCCACATGCCGAACATTTGATGGAAGGACACTGATGAGCCGAGTATCCGTATCTTTCACATTTAGAGCACTGTTCAAAGACAATATGCGGAGCATACTGTGCACGAAAAAAAAACTGCAAACGATTCCAAGTTGGATGAGATTTATAGTTGTTGAGATACCAATCAGAAACCTCTCTAACCAACTTTAATTTGACATAATTATATTTCTGCTCTAAAGTCAACAGAAAATAACGGAAAAATTGCTTCAAATTGCTCTCCCAATTATCATAACCATTAGGATCATTATAACCATGAAAATATGTGACTGCATCATATATATCATACTCCACTTGCTTGAAATCGACATCAGTATTGATATATTTTCCACAAAATATGAATCTCATATTTAAATCGAGTTCAGAAAATACCAGAATTAGAATGTGTCGATTATATCTCGAATCCGATGCGAATCGGGCTCAAAATGACTTCAAATCACCCAAAAAACTCTTAACGGGTCTGCTTTGTTCAAACAGGTCTAGAATTGCTTATTGAGTTGAGTTCTGCTATTGATTGACCCAATCCAGTAGCCTAAAATGTTGATCGGGTCGGATTGGATTTCATATTGATGCAAACTGACCCGAAATCAAATTGCAAATGGTCTCTTTTGGATGGTGGGCTTGGTTTAGTTGGATCCAAATCCAACTCACTCGTTCTCTGCCTGAAGAACACTTGTGTGGAAGATGGGGCGTTGAGGGCGACTGTTCATGATGTGCCCACATGCGGCGATAACTTGATCGTGGAAAACGAAGGCATTGATGGGCTCGAGGCGCTGGGGAAGATGCTGTCGGCTAATGAGGCGAAATTGTTGTTATTGGTGATGACGTCGGGAGGGGCAATTTCAATCGGAAGGTGGTCGTCGGAACAGTGGTAATGTCCAGTAGGTTTGAGGGTGGTGATGGAGGAGGTTTTGGGATGGCACCACTGTAAATGATGGTGACGAAAGTACTCTAGAGTTGAATATGAGAGGGAATGGGTCAAAAGTAGTGGAGAAAGGGAATGTTGTTGTGAGAAAGGAAAAGAGGGTTTTTTTCTTTCCTTTTTCTCTCTCTCTCTCTCCGTCACTTTCTTTTTTTTTAAATTGATTCTCTTTTTTTTTCTTTTCACTCAATTTTTTCTCTCTTTTTTTGAACTGATTCTCTTTCTTCTTTTTTTCTTCATCTCTGTTTTTGTTTTTTTTACTGATTTTTTTCTCTCAAATCTAAAAAGAAAATTTAAAAAAAAGATGGAAAGATAATAAGATAGAGATGGATTTAGACTCTGATACCTGAAGATACGGATATTGAGCTCTGATATCTGAAGATACGGATCTTGAGCTCTGATACCAATTTGACACAGGACGGAAGCGATTTAGGATTAGTGGTAGAGAAATTTGGAAATAACTTAGGGTTTTGGAGAATAAATTAGGGTTTGGACCTCATGCCCAGGCGAATCACACGCCCACTCTCTCACGAATCACTCGAGAAAAGATTTGATAAAGCAAATCACATGCTCTCAAAAGAAATCATATTTCACTCTCCATCTCAAATTAGGGTTTTACAAACCATATATATAGAGAATTCTAAAGCAACAAAATAATACCAAATCTACCCAAATCTCTAATCAAATCTAATCAAATCCTAATGCAACAATATAGTACCAAATCTAACTAAATTCTAATCAAATCCTAATCAAATCTCTATCATTTCTCTTTGTTTTACTCATTCTTGTTTTCATTCACAGCCTTAATGTTAAGTGGGAGACAAACATGGCTATCATTTTGAGAAAAACAATTATGCTTAATTTTGAGTGAAATCAAGATACAACATGTATATAACAAAAATTTCTATATAATAGTATATGAAAATCAATTGGTCCATTTTCCACATGATGCAATGATAAGGATCAAAATGCTAGAACATACAATTATAGCTCTTATTACAACATTGGTGTTTTGATGCATTAACAAACTCCAAAACAAAACTTAGGTGAATCCTGATTGGGTTCTCTAATTCACTGATAATTTATAACAATTAAGGGTTCAACTTTTGAAAAAGTGTCACCACAGCAAAAAGAGCAGAAAAGAAAATTACCATGTTAGGCAATGCAGACTGGTTATCTTTTCCGGATGTCATGGCCTGTTATCATTCAATCAATCTTCTAGTTTGAATTATTCAAGAAACAAAATAGAAAGAGGAGTGGGGTGAATTGAATTAGGTTAGGTTGAAATTGATTGCATGATTACCAGAATGGAAGTCTCCTAACTATTAGGAACTGCACATGACTGAAGGTTATATGGTCGGTTCAAGTTCAAAGGACAGTCCCTTTTCCTACTTGCATTCAATGTTTTAAGAGACCATCTGCAACTTCAATTTCATCCTGAATCTATCTTCTTCTTCTTCCTTTCTTTTCATCTTTCGCATTTTTTATGAATGGATATTGTAACTCAGTTTTGAATCTGCAACCATCCCCTTTGCATTTTTTATGGTGACCTGTTCAAATATTTGTTGAAGGTGAGAGTGCTCTACTACTTACAAATCTTAGCAAAATCGTCATTTTGTCTCTACAGCTCTACCTAGGCTTCTTCTTTACCTGTACAAAACTTAAAGATCTTTTTTGGAAATTTAAACAACATGGATAATCTTTAAAAGTAAACATGGAGCATTGTTCAAGTCATAAGTTCTCAAGATAGCTATTAGAACATTAAAGAAACATATTTGATTTCCTATATCACACTTCATTTTCAAAAATTAAACACCTATCATATAGTCACAAAAACTGCCAACATTTCATGTCAATATTCATTTTTTTTCCTCTATTGCCTTGCAGTTTGGGGAAGACTTTATCATATTGACTGTAAGCACAATCCATCAAGTGAAAAAAATAAATAAATAAATAAATAAATAGCAATATAGATTGCACAGATTGTCAAAAGCTTGTGTATTGTTTCCTTTCTAAGAAATAAAATCAAACAGAGTTTTATTCTTCATGCGATAGTAAAGTTATTTCAATCACCTGCTGAGTATCATTTTTCACTAGTATACCAATGAGGCAAATTTTAGAGTAGAATATAAGAATTAGGAAACTACATCGAAGTATAAGATAGTAATATACATAGGTTGCAATGCTTCCCAAGTACTTGGGAAAGTCAAGTTACTATCTTATTACCATCAACTCTTCTATAAAATTAAATATAACTTAAGATTGTTAGAACCTAAGAATGCTTAGAATGGTCACAGTCACAAAGTGTGGATTCCAAGTGTAGTACAAGTCACCTCTGGCACAGGATTCTTCACCATATTTAGCAGTTCTGATCCAACTGGTAGCTGCAATTCTATCAGTAAGCAGCAAGACAGAAATATCCTCGGGCTTATCAGTAATACAAGTTTCTCGAGGAACATGAGGAGGGCTGCTAAGGCATGCGAATGTCATAACAATTAACACCGAAACTTATATTACTTTCGAAAAGGAGGGCAAACACAAAGTTTCTCCTCCCTTTCAACTTGATTGTTAATAAGTTCCATTTTTTCTGGAAATGAGCTCGAACAAGTTTCATATTCCTTCAAATTCCAATTAATGACACAAGAAACCTGATTATACCAGAAAATGAATGTGGTTGTGGTGCAAATGTGCAGGCCCAATTAACCAGCTGAACTCAAGCTTCAAACCTCTTACCTACAATAATCTTTTTATCTAGTGAAGCTTAACATGCCAAGCCTCATGTAAACAACAGGGAAGACAAAGGGGGTGTTTGGCAACCTGCAAGAGCGGGTATTTTCAATTGCAGGTGTTGCAAGTTGCAAGTTGTTTGGCTGCGATTACAGTTGCAACCATTCATACACTTCAGAGACGTTTGGTTGCTTACAAGTGATGCTGCAAGTTGCAGCTTATATTACTGCAATAAAAGTTGTTGCAACTTGTATTACTGTATTTTCCGCTTGGAAGTTACAAGTGGTGATTAGAGTTGCAAAAAAATTTAAATACTAATTTTTTTAAGAGGTCTGAGAAATACAACATCTATCAATAATACAATCACTTTTTGCAAGGGGAGAGGAAAAGTGTCTTACATATTTTTTTTTTGCAGCTACAATTACTGCAAGTGCGCAAGTGATTGCAACAACTAGAAATTTTTACTACTACAGCCACAACCAAATAGTGGAAAGCGTCACTTACAACCAAAGTGATTGTAACTGTAATCACTCTACACACTTGAAGTTGCAACCAAACACCCCCTTCTTGCAACTGCAGTTGCAAAACAAGTGTGTACCTGGTATACTTGGCTATCTCAAGACAAGCATGAAGAAATGTCTTAACCTTGGTTAACCACTTGGCTAATAGCAGTTACCCTCCAGGAAAAGAAAACTTTCCGCTGGTCAAGTTCGTATTTCCCAATATTCAAACCTAGGCACACTCTCCATATAACTTTCCCCCCATATTCCTCATTTGTCCACTGGCTGCTCATAGTTAACCCCTCAAAACTTCAAATTCGATTTAATACCTTGAGTTCTCCTTCAAATCCAACACATTGTCATACAGCTTCAGTTTTGAAAGAAAAAGTTTTAAGCTCCCAAATCCATTAATGGCAGCTGCATGAAATGATAAGCTCCAACTTGTGAATACTTGGAAAAATATTGTGTTGCATTCATAACTACGACTAGCTCCTGCTGTGCAAGAACTTATCATTGGAAGATAAGGTATGCACCAGCTTTTAGATGAACAGCACCCCCATGATATCCAGATCACTGAACTTCAATGTTTTACTTCATGACCA
This sequence comes from Dracaena cambodiana, assembly GCA_036321105.1. NCBI lineage: Eukaryota > Viridiplantae > Streptophyta > Magnoliopsida > Asparagales > Asparagaceae > Dracaena > Dracaena cambodiana. The sequence goes on from JAYEPQ010000004.1 coordinate 4,091,400, forward strand.
CCTCAAACATTTCTCTCCTGTTGAGAAAACTCACACTATAAGAGAAACACAACAACCTTGAGTTCGCACAAGCTAGCCAACAGCATCAGGACATGCATATTCTTACTGTTCTCAAACAATACCGTCTTGTTCACTCCAAAAAGGCAGGAACAAATGCTATCTTTAAGCCTTACTAGGATTTTAGTGATACCTAGTCAATAAATGTGCAACAAGTAACATGATCTGGACAAACTAATCATAACTAAGGCTATTAATTTATGACATTTTGAGCAATCTAACTCAGACCTCGTTGAATTAAAATCCAGCATGTTAATGCAACTTGGTTAGTATGGATATAAAAGAGCCAAGTATTCAACCCAAACAACTCCCACAATGTATCTTCCTTATCCAAATAGATTTTTAGGCTAAACAACAACAACAACAACAACTAAGCCTTTTATCCCAAGTATTTGGGGTAGGCTACATGAACCAAAAAAGAATCACGCCGGATCGATCACCTTGATATTCCTTCTCCATTCATTTTTATCAAGTAATATCTCCTTATTTAAACCTCTAGACTCCATATCTTTGCATATCACCTCCATCCATGTTTTTTACTTCTAGGCTATATTAAAATTTATATACTAAACAGTATTCGTATATACACGCGCATCCACAATGCAGTTTGTATGTGTCCGCACAGAATGTCCATAATAAGATAAAGTTGGTTAACAATACAACAACAACAACTAAGCCTTTTATTCCAAGTACTTGGGGTAGGCTACATGAACCAAAAGAATCACGCTGAATCAATCACGTTGATACTCCTTCTCCATTCATTTTTGTTAAGTAATATCTCCTCATTTAGAACTCTAGAATCCATATCTTTTCGTATCACCTCCATCCATATTTTTTTCAGTCTTCCCTTCGTTCTTTTAACTTATTCTACATTGATAAACTCCCCTCATCGAACTGATACATTTTAGGCCTACGTTGCACATAACTAAACCATCGTAAGCGATCTTCTCGCATCTTCTCATCGATGAGAGCTACACCTATCTTAACACGAATATTTTCATTTCTCACTTTATCTCTCCTAGTATTGCCGCATATCCAGCAGAGCATGTATATCTCTGTTACACTTATCTTCTATGAATGACATTTTTTTAAAACCCACCATTCTATGCCATATAATAAAGCTGCCCTAATAACAGTCCTATAAAATTTTTCCTTCAGTCTTAAATAAATGTTACAGTGGCATAAAACTCCCGTTGCACTTCTTCATTTCAACCAATCAACTTATATCCTATAATTGACATCATTATCGATCTCTCCATCATTCTAAATAATAAAATCCAAATACCTAAACTGACTGCTCTTTTGTATCTCTTGCACATCAAGTGTTACAGCACTATAGTCTAGGGTCCATCGTTTACTAAATTTACACTTCATATACTCTGTTTTAAATCTACTCAATCTAAAATCTCTAGATTATAATGTGTACCTCTATAATTTTAACTTGGCATTCACCCATGTTCCTGTCTCATCAACTAAGACAATATTATCAGCAAATAGCATCCACCAAAGCATCTCATCCTGAATAGCTTTAGTAAGTTCATCCATCACTATAGCAAATAAGAACGGGCTCACTGCAGATCCTTGATGCAATCCAATTGTGATAGAAAAATTACTTGTTAGACCACCACATGTTCTAACTTTGGCCACTACTCCATTATACATATTCTTAATTATGTCAATATACTTGATGGGGACTCTTTTCTTCATCAATATCCACCAAAGTACCTCTCATGGAACCTTATCATAGGCTTTCTCTAGGTCAATAAATATCATATGCAAATCTCTATTTCTTTCTCGAAATCGCTCTATAAGTTGACGAAATAAATGAATAGCTTCTGTCGTCGATCGCTCCGGCATGAATCCAAATTAGTTCTCTGATATTTTAATAATTTGTCTCAATCTATAATTACCCTTTTCCAAAACTTCATAGTGCGACACATGAGTTTTATTACATGGTAGTTAGAATATCTCTAAATATCACCCTTATTCTTATATAAAGGTACTAGGGTATTCTTTCTCCATTCATTTGGCATTTTTTTAATTTGCCATATCTTTTTAAAGAGCTCTGTCAACCACCTCACACCCATCTCTCCTGAGAAAGCATGATACAAATCCGCAAAGAGGCATTATATGTGCTTGTTTTAAATAATCAAAACTAAAGTAAAGAACACATGCCACAACAAACTAAACCAACAGACACGATGCAACTAGATTTACAAAATCAACACATGCCACACCAAGCTGAACCAACATATACAATGAAACTAGATTTACAAAATTAAACATACATGATCAAGAGCTCAAATATTGTCCGACTAAATTGATAGAACATAGATATCTAAAATAAGAGCATTTTTACCAATTATTAACCAGTGCCTATAAATAGAGACACAATGAGAAGTAAGAGCAACAGTAAAATATGCATGTTTAATTACAAAATAGAGTCAAAAAAACTAGAGAGATTTCCCATGCTAAAATCCAACAAAATGGTACAACATAATATGGGGACATTCAATGGTTAAAATAGGGTGTAGAGAATCATGTACACAAGCTATGACATTTTTGGAATCCAGTTCAGAAAACAAATAGCAGATACTAGAACAACAGACAAGAATTACCTAAGAGGAATACAACTTCAACAAACCACAACAGAGTTGTCAATTTAATCATGACACCCCAAAAATAGCAACTTGAGGGAACTTTCTAACAAAATAACATAAACATAAGAAAAACAGAGATGCGCATGCTTTGTTGGATATGCGGCAACACTAGGAGAGATAAAATGAGAAAGAAAGATATTCATGCTAAGGTAGGTGTAGCCCCCATTGATGAGAAGATGCGAGAAAATCGCTTACGATGATTTGTTCAATTGTTCATGTGCAATGTAGACCTACAAATGCACCAATTCAACGAGGCAAGCTTATCAACGTATGACAAGTTAAAAGAGCAAAGGAAAGACTAAAAAAAACATGGATGGAGGTGGTACGAAAAGATATGGATTCTAGATATTTAAATGAGATATTACTTGATAGGAATGAATGGAGAAGGATTATCAACGTGATCGACCCAGCGTGATTCTCTTTTGGTTCATGCAGCCTACTCCAAGAAATTGGGATAAAATGTTAAGTTGTTGCTGTTGTTTATAAGACAAACACATCAATTCTAATATTGCAGGTAAATGCAAATGCAAATGTAAACAAGAATTCTTATCATCATTTCATGAAGAGTTTTAATCTAAGCTAGAGTGAGTCAGTAGGGACTACTTGCTGTAGAGGTATTTGATATCTCCTTTTCAAGTCAATCCCTAAACTTTACTGAAAGGAAGGAAACCAATGTTAACCAATTTATTTTTTCCTCATTCTTTACACTAATCTGAATGGAGAAGGACTATCAAAGTGATCGATCCGGCGTGATTCTTTTTTGGTTCATGTAGCCTACCCCAAATACTTGGGATAAAAAGCTTAGTTGTTGTTGTTGTTGTTGTATTCTTTACACTAATCTGTCCAGGATCTTTCTACCAAGAATCCTAAACCAGTATTTTCTGGTAATTGGCAAGGTAGAAGAGACTGTTGAGCATTCCTTGAAACCTGTCAATTGGTTTTTCTGAAACCTTTCCCTTCCCTATAGTTGAATTATGCTAACTGCTTCTTACTTCTGATCCACAAAGAGCTAAGGCTTTAGAATCATTCCATGCTTTATCACATCTTAGAAAAGATCAAGCCCCAAAATATACTGGTATCATGCTGCATGGTCAAGGGTAAGATTTCAATCTACAAGACTATAGATATCCTGAATCTCAGGACCTCATTGGATAAACTCAGCAACTACAACTGGCCACTGGATATCTTTCAGTTTCATCAATTTACAGAAACAAATGTTTGAAGTGATAAATTAGCACCTGCAAGAGGCCAAAGTCCCCTGATTAGTACATCAAATGGAAAGGAAAACAGACACCAGCACAACAATTGGCACATATAAAATATTTCCTCCCTGAAGAAACCATTCTCTGGAATATTTAGTGCGTGATGGCAAAAAATTTATGCAAAGGTCCCAAATAAAGCACGTGACAGCCAGTTATGATGGAATCAAAGCCATAAAACATGCCTCATCAGGGGTCATATAGCTAGACAGCTTGATTCAGATGCTCGTGAAAAGAATCTGCATGGATCCCACTCAACTTTAGGAGGTCCTGAAGTGGATCTTTTGGACTTTAGGGTTAAAGGGCTCAAAGAGTACTGTGCTGCCACTTTCCACAGAGAATTTTAATGAGAATTGTAGGTCTTGTTCTTCTCCTTCCTCTCCTGATATTTTGACTGTTGTTTTAGTATCCAGTCTAATAACAGAAGACAAGATTCTATTCCATCCCGTTATTTATTCCAAATTGAAGTTTAAGATATACTAATTAACAGGTTGCCAAAACTCAAAATGAACAAACTGATTGAAGTATGTAGGGTTATTTCATTAACAATGAAAATTATTATTGTGACAACCTTGAAACATGTAAATCTTAATTCTCATTTGCTCTGAGGTTGATGACTATTTTATTAAGACCTCAAAAACAAGGTCTGAAATCTCAGCTGCTATTGTCAGATATTGGCATGTTGTATCAGCCTGTCAGCCCTAATCCTATCCAGCCAAAACTGAATGATACCACCAAGATCAGCTAGTAACAAGCAAGACATGCCATAATAACTAAAAAAGAGATCTAAGTTGGAAATACCAATAGTTTACTTGATACTGATAGAAATTATCAATACATGTCAATATTGATTAGAAATGGCTAATAACAGAATCGGAGGTTTGGATTAACCAAAGTTGAGTCGACAGTGTAATAGAGAGAGAAGACAATGTGCCTTTTCTGTGCAAAGGAGAATAAGTGTGATCTCATGAAGAGAAAGAAATGAGACAATGAACCAGTGATAAGTAACAAAAGAAAGGGTATAGCTGTTTACGAGAAACATGATTATAGAACTACCACTTCCAGAAGCAAGTGCCATAAATGGTCATACACAGGAAACAATCTTACCGAAGAGAACATGATGCTATAAGCCTAAACACCCTAATTTCATTTATAAGATTTTTAGAATGTCCATCTTTTTTATATTTGCATGTGTAACTTGCACCTGGACTTGAGGATTAGGAAACAGTAGTTGGTGGTGTTCTACCTATGAAGAGGGACCAAACAGGCTGCTTTGACTCTAGACAAAAAAGGAGCAGTCCTCAAAACTGATGTGAAACTGTTAAGTATCAAGGCTTAAGCATGTCTATTCTTTTAGCAACAATGACATGTCACTTTTGAATAGTCAAAATAGCGAACCTCACATACTGCAGCTTAATCAGATTGCCAATGTTCCATCCAATAGTCGTGATGCCAAGATACTCATTGCAAGACATTTCATTATAAGCAAAGGGACTATTTTCTTAGATACTAGAGTTCAAGGTTTTAAATATCAGCTGATGCCAATATATATCGCACAAATTGTATCAGAATTTGAGGTACCCGATACACGATATATCATATAATATCGCTTTTATGCCTGACACTTATAGTCGATACCGATAACAATTCCAATAATTGAAACCTAGCTAGAATTGCATAGGCTACAAGAAATAGAACCTGCACATGGACAGGCAAGCAGTACACTTAGGATACTGCCTGATATTATGATATTGTCAACCTGATATTAAGGATAAGGAGCTCCTTAGAAAATGTGAAGAGAAGAATTATAACCGTTCTAGAAATTGTCTAGGCTACAAGCAATAGAAGCTGCAGGTGGACTGACTAGCAGTACATTTAGAATACTGGCTGATATCATGATATTGTCAATTGGTAAACGTGTAGAGAAGATTTATAACCATGGCATTCTGGCTTTGACAAATTAGATAGAAGATAAATATAAATCTATGAAATAAATTGATGTTAAAAAAGGAGGAGAAAAATAATTAAAAGTTAGAGATAGAATGATGATCTGTCAGTTGTACTGTTATTAGACTAATAAACGCCTAACCAGACAGTCCTTGATTTGTTCAAAAAGTGGTTATGACAGACAATTGCAATTTAGGGTTTGCAACTTAGTACCAAAACCATTCCCATAAGAAGGAAATGCTTACAAGAAGTATTGCTCACTATCGAAACTAATATTTGTAATAGGCTATCCAACAAGAAATAGGATGATGCACATGTGCAAAGGTTGATCATAAGCAATCCTACAACTAATTGGTCATTATGCTAGCAGTTCTTGTCTGATCATTGTTACTATTATCATCGCCACTGCTGCTGGTGATGATTGATTCAAGTTTTCATGGTTTTTTTTTTTTTCTAGCTTCATGATAAGGAAAAGCAGCAACATCTTCAAGGAGTGGAATGAACTAAAATTAGTTGTATCATAGAATACAGACAGTAACATAGAGTACCAAACACTTTACATTTGAGAATGAATTGTTTAAGCTCAAAATCTAGAGGTTACTTCAATTACCTGTATCCATAAGATTTCATAGGGCATATAATCTCGTATAGGAATGTTATATTTATAGATAGGTTCGGGGATCTGATCAGTTGTATTAACACTAGTTTTAGCATCAACCTTCTTTGAACACATTTATCACTCCTATAACAATTATCATTCCATAAGGATTGGCGACAGATCTAACCTCGATAAGGCTATCTGTGGCAAAAATCAACCATTGCAAACATCAACGCTAATGCCTAACTGTCATAATAAAGGCAACCAGCCCACCAATTCACGGATAAGAGAAGACCCTTACCTAGTCACAGAAATGAAGCTTAGGCAGTGAGAAAAAAAAAATCCCTAACAACTTGACACTGACAATCTTATATGAAGGTATCTTATCTATTCCTGTATCACTATATGGTCGCTTTTAATTTTTAAGGTGTATTTAAAGTTAAATATGCCACAGCGCACGAAAATGGCACTTCTGAATGTAGGATGCAAGTTCTAGTGTTGGTCAATCAATACTGAGTGAGGGACAGCGCTAAGGCTTACCCAAACCTTTGATTATGTTGGGCAGCAAGGTCACATGCATGCTGTAGGGAAGGAATATAGCATTCACTGGTTCCTTTCCTAGTCTTGGAATAAAAATAAAAACATGTTTTAAGTGCAACTTTGCATGAAGTTAAATGGTCCCTTCCCGAGACAACTCGTGTATTGACCAAGATTTAAAATCTCTAGATCAGTTATGGAATCAACTACATTGAACGTATAATATCAGCAATAACATCAACAACATAATAGGGTCTACATCGGTTGATATTTGAAAGCAATCATAGAAATGTAGGTCTACCAGTCATGTATTTGTATGTGAGGACATGTAATAGGAAAACTTTCAAGCTTTCCACAGTATATTATGTTGTATATGCGTACCAGTGCATGTAAGCAAGCAAAAGCCTCACTTACTTTTGATATCTTAAGATAAAATTCACCAAATATTACCGGCCACGTCTTAAGTATCAGAATGTTGCACAATCACTAAAAAGATTTTAAAAATGGGTATATGCAGAGGTTTGGCATTTCTACTGGTTGCTTTGTCAACATTCAATAGTCAGAAATTTTTTTCTACTCATTCCTTTTGATGCATTTAGGGCTGAGCAAAATTTGAAAAAACCAAACCGAACAGAACTGACCTAATCTGGTTGGTTAATTCATTTTGAAAACCGAAATTTTGAACAAGTTTCAACTCGTACAAGACCCTTTTGTCCAAACCAAAACCAACGGAAAAAACCGAAAAATATATGAATTTTTTATTATTTCATATATTTTTGTTTTCAAGATATTAAATTTTATTATAGCAAATTTTGACCTAATAACTAATTAAAGTATATTTTTGAAAATAATTATTTCCATATTTTTGTTTATCTTAATGGACTACATCGCATATGGGCCAAGAATATTTATTTATTGAAATTTTCTTATAGAAAGCTTCAGGCCCAAAAGAAGAAACTGACTGAAAACCAACCCATACTGAAATTTTAGTTTGGTTTCAGTTTGTAATCAATTCCTTTGGTTTCAATTCGATTTAACAAAATTTAATTTGGTTTACGGTGGGCTAATTTTTGCCCAAAACCGAATCGAACCCACCGATACTCACCCCTAATTACATTCTCCTAACGCTATCTCCCTCTTCCCCTATTCATTTGTAAGTTAAAGATGATGGTGAATCAGCATCAGCCGTCCATCCCACTACTGCCAGTATCACCAGGATTAGGTTATTAGCAGTGGATAATAATGGGTTGATTTGTTAATTGGAATTTGAATTTTTTTTCTAGATATCACATTATATATATATATATATAACGTGTGTGTATGTATATTTGTATGTATATATATGTATACACACACATATATGTATATGTATATATATATATATATAGACACACACACATACACATTTGTTTATTTGGCAACTTTTTATCCAAAATTGTTTTAGAACATGAAGATCGTAATGTGTGAACTGTACACTGGAATGGTCTATCGCGTGTTTTGAGCTCCTTGTGGTAGCATATTTCCTACGTTGGAAACTCATATCCCTTTTCCATACAGACAAACGGACATAAATGATATGCATAAAAAACATTACACAGACAATAATACATATGCACACATAAACAGTGTAAAAATAGTTATCTTCCTTCTGACATATCCACAGTCTTATATCATGTTAAAAATCAAATTGAATTAAAAGTAAATTAAAAATAATACACAATGGAGGACAGAGATGGAAACCTCACCCGAAGCCTTCTGTGTTCTCTCCCCTCGGCACCATACCATACTTTTGTCATCCCAGTCCACCTTGGACAACATCACCACCTGCATTGTTACTGGACTTTGGTCCATCAAGCTCACCTCACCATGCCTTGTAGACTTCAAATGGTTTCCATTTCCTTTTTTCATTTCTATAATATTATTCCAGTTGACATGAACTTCATAATAGGTACCAGGATCCACCTTCAGCCACTCACAGTCACCTCTTCTGTTAAGCATCATCCTGACAAGTTTACTGCATATCCTGCCACATCGAATCCCATTGCATAACAGCCCCAAGAACCAATACGAAGTCATTCCACTTAATTGATCTCAACATCATCACATGAATGTTCCCACAAATGTTATATCCCCTGTATGCCTATGCCAGCATAAGATATCTGCCATCAGAGGCCCAAGCATCTGCAACTGATATTTTAGCCATCTTCACTCCCAACAATCTAGCACAGGCGCTAGAAGCAGAACAGCTGTAGAAACAACAATGTAATGGTACAAATCGCCATCACAATTAATGCACAAGGTCAGAAGTTAGAAGAAGGATACTGCCTAGGCCTTTGGACCCATAAACACCATGGTCGAGATGGATACCACAACTTGCTCCTCATTTCTGTGAATGAAGCTTGCATTTCTGTTTAATGGCCTGAGCTCCAACTCAAGCGCACCAGGTAAAATTTATTCACAGCAGTCTATTAGGACACAAATCTTGCTGGTCTCATTCTCAGAAGCAATCGGAACAGGGCCATGAATTCTAAACCCACAGCTGAACCTACTGATTGCATTTTTTTATCTTCAAAGAACTCCACTGATAGCATCAAAGGTTAATGATGGATCCTCAGCTTAAGGGAAAGTAACATCCTTCACCTCCACGGTAAAAGGCCTGTTCCGAATATACTTCTGCAAATGTCTTGGGAAAAATTCTACTCAAAGTGCAACAGCTGCATGCAAACAGAGCAGAGCAAAAGCCAGCCAACAGCAGGGGTAAAATTGAAGCTGATTGAGGAAGACAGGGACATGGACATTTGATTGAAAAAGACGACCTAGGGTAGTTTGGAAGGAGGAAAGGTTATCTTAACCTTAGTTGATAGGGAGACTCACTGAGGAGAGTTTCCACGGAGAAGGTTTTTCCGCAGGTATCAAGATGAGCTTGGACCTTGTCAAAACGTGCATTCAGCAAGTTAAGCCATGTCCTCATTCCAGTCCTTCTAGACTAAGGTTAAAATTCAGGAACAGCATAGGAAGTTGCAATTCAGAAAGCAATTCCAGCTGTTCTTCTTAGATTTCATGCTCCTCCAAGAAACCCTTCTTGAATATTGATAGTTGATACATATGGAAATAAGAAAGAAAGAAGGCAGATCAAAAGTTAGAAGAATAGAGCAAGCTAAATGTTGACAACAAAATACAAAAGGCAAAAATAAACGTTTGGGTTGCAAAATTATATTACCCACTTGTTAGGAAAAATGAGAATATCATAAGAAAAGAAAGCAGTGCTCTTGTGAAAATACAACTTAACAATTATTTCTTTTAAAAAAAAAAACAACCTAATAATCAGACTGAATCAGCAAATGTTTCATGAGGCACCCCCCATGAGTTGGATAAAACCTCCCAACAGGACTAGCACATATAACAACAGCAACAACAACAACAAAGCCCTTATCCAAAAAAATTTATGGGCAGCATGAAAGCCAATTCTCCATTCAGTTCTAATAAGGGCCATGTCCTCCACTAGTTTAAGCATTTTCAAATGTTTTTTATTGCCTCCACCCAAGTTCTCTTATGTCTACCTTTAGCTTGCACCCCTCCATCAATTATAATTCTATCACGGTATCACCTATTTTATCTGGTTCTTTACTGGCCTTCATTGCACATCGCTAAACCATCTCATCCAATATTCTCTTACTTTATCATCAATAGAAGCAACCTTTAATTTCCCATGAATGCGCTCATTCTATCACTTAGAATATTTTCACTCATCCATTTTAGCATTGCTCATTTCTGCTACACTCATTTTTTAACATGTTTCATAATTCTCAAGCACCCTGAACCATGAAGAATCAGTTGTCTTATCGCTCTCCTGTAGAAATTCCCTTCACTTTTATGTACATCCTACATCACATAAAATTACAGAAGCACTCCTCCACTTCAACCAGCTTACTTTGAACATAAGCACTATATCTTCCTCAATTTCTCCATCTCAATGAATAATCGATCCTAAATAGAAAAATGGTCAGACCAAAGTATTTCTTGGCCATCAATGCATATAATACGCTCTTCCTTCTCACATTTTTGCTAAAGTTAGATTACATATATTTCATCTTGGTTTAGTAATTCTAAACCCTTGTCTCCACTTGTCTACTCTGAATATTCTCCCTTTCCTAGTCCCATCAACTAATATGGTGTTATCAGCAAATAACAAGCACCACAGGAGTTTATTCGGGATAGGAATGTTCACTCTGGATAGGAATAGTATGTGACAATAAATTGGTATCTTTACATTTTCAAGAAAGGAGTTTCCAATTTTATTGCAGTCACAGATAACTGATAACAAATAAAGGAAACAGATATAGGTGGAATTAAAAGAGCTGCCAACCAGCTCAGGTCAACAAAAGAAAAAGATAAATCGTGTTTCTTAAATGGTAATGCTGCCTGCAAAACTCCAAAAGAATATCTTAATCTGCCCACGAGAATGGAGGAAGAGGAGATACGTGGTTTGGCAGGCCATAGATATCTAGTCAAACAAGCAACAATAGAGCCAAAATGATGCCAAAAAAATGCAGTATGCAAGATTAGTAGTGACATGGAAGTTGGAACAGATACTTAAGTACACAGGGAAAACCATGCTGCAAGATCAAGTTAATTAGGTAACTGACAAGATAGTAAATTTAAATATGGTCAACTCTTGAAAAGGACTTGGAGACACTCGAAAGGGAATGTCCACATTGCATGCTTGTGCGTGTGGGCAAGCAAGTGTGTATATATGCGTATTTTGGGGGTTTGGCAGTGGGGTAACTGGGGTTGGTTTGGTTGTTTTGTGTGTGGTTTTTTTTTTTTTTTTTTTTTGGGTTGTTGTTGTTGTTGTTTTGGGTGGGTAGGGGGGCGGGGGGGGGGGGGGGGGGGGGGGGGGGGGGGGGGGGGACATAAAAAAAAAATTATGCAAAGACCAACTCATGTATATAGCCTAGTAAGGTGGTAGTTACATCTGAAGCACAAAATCACCACATAGAGCAACATCAAACCCTTGTGAAAAAAGAAGAAATGCAACAAAACATCATGATGGGTAACATGCAAAACTAGAACAATAATCACAAAAAAGATAGATAAAATGTGTGATAATTAACAAATAAAAATATGCCACTGGCAGTTAAGTACAAGGATATCACAATTAAGACGGATAAAAGATAATTGTTGAAGCTTATCTTGGCACAGGAAGCAGGAAATAAATATTCCTTGGTGTAACTAATGGTGTCCAAACAAGCAAGAACTCAAATGTTAGAACTGAAACACAATCAGTAGGATCACTGAGACACAACATAACAAGCATTACCTGTGTCAGTAACCTTTCGATCTAAATTTTAGTTCTATTTTTGGCATAAGAGTCAGGGGAATAAACACTTACTTCAACTTTAATACATCTCAATAGGCATCCCTTTTGCTACAGCAGTCAAATGTCTATACAATCAAGAATTTCTCATTTTCAAGAAAAGTCATTAACTGTAATACTAGCAAAGATACACAAAGAAATGCCCTTTTTCATCAAAATATTAGAAGACAGCAACTATAAACTAAAAGAATGAGGAAAAGATGCTAAGGGTTTAAAAGCGAAAGTACCCCTCATTAGTCTTGAAAAATGTTTTAATTGATCGACACAGCTTGTGTACAGAACAGCCAACAGGGACTCTGCAAGGAACCTCCAAGTACAGACTTCTGCTAATAATGCAAAGACATAAAATTCTGACACACTCATAGTTCTTCACCTCACACATAATTTGTATTGAATAACTCCTTGTGCCCACACACAAAACAAACAAAGTCTCTGAACCTAGTAATAAGTATAGCCTTTCAGTTCAAATATAAATCACATCAATATGTTCTTAATCCAGATGCAAACTACCACCTTGTGCTTGGAAAGGAGACTGCTGAATATCCCCGGTCTGCACTTCGCACATCCAACAACTCCATGTACTCAAACAGGTGCCTCTTCAACCAAGCATCACACCATCAGATTGTCGTTCGCCAGCAGCAGCAGCTGAAATAACCTAACAGGGCTAGGTAAATCACATACCTGATGAAAGAATTCACAAATTCTGTTGGGACCTAGCAGAGGAATAGGTTCGCTTAGAAGTTTTCTCCAGCAAGGAATTAGACCATAAGTAAAAATCTAGACTGCTATGAAACCTTAACAATTTGACCCAAGCTCCTGCCAAGTTAAAATACCTGATCAAAGAATTCACAAATTCCGTAGGTCCTGGTTGAGGAATGGGTTTGCTTACAGGTTTTCCCCGGCATGGAATTAGACCATAAGTAAACATTACCAAAACCTTAAATTTTGACCCAAGCCCCTACCAAGTTAAAATCTAAGAACACAAGGATAAGGTGCTTGGTACAGAAGTCAACCCGAACAATATCCAAGTACCATAAGACACCATCTTTGTAACCAATCCACCAAAGACACCCTCACAGCACTCTGACACCTTTACACCATCCAATACAACTCCAGTTGCCCAAGCAAATAATGCCACAAGTTGCACCAGTCGAAATAGCCCAGGCCTGCGTAACCCACCAGCCAACAAATGTTAGTCACTGTTTCAGATGAAACAACAAAACAGAAAGTAGCAGCAAGTGCACCGAACGACAAAGATCCCCGCACAAGTTTCAGGTTAATGATCTGCATGTAATAATAGTTGTTTAAAGATACCACGATCAAGTACAGAAAAAGGATAATAGTACAGAAAGTCAGATATGATTCTGGTTACACTGATATGAGCTACTACGAGATTACATAGACCTTTGAATCTGAAGGTGTTGGAACCAACTTCCTTAACTACTAAGACTCATGCATAAATCATCACTTATAACTTGCTAAGAAACAAGTAACATGCATACCTGAACACAATTCTTCAACTACAATATCACAATCCGCAATATCAACAAGAATTTGATTAATGCTGCCAGAGTATGTTTGGTATCCAGGAGACCAGGCTAGTTGACAGGAAGTCCAATACTTAGAACAAGAGCAGGCACATTCAAGTTCAACAAAGAAATATTAAAGCAACAAAGGATGTGAAAGGTATGCAGGCACTGCCGAGGAAGCCAAGTTCTTGAAAAACATGCACACAGTTCTACTCAAGATCCTCTCAAGAGTAGTTAAGTACAAGGCTACAACTGTAATGCTGTGAGTGATAGAAGTAGGAAAAAATATACTATATAGGACATTTTTGGAAGAACTTTTCTGCTACATCTCACTTAGCTGAGACCATTGCCCAGCATGGGGCCTAATGGTTCAGGTGATATGAGAGCCATGAGACCTTGTCCTCACTTTTCCTTACTGATGCGGTTCCAGTGCACATGTATGTAGCAATTGTAGTTAACTCAAGCAAGTAATTACTATTCTGCTGTGCCTTAAAGGTTCAGGTTTGAATCGGCTCAAAGAAAATGCTTAATTTAGAATCCCACTAAGTTACCAGGATTCATTCATAACCTTTTTTGCCAAACTTGCTGTCTCCCAAATGATAACCGTCCTGCTTGAACACTCTCTCAGTATCCAGTATAATTAAATAACCCGAAGTAGGCTCATAGACAACGTTTTCAATCATTTCATTGAACATTACAAGACTATTTGAGTATACACTTGGATTTTTTGGCAGTAAACATGGATAATTAAAGAAACAATGACATAAGAAGCAGAAGAAATGGTAATGTTGAGATGGTTGTGCAGTAAAAATTACTGTATGCACAACATAATCTTCAATAACATGTAGTCTAGCCAGTAACTGTAACCAAAATAATAATATGACAGGACTAAGAAAAATACACCACAATGAACTAATGCACATACTAAGTACAAACAAAAAACTCATCCATGAAAAATTAATATATATATATATATATATATATATATATATATATATATATATATATGTGATAACAAGATCGTAAAGACAACTCAAGTACATGTTATGTAATTTTAAATGCAGGAATTGAACTTAGACCAAGCGAAAGGGAAAAATTAAGTGACACAAATTATAATATAAAAGTCACGTGTGTGCCATTTTAGCTGTGACAATCAGATCACCATGTAATAAAGAGTTTCCTATTTCAGGTTTCTAGTATAGAATCAAACAGAGGGGGAAAATGAGCCAACTACTTAAACACATCTGGTGTGCATACTTTTAGCTGTGCAGTAGCATTGCTATAAAATCAAGAGTTTCTCATTTCAGGTTAAAAAGCCTGTCATTTAAAACTGCTAGCAAAGATAAAAAAACAACCATGCTTTTAAACATACAAGTACAACATGGATAAACGGATAATAAGTAAATGAAAAAAGATGCTAAAGTTTCAGTAAAAGCACCATGAGTTAGCTGGCAAACATGTAATTTATAAAAGCAGCCCATGTACGAAATAGTCAACAGGGATGCTGCAAATAACCTCCACCTATAGGCCTGTGCTAATAATGTGAAGAAGTGAATCGCAACCTTGTAGTATACAAAATATACAAACCCCTTCCTTCTGCATTGCAAGAAAGCACCACCCTGCTAGTTCATCACCCATGTCTAAACCCAGCCTCCCCAGAATCAGCAACAACATCCAGTCCAGGGGGTGAATCATACCACTTGGTATTATCATGATAGAATCCGTCAACCTGCATTCCTACCAAATTAGGGTCAGTCACAATCGTTCCGTCATGCCTTAAGGGTTTTATAAGTTTGTTGTCCTCCTCATCGCCACAATTGAGAATGCTCTTCTCATCAAAATCACCACAGTCCTCCTTCATTAGCCACTTGTCATTGTGTTTGCAGCTCTCCCTCATGAGCATCTTCCTTTCATCACACCCCTCCGTTATCCTCTCCCATGGCACCATGGCCCCAAGAGCTGAATCAAAATCATGCTCCTCCTCTTCAATGATCTCAGAATCCTTTGTAAACATCCTATCATGACCATGAAGAAAGTGATGGCTTCGGTCATTTCCCCATTGTACAGTATCCTCATCACCTGCCACCAACGCATCGTCTGAATGCTGTGTTGCCCCAACACTCCTAAGCCTCCTTGAGATATCTGCCAGCTCCCGAGATATTGGTCCCAAAAACTCTGTGGGCATCTTTGCAATCTTCCCCTCCAATAACCCAGTCTCTGTCTTGATCTCTTGAACCAGCTGAAGAAGAATACTTCGACGAGTATCACCACCATCATCCCTCATAAGATTAACAAATGATTCTGGTTCTGTATCCTCTCTGACACCATAAACCTCAGGGTCCAAATCAAAACCACCCTTGTTTCCAACCATCCTGTGAATGATCCTGGCATTCCCATCCAACGCTCCAGGCTCATGACCCGAATGCACAGCATATAATTTAAACACAGCAGTCCCCTCCTCCTGATAGACAAAAGTCTTATCTTTCTCATTGTAGTTCATTATTGGGACAATTGCCCGAATCCTAAACCCACAACCACACCTCTTAGACTGGTACGGTTCCCTCTTCAAGACTCTAGCTTTCTTAGAAGAAGACCCAGATGCCGACGAGGGCTCTCCAGCCCTATGGCAAGCATAGTCCTTCACCTCAGCCATAAATGGCTTATAGCGAATGTACTTCTGCCGGATGCAAAGTACCACCTTGTGCTTCACTGCCAGCTGCTGAAGCTTCCGCTGTACATCACTAGCCGGCACATCAAACGACTCCGTATACTCAAATCGTCTCCGTTTTGACCTAGCAGCAGCAACAACAGACAGACCACTGGAACCAGCAGCAATAGCGCCCGAGCAAATGGGGCACGAAGAAACACACACCCTAATAAAGGACTCTGGAATCCCATAAAATTTAGCACCCACAGTCCAAGACTGTTTGATTCGATCCACCGTCTCCTTAAGCCCAAGATGCCGAAGCAGGTCGGGATCAGCATGCAGCGAATTCACAATCTCCTGCCACTGCTCCACATGAGACACGCACTGTGTGGGGTTGCTCTTAAAGTAAAGCAAGCCTCTCCCAGTGGAATCCAAATGAGCTTGAAGCTTATCCTGAATCCTCTTCCACGCCGTCAAGTACGCGGTGTCCTCGTTCCGATCTTTCCACACTGCCCGCCACGATTTCAGCACATCTCGCGGCGTCGCGTTCTGAATCTCGTCGGTGGTCGCCACGCGTCCTTCCAAGATGCAGCGGACCATTAGGGCGTGGGAATCTCGGTTGAAGGTGTAAAATTGGGAGGAAATGTGAGGGGTCGGGTCGATGTAGGTCGCAAGTAAGTTAGGGTTAGGATCAGAAGGGGGATTGGCGGAGCTAGGGTTTAGAGAGGGCTTCCGCTCTTCTTCGATCTCGTCGTCCTCCTCCTCCACTCCCGCCGCTTCCTCTTCGTCATCGTCGTCGCGAAAGATGATGTGATCTAGGGTTTGGTTCTGGTCTAGGGTTTGGTGGAGGGCGGCGACCTCGGACTCCGGGTCGTCATCCTCGTCCATGAGGAGCGCCTGCTGGTAGGAGTGGAGGAGATCCGCCTCTAATTGCTGGTGGGTTAGGGATTGGTTAGGGTTAGGGTTCGGGGCTAGGGTTTTGATGGCGGGGTTCATCGGAGTGATGGTGGGCGATGGAGACGATGATTTCGGCATCTACTCTCTCTCTCTCTCTCTGCCTTTCTTTTTTTTCTTTTTTTTTTTTTTTTTTTTTTTCCCCCGAGTTTCTCTCTCTCTCTCTCTCTCTCTCGGGTGCGAATTTTGATTTGTTCGAGAGAGTAGAAAATTCGTCTCAAAAGCGTCTGGTGGGAGTTCATTCGAGCAGCGCGACTGGGAGAATGGAAGGAACGGAATCGGATAGAGGGGGAGCTACGGGGACCTGAAAGAAGACCGTTGATTGAACCAGAGAATATAGTGTTTGTGGGACCCATGTGGGTGAGTACTCGTAAAGAAAGAGAATTGTAATATAAGTGAGTTGACCGGCTGGTGTCTTTTCTATCCGAGGGAGATATGGGTCCCACGTAGAGACTGTCACTGGCTGGGCCGTTGTGGAGTTAGTGGGGCTCACACTGTATGGTGAGCACCGTTCAGTTTGGGAGTTTCTAGATGGGCACAGCATATTTCCTAGTGAGCCCACTTAAAAGATCCCTTTATTTACCACTTTGCCATTATTTTTTTTGTCAAAAATGTCCTTCCTTTATCCCCTGTGCTCCTTTTTCCTTTTTCCGTGCGAAAGCAAAGCAAAGATAGAAATTAGAAGGAAAATTTTCATTTCAGAATTCAAATACTATTTCTCTTTAATATTAACTCTTTTTAGTAAAAAATTACGGAAATTAAAGCCTATATTTAGGTTAAATCGGTTCTTTCATTGTGAAACCCTAGAAAATAGAATCTCTAGCTTCATAATCCGAGGTAGCCAATCCGGATCAGTTTGGTTGATCCGGGCTGATCAGTTTGGTTGATCCGGGGCTGATAGCCCGGATCAACCAACACGATCCGGGCTGTCTAGCCCGAATCAGGGAGCCAGAACTCTGGAACCCTGATCCGGGTTCCCATTCGGGCTAGCAGCCCCGGACAGGAAGCATAAGTCCGGACTGATTAGCCCGGATAATTGGGGAAATGAGGCTGAGGTGTTTTAATTCTAAAGATTTTCAACTAATCTACAAACATGGGTGCAGGAGTACAAACATAAGTGTTTTAATTCTAAAGATTCTAAAGATTTTCACTTAGCCCGAATAATTAATTCTAAAGATTCTAAAGATTTTCACTTAGCCCGGATAATTAATTCTAAAGATTCTAAAAATTTTCACTTAGCCCGGATAATTGGCCAAGTGTTTCCAACTAATCTACCTTGCAGTGACTTTCATAGGTCCAGAGCATGAATACAAACATGGGTGCAGGAAACTAAGGATTTTGTTTTTATCGAGAAAAATGGGAAAGGTCCAGAGCATCATACAGAATCCTGCAACCATCGACTTTTCTTCTGAACCATCGATGGATGATATACAAACTTTGGTTTAGAATGGACCGAGAGTGTTAGTAGAGTTTGTAGATAGCAATGTACTTGACTGTTTGGTGATCCAATACATTTTTATATCCCCAATTTGGTATCAAAACACATAATATCAACAAATCATTCATAGTTTCAAACACAAAGAACAACGACAACAAAAATTCCATGTATCAACAAATCATTCATAGTTTCGAAGATTTAATTAAAGAGTGATATCTAAGACTACAACTTGATATATATAATATATTCCTTGACTACAACTTCATTTAAAGGAAACGACAAATTAAAAGGAATCTATGTTTCATACTAACAACTTCTCTTTTATATGCTGACATGAACAATTCTCGTTTCAATTTGAGACTCAATTAAAAAAAAACAACAAAGATGGTTCGTCACGGATTTCAGGTGGCAGTATCAACCATTAAAGATGGTTTGATACACCTCGATAAATGCGTAACGGAAGGGTCTCTATGGCAACATCAACCTGCGAATCCGGTTCGTCACGGATTTCAGGAATGTCAGGATCGACGGCTGGACGGATCCCTATTTTCTTCCTCCTATACGACGCTGTTGGTCGAATCCGAGATGGTTACGCCGGATCCATCTGTAAATCACCAAAGATTTTATTTGCACAATTAAATTTTAAATTATCAAATATCACATATCACAATATGCTAATTATATTTGACTATCTAAATCTATTAAATATCATAATATAAACACACAAGATCTACATTTCAATTCATTCCCGATTCGAAAATCAAAAATTAACCATCTAATCCAAGCACAAAAAAAAACCAACTAATATTTACAATATAAATTTTGCACTTAACTATTACAAATTCCAACTAACATTAATCGATAACAACAATATAATCTAAACTATTTTAACCAATAAAGACTTTAATTTCACCATAACAAAATATAAAGAATTATTTTTTCCCCAATCTCTTTGCCCTTCAACTAAATCTACCATCATCAATACTCATTTCCAAATTTTTCCCTAAATCAAAATGCAAAAAATAACACAAAAAATTAGGGTTTCATTTTTACCTTTAAATCAAGAAAACCACTAACTCCTCTCCTCCTTAGATCCGTCTTTGTGGCTGTTCGTCGCAAAAGTTTCTTCGCTTCCTTCCATTGAACACATCTTGGATTACAATAGAAGTGAACAAGAGATAAAAAAAAAGAGAACAAACGAGAGGATTTTATAGTTCAATCTCTCTCTTTTACAATGTGTTGTGGGATCTGTGGCGATGGGATCTATAGTAGTTCCTTTGGACGATCGGTACGTTGAAATCTTCTCTTTTAAAGATATCGGTCGAATATAGACGATCTTCTCTGGTTTTGATTTGTTCAAGGCTCTCTCGCGTAACTCGAACTTCTCAAGAACTCCATAAAGAAGATGGTGACTTTCTTTGATCTTCACGAACTCAAGGCTCTGTGCGTAACTTGAATTCTCCAAGATTTCAGAAAAATATCTCAATTGCCGGACCAGAAGATGATCAGCCAAGACTTCAAGGCTCTCTCGCGTACTTGAATTGCCAAAGGATCGATAGGAAACTTCTGATGCCCAAAAAAAAAGACCCCTAGGGTTTCACCAGGAAGGTATTTATAGCCCCAGGTTAATGCAAGAGTTTCTATCTAAATAGAACTCGCATTCATCAAGGATTCCAATCAAATATCTTAGTTTTGATAGAATTCTGATTAGACTTGATTCGGGTATTTAGATAAGTTCAGAATCATAATCTCAATCAATTTGAGATTCTGGTTATCTGCTTACGCGGAGCTTTAATCACATCAAAACGCGACGCTAAATAACCAAAACGCGGAGCTAACGCGGAGCTATTGATCATCTCCGCGTTTTACTCAAACGCGAGGCTAATACAAGCCAAACTGCGGAATCAACGCGGAGCTATTAAATATCTCCGCGTTTTATTCAAACGCAGGGTTAATATAACCAAACGCGGGGCTATTGAATTAGCTCCGCGTTCTGTTGTGGAAAATTCTTTTAACTTAGAAATTTTCACTGCCAACAGAACCCCCTCCAAAGTTTTCAAAATGGCTTAGACTTCAGCAGATTTTGAAATACTTTGGATATCTAAACTGAAACGCGGAGTTAGAATACCAAGTCTATCTCGCGTTATGCTCACCTACGCGGAGCTAATCAGCTTCACTTTGTCTTCAGTGAAATGAGTAATTACGTCATTAATTACCCCGAGTTTCCACGCCGAATACCAAGCGACGGAAATTCTGTTTAAATAGAGCTCCCGGCTCATCTTCTTCTTCATCTCATCCGAAGAATTTCTGAGAACTCGAGTGACTCACGAATGATCTTCAACTGATCTTCGTTCAATTCTCCATAGATTTTCATCATTAGGATGTCTCTCCAGAGGAGTTTGGCTTTTCGCAAGTTGGCCGGCGTTAATGGCAGTAGCCGTGAAGGTAAACGCAACAGCGAACCAGTCTATGCAGCGTCTTCCAAAGGTAAAAACCTCATCTCTTGGTTTTCTAAGAACCATTCTGAGATATTTTGGCTTGGTTTATTCTGGACGATTGCTTATCTTGTCGGCGAGATCGTCGTTTTATTGTGTCGTCCCTGCGCTTGAAACGCGGGGCTTTACTAGTGGCCTCAATGAATCCGCGAGGCTATCTTTGATTAGCAGTCGCGATGAATTGCGAGGCTATCTTTGATTAGCAGTCGCTATGAATTGCGAGGCTATCTTTGATTAGCAGTCGCTATGAATTGCGAGACTATCCTTGATTAGCAGTCGCTATGAATTGCGAGGCTATCCTTGATTAGCAGTCGCAATGGCTATCCTTGATTAGCAGTCGCGATGAATTGCGAGGCTATCCTTGATTAGCAGTCGCGATGAATTGCGAGGCTATCCTTAATTAGCAGTCGCAATGAATTGCGAGGCTATCTTTGATTAGCAGTCGCAATGAATTGCGAGGCTATCCTTGATTAGCAGTCGCTATGAATTGCGAGGCTATCTTTGATTAGCAGTCGCGATGAATTGCGAGGCTATCTTTGATTAGCAGTCGCGATGAATTGCGAGGCTATCTTTGATTAGCAGTCGCGATGAATTGCGAGGCTATCTTTGATTAGCAGTCGCGATGAATTGCGAGGCTATCTTTGATTAGCAGTCGCGATGAATTGGGAGGCTATCTTTGATTAGCAGTCGCGATGAATTGCGAGGCTATCTTTGATTAGCAGTCGCGATGAATTGTGAGTTTGAAAGAGAAGGAAAGAGCAGAAAGAAATCTTGTCCCCCTTTTCGCGAAGTTATCGCATCATCCTCTGCGTTTAAAGCGCGAGGTTATTTCTTCAACTGTGCGCGGAGTTAGCTTAGCTCCGCGTTTTCACTCTTTTGGAAACTCTGTTCCTTTTGCAGTAAGTTCAATCCTTTTTGAAGAGGAGTGTATGCGGGTCCATCGATCTTCATCAGCAAAAGTAACTCTAAGGAAGTCAGAAGTATTAAGGAAGTCAGAAGTATATGCTTTATAACATAGTTGCAGGTTTCAAGCTCTGGCTCCGAGAGCTAAACTCCTGAAGGAGCTGTAAATAGGGAGCTGCAGCACTTGCAGTGCAGAATTGCGCTTCAATGCAACACTTTCCTTTCCTCTCGTGCTTCATTTCGGATGACAGATCCTAATTGACATTTGCAGAGGAAATCTTTTGCATGTGAACTAGGAAACTGAGCTTCAACACCCCGCAGAGAAATCTTGAATTCTTTTGCATATGAACCAGGGAACTGAGCTTCAACACCCCGTAGAGAAATCTTACTGTTTGGTTATTGATGAGTTGATCATGTAAAAACTTTTGGGAGAGCTATAACTCCCTCTTTGTAATCTTTCCTTCTTTTATAAATAAAGGCAAATTATTTTCCTCTCTATCTATCAGCTTCAATAAACTTGCTTGCTCAACAAATAGATGGTCAATAATTTTGGTAAAATAGTCTAAGGCACTTCTGCGTAACTTAGACTGATAATACCCAAATGATTGGATAATGATCACTTTAACTTAGATGGAAGCGCTCAATTGCACTCGTCAAAAATCCAAGTCTTTCCACGAAAACGCGAAGCTAAGGCACAGGCTATCCTCGCGTTTTGTATAGTTGCGCGGAGTTAAACAACTTCGCATTTTCCATCATCGCGCGAGGCTAATAGCTTCGCGTGTTGGAGAGTAACTGACCAGTCACTTTCTCTGAAATTCGCACCGAATTCCAAGAGGCGGTTCCTTTCATTTAAAAGAAATCTCTATTTCTTATCCTTCTCACTCTATTTGAGAATTTTCCAGAAACTTAGAGATTCAGGCGATCAGAGTTCAGACGACCCGATCTTCTTCCGACCGAGTTTCTCCGGATTTTCAGTCGATTTTTTCTCAGCAATGGCACCCAAGACTCGCGCTACTTCTCGAGCAGCTCCATCATCGGCGACTGGCGCAAGCAGTGGTGGCGGCGGCCAAGGCAGCGACGCGCCAGCTCACATTTCGCCTATCGGGGGTAAGAATCTCTCCATCGAGACTCTTTAGAATATTTCTAGAGTGATTTGGCTTAAATTTAACTGATCAATCAACTCTTTTACTGGCGAGATCGCCGTATTCCTGCCGTAAGGCTTGGAGAAGAAGAAAAGTCTCTGACTGCCTTCTTACGCGAAGTTATCGCGTCATCATCGCGCTTAAAGCGCGAGGCTATTTTAAGTAGCAGTCGCGCTGAAACGCGAGGTTATTTTAAGTAGCAGTCGCGCTGAAACGCGAGGTTATTTTAAGTAGCAGTCGCGCTAAAAACGCGAGGCTATTTTAAGTAGCAGTCGCGCTGAAACGCGAGGCTATTTTGAGTAGCAGTCGCGCTGAAAACGCGAGGCTATTTTAAGTAGCAGTCGCGCTGAAACGCGAGGCTCTTTTAAGTAGCAATCGCGCTGAAACACGAGGCTATTTTGATTAGCAGTCGCGCTGAAACGCGAGGCTATTTTGAGTAGCAGTCGCGCTGAAACGCGAGGCTCTTTTAAGTAGCAATCGCGCTGAAACGCGAGGCTCTTTTGACTTCTGTGCGGTCTAATTTTTAGCTTCGCGCGGCGCTATTCTTAGCTTCGCGCATTCTAATCTTTAGCTTCGCGCGTTCATACTTAGAGAAATTTTCTGCTCTAGAGAAACTTCTCTTACTCTGGTGTTTCTTTGTGCAGTAGGGTATTCGATGGAATCTCTTCCCCACAAGAACTACTTCGGCTTTGCTGGGGGCTCTGATCCTTCAGGCCAATTCCATTTCACTACCATCCTGCCCTCGTACAAGCCAGACCCGAAGGATCGCAAGGAGAAGTTGATCAAGTATCATCCCACCACTGCGCGAGAAATGATAACTGATGCTGCTTTTGAAACTGTGAATAGAGAGGCGATGGAGAAACCCGCCTTCCTCTTTGGAGACCAGATGGATCAATCAGATGAGATCCTTTCTGAAGAGGAACGCGTTTGGTTATATAACTCAGGCGAAATGTTGATGTTTCTGCCTAGAATGGATCGTAGCTATCCTCTGGTCTATCTTCAGAGGCTGGCAATGCCTCGGGAATTAAAGTGGGGACTGACTCAAGAGCAAGATAGCGTCCCAACAGGCAAATTTGGTGCAAAAGGGGTTTATCAAGATGGTTCCCCCAGATGCATTACTGGCTTGCTTCCAGACCGATTTGGCAAGGAGCTTCCAGTGGGAGAAGTCCCATCTCGTGCCCGAACTTTCTTAAGTGAGTTCTTGGCGAATGATGGTCAGTACCCGGCTGGGTTCATTCTTCTAACAATATGTGGTGGGCCTGCCTTGTTCAGTACATGTTGGATTCCCACGAGCCCATTTTAAAGGATATTGGCTTGTATAAAGCCATCAGGAATGTCCAATTCGGGTTTTCCCAGAGTGCTTATCACTTTTACTGCCTTTTGGAGATGTATAACCCTGAAACCTATACTTTCTTTACTCCAGTGGGTGAGCTAGGGTTCGCTCTCCACGAGATGTTTGAGGTTTCTGGGCTCTCGATGGGCGAAGTCCCTTACGAGGAGTATATCCCTACCACCGATGAGTTGAACATGCTATTGGCGAGGGATGAGCACATCTATGTCACGTACTGGGAGATGATGTGCCATTATCATATCTGCACTGACCAGACAGGTGCACGTAATTACGGTATTGGCCACAAGAAGTGGGCCGAATACCTTTTTGCCAACCTAAATTCTAAGGATAGCTCGGCCACTATCCATGGTCATTCTCCTGTCCCCATTTCAGAGATCGACCAACGTGTAGCCAAGGGCCATTACCGTTTGTTTTGTACCACGGAATCCAATGAGAATGGATACGGTCCCGGTACTTCATTCAAGAGCTATCACTATCAAGCCCAGTTTCCGATCTCCAACAGAGGTCTCATTGCCGGGTTTTTGATGCTGTGGCTCAAAAGATGCGTCGTGCCGTCATTGCCCAAGGAAGCGATTGCAATGACCGTGGTATATCTAGCTGTTCTTCTTGCATACGGCCGACCCCTTGGACTCCTTCCCGCCATGGTATGCAATTTGCAATATGGACTGAGGGTGCTCTGTCGTGCTTTCCTCCCTACTATTAAAGTCAAGGGGAAAGGAAAGGGCAAGTCGAAGGAGACTGCCCAGCCGAGAACTCCAAACCCTAGGGTGGAGATGCCCTACACCTATTTGATGGCGTGGCTCGTCTTGCATTGTCCCTCTTTAATGAGTGCACCAGAGCGTCGTTCGGACGAAAAGTGCTTCCTTGTAGAACTGTATGAACGTTCTTCATGGAGGCAGAATTATATGTCCCAGATTCGGAAGACTCTTCGTAGCTTTCAGAATTACGAGATCTTCCGGTGTTTTCTTGACTTTCCCGGCGGAGGATATGGGATGAGGCTGAAGGATGCCGTGGGAGCAGATAAGTTCACTACTTTATCTGCAGGAGCGTTCTGGTGGCTTCTCAACATCCGTCCCGGACACTTGGTGTATCGTCAAGATCTCAGGTGTCAGATCGAGCCATATACTTCGAGTCGCTTTGCTCGCCAGTTTGGATATTCTCAACTCTATGTGGGCAATCCAAATAAAGATCTCGCTCACGAGGAGAATTTATACGAAGGCGCTCGTGGCTGGTTCCATTTTGCAGCGGGCGGGACCGAGGCTGAATTCTCCTTGCCCCAGAAGGTGCCAGAATTGGCCATGACCCTCAGCTCCTGCAATTGGTTCAATATTGCGAATGCTGACGTGACCGGCTTCTCTCTCAATCGCAGTTGTTGCAAAGAGATTGAAGCCCTCTATATTAGCCGCCAGGGTGCTTCTAGGGTAAGGATAAAAGGAATGGAAGAATTCCTTGGCGCTGCGGCTGAGCCTTCGGATGTCAGCGAATCAGACGATGATGTCGGTGATGATGACGACAATACTGGTGCTGGTGGAGCTCCTCAACCTGTTGTCAGTCGTTCCCTGAGTCCAACTCTCAAACACCGCGGCACTTTAAAGAAAAGGCCGGGTAAGAAGCAAAAACTGGCACAGGAAACTTTGATAGCCCCCAAGAAGTGGCTATCAAACTTGCTTCCGACTTGTTGGTTTCAGCTGTACCCCCAGCGTTGGCAAGGGATGATGAGCCTGCTAAAGCTCCAAGCGTTGCTGAGGTTTCGGCTCCTTCGGCCGTAGAGCCTATGGCAGAACCCGGGGCGCAACTAACGGGTAGCGAGATGGGTACATTGCTGGAAACGACAATGACTCCCCCTTCAAGTCCGACAACTGGACTTGTATCGCCTGGTATGGCCCTTAGCATTTTATCTTTTGCCCGTTATTATTTTAACGTAACACTACTTTTCTGGTCTTCCGAAATGCAGGTGATCAACTTCTCTCGCCAATGCACTCGACTACCCAAGTAGAGTCTGACGATAGAATGGACCATTCCGGCTCCGTTGGTGGTGTGGGTAGCTCTGCTGGCGAATTTGCGGCTGATTATTCCACACCGGCTCCTGTCTCTGTTCCCTCTTCAATTCCCCCAATTGACGAATTGGGAAGTGACGAGAGAACTGAGATTATTATCGCAGCTGCTGCTAATGAGGCTACACCTTCTCCTAGCATGCCATCTCCAACGCCAGTCTGTTCCACTGAGACATTTTCCACAGTCGTTGGCGTGCCTTCTCAGTCAGCGATTTTAACGTCGTCTGTTGTCGTGGTTGCTGAGATACCAGCAACTCTTCCGACTTCAAGCCTTCCAGCAGGGGAGGAGAATAATTTGAAATTCTCGTTCGAAGATGCTTCTCCCACCGGAGGAGCTTCAGGCGAAGTGATCCCATTTTCTCTTCCTGTTAGTGGGGGTACCAAAGTGATCTGTACTGACGGTACTTCGTCTGGGGTCTCCAGCTCTTCCAGATCTGCACTGGCTCTACTGGTCCCCCATATTATGAATTTAATGCAGGGACGGACTTCTTCTTCTTCAATTCCAGCAACTACTGCTCTCTTACTTACGACACCTTTCTTGACATTACCTACTTTGCCTACCGACAGTGCAAATCCTCTTGAAAAACTTTTCGGCTTCACTGTCGAGGATTTTATGCATTTGTTAAGAAGATGTGTCGAGATGGTTCTTGCTGGCCACGATTTCTTCAACTTCGCACGTCCACTGTTACTCCGCTATTTAGGAAATATTGAAGAATTCGGTGGACAAGATCGAGCAGCTCCATACCGGGCCCGCCTTGCAGTCTTAGAAGAGCAGGTGACCACGCTACACACACTCCGTCAGGCGGATGTGGAGGCGATTACTGAGATAGAGCTGGCGCGGCTTCGGGCAGAATCCTTATCTCGAAGAAATATTTTAAGGCAGCAGGAGGAGAGATGGTCTCAGGAGCTGACAGAGCTCCAGGCCAGTCGGGAATCCGTTCTTAGCGACCTACAGAGGGTAAACTTTGGAATTGAGGAAAGTCAGGCGGCCATCTCTAAAGCCCAGGAGACGATTGCCAGAGCTCGGACCACCTTGATAGAAAATGAACTCCGATTAGGAGAATCTGTCAAGAAGCAGGAGATGTTGCTTGTCCAGCAGGAGCAGATTCAGTAGGAAGAGATGGCCAGGAATCGTGTCATAGAAGAATCTCGTCAGTAACAACTTACAATAAGTGATGATGAGTTGCGTAGGCAAGCTCAGTAAACCGTGGAGGCTTCTCATCGTAGAAATTTGGACGAGACAATAAACCAATTGAGACTCCTGGGAGGCCAATAGTTTCATCTCTCTTTACGCTTTTATCTTCCTTGTAATAAGAACTTCGTAAACAAGAGAGAGATAACCTTACGATGTTTCTTTGAAATTCTTTTTGTATCTTCACCTTTTTAATAAAGATGATTCTTTTGACTCTTTTATTTGCTGGCTTCAAAACAGATTTGCTTGCCCAACAAATAACCTGTCGTCAAAATGATTTATCTCGGTACCGTTTATGCTCAATTTCTCGAGCCGAAATAAAAATTAAAGTTTAATATTGGATTTTTAGCAAACCCCCAGCTATTAACGGATTTGATTAGCCTTTACCAACTATCGTTTGAGTTGGGCTAGCCATGTTATTCCCCTCAATATGGTGAGTTGTCGAGGATTACGTTTGGGCTAAAATGCCAAACTTTTCCTCTTCCCTTTACTTTATCGGTATTGGGCGATTCATACTTTTTTTTACCCCCAGTATGAAAGGGTTGGCGAGAAATTTAATCTCTTCCCATTGCCTAGTCGGCGTTGGGCAATTCATACTTTTACCCCAGCATGATGGGTTGGCGAGAAACTTGTTCTCTTCCCATTGCCTAGTTGGCGTTGGGCAATTCATACTTTTACCCCAGCATGATGGGTTGGTGAGAAACTTGTTCTCTTCCCATTGCCTAGTCGGCGTTGGGCAATTCATACTTTTACCCCAGCATGATGGGTTGGCGAGAAACTCGTTCTCTTCCCATTGCCTAGTTGGCGTTGGGCAATTCATACTTTTACCCCAGTATGATGGGTTGGCGAGAAACTTTGTTATCTTCCCATTGCCTAGTTGGCGTTGGGCAATTCATACTTTTACCCCAGCATGATGGGTTGGCGAGAAACTTTGTTCTCTTCCCATTGCCTAGTTGGCGTTGGGCAATTCATACTTTTACCCCAGTATGATGGGTTGGCGAGAAACTTGTTCTCTTCCCATTGCCTAGTTGGCGTTGGGCAATTCATACTTTTACCCCAGTATGATGGGTTGGCGAGAAACTTTGTTCTCTTCCCATTGCCTAGTTGGCGTTGGGCAATTCATACTTTTTAGGTCAGAGGCGCTTAATTACACATGCCTAAAAGAAGATTGGGGGCTGTTCAAACTTGAGAACTAAGCACACCAGGTTTGGGTCAGAGGCGCCAAATTGCGCATGCCCAAGAAAAGACTGATGGTGGTTCAAACTTGAGAACCAAACTGGAGGCGGTTCAAGGCTCTCTCGCGTAACTTGAACTGGGTACTCCAAACACACCAGGTTTAGGTCAGAGGCGCACAATGCGCATGCCTAAGAAAAAGACTGATGGTGGTTCAAACTTGAGAACTAAACTGGAGGAGGTTCAAGGCTCTCTCGCGTAACTTGAACTGGGTACTCCAAACACACCAGGGTTTAGGTCAGAGGCGCACAATGCGCATGCCTAAGAAAAAGAGAAGACGCGTATCTCTAGGGGTACTAAGAATAATATTTCTTTAGAAATTTGCCATTGATCGGCATCATCATCCTATCGCCGTCTTGATTCATTAAGCGATAGGCTCCACTGGAGTATACTGTCTCCACAATAAACGGTCCTTCCCACTTGGGTTCAAACTTTTCCTTAGTCTTGTGGGTTAGTACCATTGGCCTTTTAACAGCCAGAACCAAGTCTCCTTGCTTAAAGGTCCTTGGTTTGACGTCTTATTGAACGTTTGAGATATTCGGGCTTGATACAACTCAATTTGTTGTTGAGCCCTGAGACGTTTTTCATCTAACGCCTCTAGTTCTTGCAATCTTTGCTGATGGCGCTTTTCTGTCGTCATCCTTGTGGCTAAAGCCACTCTTAATGATGGTATCTGGATTTCAAGAGGCAGAACAGTCTCACTTCCATAAATCAAAGAGAACGGGGTAGTTTTAGTCGGGGTGCGAACGGTGGTGCGATAAGCCCACAGGCATTCTCCTAGCTTTTCATCTCAATCTCGTTTTTAGAAGAGACGAACTTCCGAAGGAGTTTAATAATCGTCTTGTTGAAAGCTTCAGCTAACCCATTAGCTGCGGGGTTATACGGTGTTGAAGCGATATCTTTGATTCTGAACTTGTTGCAGAATCTGGAGAATCCCTGACTAATGAATTGCAGACCATTATCATGAATAATCCGTCGGGGGATGCCAAAGCGGTAAATGACATGATGCTTGACGAACTTGATCACATCTATCGTCTTTACCTCTTTCATGGGCACGGCTTCGGCCCATTTTGAAAAATAATCGGTTATTGCAAGAATAAACCGATGTCCTCTGGATGACGGGGGAGTTATGGGCCCCACAATGTCCATTCCCCAGGCTTCAAATGGCCAGCTTGCGACAGTATTGTGCAAGTATTCTTGGGGTTGATGAATAAAATTGGCATGTATTTGGCATGCATGACATCATTTAGCGTATGTCATTGCTTCCGTAACCATGCTCGGCCAGTAGTACCCTAGCCTTCTTATACGGTCTCCAAGTTTGGGACCGGGCTGATGAGCTCCACATATTCCATCATGTGTTTCTTTCAGCACTTGTTCTGCTTCTGCTTTCGATATGCAGCGTAGCAATAGACCACCTCTTGACTTTCTATACAAAGTCTGAAGTTCATGGTCATAATAAAATCTTTGGGCATTTCTCTTTATTGAGGTGGCTTCCTTAGGATCTTCTGGTAATATCCCATGCAAGGCATAATCCACAAACGGAAATCGCCAATCACGGGGTTCTAACTTTAAGCCAATCTGGCATACCTCTTCGGCTTGAGATACCACGTCTGGGTGGAGGAGTTCTCTACTACCAATGGTGATGCTTTTAGCTTCACCTGGCGGGATTGCCAGTGTTGCGGCTAATGCGGTAAGAGTATATGCATAAACGTTCTCGTTTCGAGATACGTGATATATGTAGAATTGTTCAAAATATCCTGCTAGCTCAATAGCTAGCTGATGATAAGAGATGAAGGCTTCATGTCTGACTTCATACTCACCTGTCATCTGATTGATGATGAGTTTAGAGTCTCCATATGCCTCTAGATAGTTCACCCCCAGTTGCAGAGCTATTTTTAAGCCGATAATGAGCGCGTTGTACTCCGCTACATTATTAGTGCATGGTTCTGTTAATGAGTAACCGTTAGGCAATATATGTTTATGTGGGGATATTAGCACAACCCCCACTCCAACAGCAGATCGTCTGACAGCGTCATTAAAGAACATTTGCCAAGGTTACTCTTTGCTAACTGTGTTGACCTCTGATGTCTGCTTTAATTTGACCAAATTGGATGGTCTGCAAGGAAATCGGCAATTGCATGTCTCTTCGTAGCCTTTTGAGGGACAAAATGTATATCATAGGGCGATAGTAAGAGCGCCCATTTTACTAATCGGCCATTTAAGGATCCCGGTTTGGTCATTAGAATCTTCAAGGGGTTAACCCGTGATATAACATGAATTGTTTGCCCTGAAAGGTAGTATCGCATTTTCTGAACAGCAAACACTAGGGCTAAACATTCCTTTTCAATTGGGGTATATCACTGTTCGGCCCCAATCATTGTTCTACTTAAATAGTAGAGGGCATGTTCATGGCCGTGCTCATTATGTTGAGCAAGTAATGCTCCTAAAGCATTATCCATGGCCCTTACATATATAAGGAAGGGCTGCCCAGGGGCTGGTGCCATTAGTACAAGAGGCTTAGTAAGATACTCCTTGAGGTCATCAAATGTCTGCTGACATGCCTCATCCCATATGAAAGACACTCCCTTCTTCATAAGTTTGGAGAATGGTTGGCATCGTCCAGATAAGTTGGATATGAAGCGCCGAATATAAGCGAGCTTTCCTTGTAATCCCCTTAATTCCTTAAGATTGCGGGGAGGCGGCATTTCGCTAATTGCTTTTACCTTTTCAGGGTCGAGAAAAATTCCTTTTGAAGTTATTACGAACCCTAGAAACTTCCCGCTGGATACCCCCATAAACAACTTGGTAGGATTCATCTTCAAGTGATGTTTCCGCATAAGATCGAAGACCACTCTTAAATCGTGAAGATGATCTTCTTTGTCTTTGCTTTTAAGTGCTAAGTCATCCACATAGCACTCTACTGTTCTGCGCAGGTGCTTTTTGAATATGGCACTCATTGCGCGTTGGTAGGTGGCACCTGCATTCTTTAATCCGAATGGTATCACCGTATAACAGTATACCCCATGTGGCGTTCTGAAAACTGTATGCTTTTCATCATCCGGGTGCATCTTGATTTGGTTATAACCTGAGAAGCCATCCATAAAGGACATCCTCTCATAACCGCAAGTGTTATCGATCATCACATCGGTGATAGGGAGTGGAAATTCATCCTTGGGACATGCAGCATTCAGATCTCGAAAGTCAATGCATATCCGGATTTTGCCATTCTTTTTGCGAACTGGCACTAAGTTTGCCACCCAATCTGGGTATTGTTCTTCACGGATGAAACCAGATTGTATAAGCTTATTGACCTCAGCAACTATTGCCTCCATCAATTCCGGTTGAAAACGCCTCTGTTGCTGTTTAACAGGTTTGACATCTTCTTTTATATTTAACCGGTGTGTGGCAATTTGAGGGTCAAGCCCAGGCATATCTTCATAACTCCATGCGAACACATCTATATACTCTTTGATAAGGGATATAAGTTCCTATTTTTCTAAAGGAGTTAGTGTGTCGCTTATGAAAATGGGTTTCGGATTTTTTTTCGTTCCCATGTTAACCTGTATTAATTTGTCTTCTGTGGGCGGGTCACACTGTTCAAAGCGGACATCCCAGAGAGTATCCATATGCCTAGCCCAAGCATCATCTTGAACGTCAATTGGTTCCTCATCGCTTTCTGGCGCAGCTGAAACCATATTGGCTGTCAAAGACTGAAACCAAGCACCGGTGCTTATATCCGAATCATGGTCGGGCGAAGATGTTTCTTCTTCATCCGAAGAACTCTCTTCATCCTTGGATGGCGATGAGGGTGGAGTAGACACATAGCCCAACCCCCTGCGGGTCTTCTGATAATAATTAGGGCTCTTTCCTCTTGGTCTAAACGAGGGTATGAGATTCCGTCTCCCTTTTCCAAAGTTTAATCCCGGCTTCTGGGTAAAATTATATCCCATTTTCTCCATCATCTGTCGGGACCTTTGCTCATATAAGTGAAATTGAGGTGTTGTTTGTTCATGACTTTCACTACTTTGTCTCTGTCGAGGCGACGTGGCCAGTTTGCCGAACATGATCGGCTTTTGGGACTTCTGTCGGGGAGGCACTTCAAAGAAGTGCCATTGATCCTCGGTTATTCTTAGTTGAGAGAGGAGGGAAGACCTGAGGGGCAAATGGTATGCCGCCAGAACTTCAAGTTCGGTCAGGCCAACCGCTTCGGTGGAGATACAAGAGGGCTCAGACTCAGTAGCTACAGCATGCTCGTAGACTAACTTTACATTTTCATTAATAACCCATTCACTTTCTATTACATCCACTATATTATCAAAACCTAAGCTAAGATCTAGGTGAGGGTTGATTTCGTAATCACCCCCATCATCTTCTCCAAGGAGCTCGTACTCAGTGTCGGCTTCATTGCCACTGTCGTCGGGCTTTGGAGACTTACTAAGACTGTCATTGGAGGCTTCATGTGCTGGTTTGTAGAGTGCAGCATCTTTGAAGTAATTTTCTAACCCTTTGAATGGCTGCTTGTCAGCAATTAGTGTCCGGACCTCTCCTTCCTCATCGCAATATTTCATGCACTGGTGAAGAGTCGACGGAACTATCATATGAGAGTGGATCCAAGGTCGCCCCAATAAAATATTGTAGGAGGTATCAGCGTCAATTATATAGCATGTAACCTCCGTTTTCAAGTCTCCAATTTGACACCGCAATCGGATCTTACCAAGAGGATGGCTATTATTAGCGTTGAAACCATAGATGGTAGTGTGTGTAAGTGTCAAGCGATGAAGAAAAATCCCCAACAGCTGTATCAATCTACTAGGCACGATGCTGAGTGCAGAATCTGGATCAATCTGAATTCGGTCCACTTTTGTGGACCCGACATATCCAGTGAAATATAAAGGCCTATTATGCTTTATATTCCTCACCTACATGTCTTCTGGAGAGAAGATGATTTGTGGGACTTGCCTCCTCACTTGATGACAGTGGGGGCAAGAGTCCCGCTCTTCGATGGCCGGCTCGACAATCTGAGCTAGGAACGACTCAGAGTCTGCCAAGGTCTCTCTTAGAGCTTCACGTGTTGATTTTGATAATCTCAACAATCCGTAAAGCGTTACTCGCGCTGGGATGTTAGCCAACTGCGCAATTATGTCAAATTCGAAGGGAGTTTCTTTGGCTTCTTCATCTCTGGCAGGATTCTTCTGGAAACGAAGTCCTTTCTGCTTCGCAGGCTTTGCGAGTTCTGCATAGATGTCTTTTGGATCAACTCTAGTGTAGTCATTAAGATATGTCTTTCCAGATCGAGTACCGGAAGGGCCTGCCCCATCTTGATGGGTGGCCATAGTTTCGGGTTCTTCTTCAGAATCTGTGAAGGCCCCTGAAGCTATATTCTTTCTTTATATCTGCAGAAATGACATTAACAGCCCGTTTCTTCTCTTGACCTCCTGAAGTAGTCCATTGTTCATCTTCCAGCAAGTCGGGGTGAACCCACATAACTTCCCCCTTTTGGGTTGTTACGGGGACAAGTCCCTCTTGGGCTTTGTTGTGCGGATCAAGATTCTTCGTGACCATCTTACCCTTAGGGATTGGGGTCACTCCTGCGGGAAACTCGTGAGTTCCGACCATTATGGTTGCCATATTGGCAGTGACTTTCTTCTGTTCTTCCTTAAGCGTCAGAACTCCAGCCTCTATTAGTGCTTGGATTCTGTTCTTAAGGGGAAAATAATCCCTGGTAGGGTGCCCAACATTCCGGTGATAAAGACAGTAATTGGGGTCTTTAGTCTTACCAGCATCTTCTGGCTTCTTATTCTCCGGAAGTTTTAACAATCCTTTCTTCTAGAGCAGGTGAAAGAGGATATGTGTCTGTTCCGCCTTGAAAGTGTAATTCCTTTCTTGTTGCGGTCTGATTTGCCTTGATCCTCGCTGACCTTGAGGCTTTGGCTCTGGCGGAGGACCGGTTTTCTGAGAAGCAGCTTCTGACGACATGACTACTTTCCCTTTATTCTTATTGCTGTTGTTTTGGGTATATGGCTTACTACCCCCAGCGTTTCTTGATCCGCGGGATTTCTCAACTCAGCGAATCAAGTCTTCAGCTTACTCTCCTTGTTTGAGCAGGTCCCTCCACATCTTAGACTCTACGGCCCCCATTTTGAGAAGCACATTGGTCTTAAGGTTGTGTCGACAGGTCTCGACTAGAGTTTCCTGGATCATTCCGTGTTTACAATGTACGGACTTCTCCTGAAATCTTTCTATGAAATCTTTAACCGCTTCTTGTTCTCCTTACCTAGTTGCAAGGAGGGAATGAACCGTAATCTCGGTGTCATCCTCGAAGAAACGTGAGAGAAATAATTTCTCAATATCTAACCAGATATTAATAGTACCTGGGGGCAACTGCATGAACCAAGTAAAGGCAGGCCCTCGCAAAGTACTTGCAAATACTTTGGTCATGATGGGATCATTACCCATTAAGTGTCCTGCTTGGGACAAAAAACAATATATATGCTGACTGGGCGATCCCTTCCCGTCATATGGCTCTAACTTGAGCGGCTTATACTTTGGTGGGTAAGGTATCATATCCCATTCAGGAGGATACGGTCTAGAGACCCCAGCTTCTTTCAACTCCTTTTTACGCATTAAAGCTTCGAGTTGACTCTGCAGCTTTTCTATCTTTTCGCCATGCGGATCATGGAAAGAAAATCTATCTTCTTCCTCATGCATCGAGTGGGCTTTCTCTTCTTGTTCTTCTTCATTCAGAGTTTCTTTGCCTTCTTTGGCATTATCTTCAACAAACCTCGATAGCATGACTTTGAGTCCTTCAATCATCTTTTGCTGCTCTCGAATCATCTTTTCTTGAGCTTCAAATCTCTGATTGATATCGTCAGACTTATCTGCCATATGCGATGCTGACTTCTGTAGCCGAGACGATATAGAGGATGGAGGCGAGGCTATAGCGGAATTATCGCTGTCCTCGTCGTAAGAACCCCCTGCGAGCTTCTTATAATTTCGGGGCGGGACGGCTCCTGATCTTAGTCGAGTAACACGATGAGGTTCTTCATCGCTCGATTCTGAATCATCATCCGTCTCTGCAATTTTCTTCCCTTTTCCTACCATGTTGGAAGTTACAGCTCTCCATTGTTTCAGGAGAGTGGTTCTTGTCTTCTTAGCAGGATTCTGGTTTGACTCGTTTAATCGGTCGAATACAGATATGCTGTTCTTGCTGCAGCCACAGTTGTCCATCACGGCTGATACTGCTGTTACAAGTTGCCGGCAATGGCAAATATGTTCAACTTGAAGTTGGTCTATGCCTCTCTTCTTAGAGAGATGTTCCCTGAGGTCAGTGCCTCTAGCCATGGAATCAAGAGGTCCATTCAACTCTTGAGAATGTTTAGGAATCCACTGAAGTTT
The DNA here is from genome assembly GCA_036321105.1 of Dracaena cambodiana. Taxonomy (NCBI): domain Eukaryota; kingdom Viridiplantae; phylum Streptophyta; class Magnoliopsida; order Asparagales; family Asparagaceae; genus Dracaena; species Dracaena cambodiana. The sequence goes on from JAYEPQ010000004.1 coordinate 4,128,168, forward strand.
CTTTGATTGATCAACCCTGACTCTGGGGTCGGACCGATCCTCGCGTGGCTTAGGAATAGCCTCGCGTTTCACATTGCGGGCCTGAAGAATAGCTCCGCGCTTATCCACACTAGCCTCGCGTTTCTCGCTGGCTTGGTGTGTCCTTAGAAGTTTAGCTTCTGGAATAATAGCCCCACGTGAAGGGAAGTTCTTGCACGCTGGCTTATCTTTGCGATTAACGCAGATCATAGCTTCGCGCTTAGATCGGTTTTTACGACTGACAACTATCTGCCAATCATCTTCCCGTTCCTTGTGGGTGTCAGAAGTCTTGCGTTTATTGCAAGTATCACTGGCTTCGCGTCTCTCGCTAGGCACAGTAATAGCCTCGCGTGGAGAATCACACGCTGGCTTTGAATAATTTTTATACTCGCGTAACTCGCGAGTGTTGGGTATTCTGCGACTAGCGCAACCCTTACTGGCTTCGCGTCTCTCGCTAGGCACAGTAATAGCCTCGCGTGGAGAATCACACGCTGGCTTTGAATAATTTTTATACTCACGTAACTCGCGAGTGTCAGGAATCTTGCGTAACTCGCCAGTATTACCAGCCTCGCGTGGAAAATCACACGCTGGTTTTTCCTTGCTTTTAAGACAAGTTGTATCTTCGTATTTAATGCGGTAGAGATTGGTCTCGCGGGTAGCGCGAGCCAGTTTGCGAGGGACCATAGCCTCGCGTCCTCTGGAGTTAGCTCCGCGTCCAAGGCGGGCTTTGAGGGCTCTACGCCTCGCTCTCCGGTTCCTGTTCCGGAGTTGGGTCCTGGTCAGTCCAGTTCCCAAGTCTTCTTCGGCAATCGGAAGCTCATCCTCGGCTAGGATTTCTTATGTGAACTCCGGCTCTATAGCCGCAGTCTCCAAGGATCCCCGTCTCTCGGTGGATACCTTTCTACCCGTCACTCGGGCATTGGAGTACATGCGACGATAGTGCCGTGTCTCATCCAAGTCACCTGATCCGGAGGAGAGGAACTCCTCATACTTCTGCTGGTCGATTTCAACGACCAGCGTGTCTACTTCGGATCCGATCAAGTCAACATCCGATTGCGCCACAATCTCTTCATCAGTGAAAGAGACGGCTCCCACTGTGGTCGCCAGTTTGTTCGTCGCAAAAGTTTCTTCGCTTCCTTCCATTGAACACATCTTGGATTACAATAGAAGTGAACAAGAGATAAAAAAAAGAGAACAAACGAGAGGATTTTATAGTTCAATCTCTCTCTTTTACAATGTGTTGTGGGATCTGTGGCGATGGGATCTATAGTAGTTCCTTTGGACGATCGGTACGTTGAAATCTTCTCTTTTAAAGATATCAGCCGAATATAGACGATCTTCTCTGGTTTTGATTTGTTCAAGGCTCTCTCGCGTAACTCGAACTTCTCAAGAACTCCAGAAAGAAGATGGTGACTTTCTCTGATCTTCACGAACTCAAGGCTCTGTGCGTAACTTGAATTCTCCAAGATTTCAGAAAAATATGTCAATTACCGGACCAGAAGATGATCAGCCAAGGTTTCAAGGCTCTCTCGCGAACTTGAATTGCCAAAGGATCGATAGGAAACTTCCGATGCCCAAAAAAAAAGACCCCTAGGGTTTCACCAGGAAGGTATTTATAGCCCCAGGTTAATGCAAGAGTTTCTATCTAAATAGAACTCGCATTCATCAAGGATTCCAATCAAATATCTTAGTTTTGATGGAATTCTGATTAGACTTGATTCGGGTATTTGGATAAGTCCAGAATTATAATCTCAATCAATTTGAGATTCTGGTTATCTGCTTACGCGGAGCTTTAATCACATCAAAACGCGACGCTAAATAACCAAAACGCGGAGCTAACGCGGAGCTATTGATCATCTCCGCGTTTTACTCAAACGCGAGGCTAATACAAGCCAAACTGCGGAATCAACGCGGAGCTATTAAACATCTCCGCGTTTTATTCAAACGCAGGGTTAATATAACCAAACGCGGGGCTATTGAATTAGCTCCGCGTTCTGTTGTGGAATTTAACTTAGAAATTTTCACTGCCAACAGTGGCGGAGTGTCGGTCGTCAGTGGCGGGGTCGGCCGGGATGAGGGCGGCTGGAGCAGGGAAAGCAGTCGGAGGGGCGGGAAGCAATGGGTGGTCCGGCGAAGTCTTGGGAGAGAAATTTGGTTTAATGAAGGAGAAGGTGGGAGAGATGGGTTTAATGAAGAAGGAGAAGGTGGGAGAGATGGGTTTAATGAAGGAGGAGAATGTGGGAGAGATGGGTTAGGAGAGAGATGTGTTAATTTTGAGTATATAGGTGATAGGTTTGGGAACAATGGGAGAGAAAGAGAGGGAGATGGTGAGGGTAAGTTAGATATTTAGGTGTACTCAATAAGAAAAAACAAGGTTTCTTAAAAGAAGGGGTGTGCGCACTAGGAAAAGTTGGCTTACTAGAAAAAAACCTGTGCCCATCTAGAAATTCCCTTCAGTTTAGATTCGAGTTTTCTCAATTTTCACAAAATCGAACCAACGTAACTAGTCATCGTAATCAAACCAGACTGAACTGGTATGGGTACGGTTCGGTTAAGTTATTCATTTCCATTTTTTAAATTAAATTTGCTTGAAAATTATAATTTTAATCAATAGACTTATGTAATTGAGGTGTCGCAACGGTTGAATGCTTATTATCTCTTTCATTTTTGCTGTCTGAATCCCAGCCAATCTTTGGTAATTTCGTGGCGCCAGAAATCCTAATTTAAGCCTTGTATAATGACGTGTTTTCGCATCCGAGAAATTTTTACCACCTCTTGATTTCTTCCTTTTATTCACCATATTATAATTCATGAATAGAGCTTACTCATCATTGGTGGTCATTCTTCTTTGAGCACGCCTTCTTTTAGGTGCATTGTCCTTTGACTCAGTTATTCTAATATGTACAATTTATTATTTATAATATATGTGTGTATGCGCGCGCTCACCATAAAATTTGGAGCCGAAACCAACTATGAGAAAGGGTGGCACAAGGCTAATCATAACCCCCCGCACAAATTTGACACTATACTATGATTACACTCCCATGGCACGAGGTTAAGCATAACCCCGCACCGCAACCATTCCTACCTATAATAGGGGAACGGTTACACCCATATCTCATCTTAATTGGACATTTTAAGCTCCTAGAAAAAATTAAGGGTTGATAAGTTACACATCTTGCACTATAAATAGCCTTCATAAGAGCAAAAGAAGCATTTTTTGGAGAATATCTTCTTTTTCCTCTTTGCACAAGAATGCATAATTATGTTTGTTAAAGATTTTCCAAAATCTCATAGAGCTTGGTTGGAGTGCGAGAGTAAATCTAGTGTTTGGATCGGGAAATTCTATTTGGGCACGGCATTTTACTCTTAGCGCCCTGGTTTCTCTTTACACCAAACTCATATTTTGAAATAATGTCATTTTACTTTTTGCGCCCAATTTTTTTCCAAAAATACGCCTCCTCTTTTTCTCTAGCTCCTCACCTGTCCAATTCCATTTAGCAAAAAAATATTTTGGTCGGATATTAATACCCGACCAAGAAACATGCTGGTCGGGTATTAATACCCGACCAACAAGCGAAGTCTAAAAAAAAAAACTAATTAACGATAAATTTCAATCAAATACGTATAAAGCCTAAAAAAAATTTCAAATCGTACCTTAAATTTGTTCTCTGATATCAATTGCATATTGGAATTTTCCATTTGCATAAGAAAACTCAAATGCAAATTCCAAACTCAAATTTCACTTGTCACGGTAAAATAGAAGAATTTAAAATTCTTCTAATTTTTTCAGTAACGTTAATGTAAAAATTTTTAAGGGGTTAAGAAATCAAATAAATGATTTTGTAGGAGATGTGTTTTTATTAAATACAAAAAAAATCATTTAGGATTTTAGAGAGAAAATAGAGGAGGAAGATGAGTCGTAGTTCCAAATTTTAAAAAGTTTTAGTTTGGAATTTATAAGGGTAACTTAGTCCAAAAAAATAATGGCAAACTTATAATTATTTATAAGTTTTAAAACCGTGCATCAAGAGTAAAATGCCGTGTGCAAATAGAATTTCTCGTTTGGATCATCTGTGGAAGGTAGGATTTTTTTTTTTTCCTACCGCTATCCCAAAAGATCCCATATCAATAAAAAAAGAGTTATCTCTTCTTCTTTTTTCACTATAAACAACCGTAATCTTCTCTTTTAATTATTGTAATATCTTATCGATAGCAACAGAAAGCAATATTGCATTTTCTCACGTACAATTTATTTACATATATATGTATATGAGTAAATGTAAAATTCATTAACGGTGAAGGGAGTTCCTTCACCGCCGATTAGATGACCCAATAAAATTATTACACGCGGTGTCATTCAAAGGACAGTTAAGTGAGTTTTTTTATTTGTTATCTTGAGTGACAACGCACGTAATAATTTTATTGGGTTATCTAAGTGACAGTGAAAAAACTCCCCTCACCGCCGGTGAATTTCCTATTTTCTCCATGTATATATATGTTTGTATGTATAGATCATCTCTAAATAGCTTGGTTGGTGCGGTTCTATTTTGGATTTCAGAGGTCGATGATTGAAAACCAATCGAATTATTTTGATTCAGTATAATTTTACTTATTCGAGTTGGGTTATTTATATTTTAACGGATCTATGCTTAGGTGTTGCTGATAATATGTATTTTGTACCTGCCAAATGGAAAGGAAGGATTTTTTATTTTGTTGAGAACTGGTTGAATATCCCGTGCTATTTGCATGTGCAAAATTCATTACATGGATATTGATTATCGATATTTTAAGGGATTTTTACATATCTATTCCAAATTTAGTCTTCCAAAACTTTATATTTTAAATTTACTTTTTCAAATTCTTTAAATTACCTCATTTTAGTCTAAGTAACCTAATTTTAGTCCAGCTATATTTTTTGCTCAAATTTTCTGTTATAATCCTGAGTTACTTCACTTTAGTGCTCTCTTCTCTCTCTCTCCTTTCTTTCTATTCTTGTTGGATTCCTTTCTCCATTCTTCTTCTCTTTTTTCTAGGAACTCAATAAGAAGAGGAAGAGAAAAGTAAAGTAATTCAGAGATATAATGGAAAATTCAGGCTAAGAATATGGCTGAGACTAATGCCAGGTAATTTAAAGATATAGGGACAAATTCAAAGTATGAATTTGGGGGCTAAATTCAAAATTTTACAGATATAAGGGATAGATATGTAAAAACGCCATAACTTAAATGACGAAATTTTAGTTTTTATCTTTTTTTTTGTGAGAATATTTTTTTGAGCAAATTTGATGGGCTTAATATCAAAACACTGGAGATTGAACCCGTGGCTTCCAAATTCACAAGGGAAGAAGAAAGCCACCGTCCAATCATCTCTCGAATCAACACCCAGCAAACCCTACTTCAACGCCCCATTCCCCTTTCAAGTCAAGGCGAAGAAGAAACCCTAATTTCGTCAGCAATCATTGCGATGCTCCCCACAGCGTAATCTCTTTCTCGCTCGCAGCTGATCCCTTGTGGGTCGTTTTCAAATCGCAATATGCCGCTTAAAATTTTGATTTTGCAGGAACCCGGAAAGGATTTCAACTGGGATCTTTTTTGATTGGGGGAGAATGTTAGCAGATGGTCGGCGAGCGCAATAGAGTCATTTAGCATGGACAGAGCTGGAAATAGAGGCTCTTCTCGTGGGCGTCTTGGTTTAGGGTCAGCGATTTTTCTTTTATTAGACATATTTCATGGTTCTTATGTGGAGAAAATATTTGCACATTTTTATATGACTGCTAAGTTCTTTTTAGATACTATAATAATGGATTTAGATATACGTGGAGGAGATTGAGATTAAAATAAAAAAAAATAAGAAGAACAGAAATTGAAGGTTACTCGCTATTTTGGTGAAATCATCCTTTTCTAGGTATTTGTACCTGCCCTATGGCGTTTAACATTGAGGCAAGATGTCTAGGTTCGGCAACCGTGGATGAAAATGGATGGGTCCAAGGCCAAAATAAATGAAAATTTAATTTTTAATTTAAAATTTTGAAATAGGACGGATCAAAAGTTAGCTCTTAAACCCTTCAATTCTCATCCCTAGCTGCGACTTTATTTTTTCTTATGTTAGGGCGTGGACACAAATTTTCCTATTGTCATCTTTTGTTTATATTGGAGATTGAAGCCTTTTGATTCTTGTCCTTTTGGTGTAAGGATGAGTTGCTGAACCACGTAAATCAGGGTGTTTATGGTTTGCCATTCTCTTTCCATTTGCTCATGGCTATCTTTTTTTGGTAAACACTAATTCTGGTTGATACCCAACAATTATAGAGAAAAGAGTCGGTCTTATTTAATATACATAAGATCTCTTTAACTGTGAGGAATCAGGGTTATCTTCCATCATTGACTTGGGGAAATGTCAAAAACCCATCTTTGCATCTTTCTTCTGCATCGTATATGACTAGGATTAGTAGTATTAAGATGCTTCTTTAGAGGCGATAGGGATGCTAATGGATGCACCCATAGATCAATTTTTGGTTCGTTCTATACAAAATTTTGAATTAAAAATAAAAATTTCATATTTCTAATTCAAAAATTTGTATAGAGAGGGCCAAAAATTGGCCCGTGGACGCGTCCATTACCATCCCTAATAGGCTGTAACCATCATGGTATTCAATGATCCTTCCTTGATAGATGATTTCACCACATCACTCGATTTTAAATTAGGAATGCAATTTGACTTGGCTTCTCTCGAGAATGATTTGACCTTTTGGCTTTATGCGTTGCATCCATAACAAGTGAATTGATTATCAAATATTGTTCATTTGCTAAATCTAGGTTACATGGATTTATGAGTTTTGATTTATTGAAGCGCGAGTTTAAGTTACATGTAGAATAAGGTTGATGGTTGCTTTTCTTGCTTACCAACATTCTTTGTATTCCCATTCCACAGCATTGGACACTACTTGCCGTACCTGGGATTCAGGACCAACTTGTAAATTATACCCCAGTTGATAGTGTTGGTTGTTAAAGTTTGACTATCCTTATGAAAACCATCTCAGTTGCTAGGAACATGGTCCATTGTTGGCACTTTTAGGTTTAGAACTACAGTTGATAGTTTTTACGGTGGATATTGAATAGCTTTTTGGTGATGCGCCAATATCAGTTTGATGTGGTCTCATCCTACTTGCCTTGTTTCTTACTGGACTTATCCTCATATTTAATTTTTTTTAACATTATATTCTTCAACTTTTTTGGGGGGACGAGGTGATAAAATCAGTATTAACCAAAGATATAACAAACCCATGGGAAATAAGTGTTCCTTTCTCTTGAATATTTTGGGGTTTAGACATTCAAACAGGAAATAGAGGTGATAAACTGAAACTACTTCCACACAAGAGTGTTTAGGAATATTTCAAATATATAAAATAGTAAAAAAACTGCTTTATTCATTCTATTCCTGACTTATGTTTCAGCTCAAACAACAATATTGTAGGACTACAGACATGTCCTTCACCAAAATAAATTGTCAAAAACCATATGTCCTAAGACCTTATAGTAAAACATATTATTATTATTTTTTTCTTTTTCATGGCCTATATGTTGTTGTCTATTATACGGGTATTTTGCTCCCCTGTTTAACATGGAACGAAGTTTTCATAGTCTGAGTTGTCGCCTTGTCGGGAATGATGAACTCTTTTTGGATTAAATTTTGGATGTTTTTGGTTCATTCTTTCACTTGAGAAGATATTTTTAAAGTACTTCTGAAGTGTATATTTGCGATGTAGACAACCTTTAGTTCAGTAGGATAGCAATTCTTCTAACTTATCTTGCAGTAACTGTTTTGACACTTGGGGTGTGGTTCATTCGGGTGGATAGAGTGTTCACTTTCCTATTTCTATACATATGCATGTTCCTCTAATTATTTACTTAGTATAAAGTAGATGTAAAATGTATCAATAAAATTTACATTTAATGTTTTGGCTTGTTGCCCATCGATCATGATGATCAATGTCATGTGATCTAATTTGTAAAAAATAAAAGGGAAGGTGTAGCTGAACTTGTAATGCTAAGAGGAACTCGAGGTAAGTTTGAAATGCATTTATTTGACTAAGAATTCACATGTTGGAGGCATGCCTAAACTAACATGAGTGAAATTTTCTTCCGTGGTTATGGGAAGAGTTTGAATCCACATTATTCATCTAAGAAAACAAACTGACAATGTTAAGATGGCTGAGCTGCCATATAAGGAGAAAACAATAATATAGAGAAATCTTGAGAAGCAGAGGTTGCATCAGTAGAGAATAAAAGGAGGGAGAGTTATCTGAGGTGGGGTGAACATGTATAAAAGAAATGGATTGGTGCAATGTTGGTATTGTGATGGATTATAGTTGAAGGTTGTAGTTTGGATGGGGGGTAAACCAAAGAATAGTTGGTTTGAGTTAATGAGTTTGTAAGGAAATGCATAAAAAAGCTCTAATTTAATAGAGCAGATCTCCCTCAACAGGGAATGAAGAGAAAAGGTTCATATAGCTGGCCCAGAAATTGGGAAAAACTCAAAAGGCTTCTTGATGTATAAGGCTACGATAGGCACATGGTGTATTGATAAAGTTCACACTGACTGGTTTAGTAGGCTAGCAATATTGAAAATCCATGTGGTGTAATCTGAATTCTTAAAAAAATATTTTAATGATTCAACAGCAACAGTATTGGCCAAGCCTTTTATCTTAAGCACAATTTTAATAATTCAAAGAAGTGGGAAAAGTAAAAAACGCAATGTGATTACAGGTTGGCCATGTGTAAAGTGCAAAATAAACCCATGCCTCATGTTTCATAACTAATTGCATAAGTTGGGTTTCTAAAGGACAAGTAAAAACTGCAATGGCTGTGATGGATTATTTGTTTGGCTTCATGAATCATGCTTTTAACTTGATATTATATGTTGTTTAGTTTAACGTATGCGAACACATACAGTTCTATAGCCTCAAATCCATCATAACAGAGTTTTTGTCTAGTTTATGAACATGATTGTTATCTCATGATCATGGTTATGCTTGTTTTGCAATGCACATCACATATGCATTGATCATGTTCATTGTTTGATGCGGGGTGTCAGTATAATTTAAATACCAGTTATAGGGCCTAGAATCTCAAATGCAAAAAAATACAAATAAAAGAAAACCTTGTAGCTGCTGCCGCCACTTGCCTTCTTATAATCTTCTGAACCCTCATTTATTGCTTCACAACTAGTTTGTCTTTCAAAGATTATTTGAATGAGTTTATCAAGTGATTCAGATTTAATATGGATCTAAGGGATAACGTCATGTTGAATTGGAAAAAGTTTATGAAGAAAATATGCTGGCTTGTTTTCTTTAGGCTAAAAACACATACATATCCGTGATAGATTAATACAAAACAATAGGGCATTATTAGGTAGAAGAGCGCTTAGTGAGCCTTCCTCATTCTACTACAACCCAGCAATGGCATCCTAATACAAGTCTAAACATTTTACCTGACATATATTGCATGTGAAAATTAAAATCATTATATCTTTGTGACATGATTAGCCATGAAGTCCACAGGAGAATTCCTTTCCTGTGGAATATAAGTGACATGAGTCTCCAAGTGTTCCCAACCAGTGGGAGATGTCCTCAGCCATGCCACCTGCATGGCCGAGCTTCACCCTTGAACCATTTCACTTCCCTTGTCGCATCCCTCGATCCATAATGAACATACCGAATCCAAGATTGCATACCTAGCTCCCTCCCAACTGCCTATTAGCTCAGCAATGGGTATCAATGTCCTCAAAGCACAAGCTACATAATTCGCAATGGTCGCACCATCGAGACTGGCACTGTAATTTCTTCCCAATTGACATGCCGAGCCATCAAAATTGATCTTGATTATCCAAGTTAAGGGGATTTATAAATAGCGAATAGTGGAGTGAAACTGATGGTGATAACCCTTCAGGGGTTACCAAAGCATCGATGGTGAATCTGAATAGTTTGAAAGGCTTGACAGAGCTTCGTAGGTTGATTGATAGAAAATCATGAGTAGGAGTTCAATAGATGTTGACTTGTTTTGGAAAGTAAGGGTTGCCCAACCAGAAGAAGCCACTTATTGTTGAAAGTGCCTCTCCGCTACCTTTTTTCTTCACCTCAAGAAACCCATCATCTCATAATAATGTTTTAAACTACCTGTTAATTAGAACAAACAGTAAGTTCCCTCCATGCAAACCAAGCCTGCGGACGCTATAACACATGTTTCTTGACTTTCACACAAAATACATGTTTTCTTCTTTAGAATAAGGTATACCTTTCCCTTTCCCTTTTTTTTGCATTACAGATATTAGGAAGTGATAAAAACCTCCGGAATTTTCACTACATAATTAATTATTACTTTTATCAATCAATAACAATGATTTTATTATTTTGAAAGAAAAAAAAGAACAAGAAAAGAAGAAGTTAAGTAGTGAAGGGTTTTTTTTGTCCAAGTATGTTTATTTCTTTCAGAATAATGGAGAGATTGATAATGATATTAACCATAGGATATAAGCTGGTTGGTTGAAATGGAGTGCAACGAGAGTTTTATGCGATCATAACATTCCGTTAAGATTGAAAGAAATTTTTTATAGGATTGCTGTTAGGCTAGCTTTATTATATGGCATGGAATGTTGGGTTTTAAAGAAACGTCATTCACAGAAAATAAGTGTAACAAAAATGCGCATGCTCCGCTGGATATGTCGTAACACTAGGAAAGATAAAATGAGAAATGAAGATATTCGTGCTAAGTTAGGTGTAGTTTCCATCGATGAGAAAATGCGAGTAAATCGCTTCGATGGTTTCGTCATGCGTAACGTAGGCCTATAAATGCACCAGTTTGACGAGGGGAGTTTATCAATATAGGACAAATTAAAAGAACGAAGGGAAGAGCGAAAAAAACATGGATGGAGGTGATACGAAAATATATAGATTTTAGAGGTCTAAATGAGGAGATATTACTTGATAGAAATGAATGGAGAAGGACTATCAACGTGATCGATCCACCGTAATTCTTTTTTGGTTCATGTAGCCTACCCCAAGTACTTGGGATAAAATGCTTAGTTGTTGTAGTTGTTGTTTTATGTTTATTTCTTTGTTGTCACTGTTTTTCATTATTTATCATCTCTTGAAAAATAAAGTATATTTTTCCCTTTCCCTTTTTGATTGCATTGCACATATTATAAAGTGTAAAGACCTCCAGTATTTTCATTACATAATTATTTATCTATCAATAATAGCGTTTTTTTTATTTTGAAAAAAAATCAAGAAAAGAAGAAACCAGTAAGTAGTGAAGAGTTTTTTTTAGTCCAAATATGTTTATTTATTTATTGTCATTGCTTTTCATTGTTTATCATCTCATAATTTTGTATTATCTATGCTATTTGGAATTAGACCTGAAACTAAAATTTAGGAATAAATTGATACTCTTATGTTAGGATTATGCTCTGGCTTAAAAACAAATCTAAAATTTGAATTAGTAATACCAAAAGCTAGAGCTGGGGATCCATCATGATTGTGCAGGAAAATAGGGACAAAGGTTAGTTTGTTTCCTCACTAATAGAAAATGACTATTGCATAAAATGGAGAAAATGTTGAAGTACAGAATGTGGATGAGAGTATTATACATGATAACAATAATGCAAGAACATAAACATGTGGCAGAACTACTAAATATGATCAAAGAAATGTGAAAAACAATATTCTGGGGACTGTCTCTGATGTAGATAGATATTGCATGCCTTAATGCAAATCTTCAAGCATTTGGAGAGTAGACTGTGATTCAAACATCAAAAAAATGGAGAGCTTATTCCCAAAAAGCTTTGTCAACCCACTAATCATGAGTTACCAAAGATACTCCCAAGCTTAGTTTAAGCAATATGTGTGTTATTGGCAATATAATATATGATAATACAAGAATATAATTTGAAGAGCTACTGCATGCTTCATATATTGCTATGTATTTAGATTTGATGATGGAGGTTAGGCCATACAAGAATTTCTTGCGGTCATCTGATTTCAAAATTAAGAAAGAAGAGAGCATTAGATACTCATCTTACGATATTAATAGCTTGTGGAGTCAACTATGGTAATGGTCTGAATATTTATTCAAAATCACGACATTAACAAATTTATAAATGTGTACATATGAGTTGATTGAAGTGATTATTAAATTTGGTTAACTATGTAACACACTGTGTTTTATTTCTTCAAAAGATCTATAGATAGACAAATAGGTCTTAGTTGAAGTGTCAAAGGCAACTAACTAAGCTTCAATCTTTGTACTGGTTGAGTCAAAAAAATTCTAATAACTGCCATAGGTTGGTTGCTATGGAGATGACTAAAATGCCTTGATCTTGTACTTCTGTTTTTTTAACCACGAGATACCTAACTCTATTGCTGAAATTATTCTGTATCATCACTAAATTGAATGAAATCTATTCTAGCTAAGATCGCCAAGTATGTTTCTCTTAAAGAACATTCTCGTTTCTTAACCAAGAGACATCCTCTTATTTATATAGATTATTTTGATAATACTTGTCCAAACTCAAGGAGTGGCTTAGTATCTATGTGGTTTTTGCAAATTACTGGTTGAAATCTACGTAAATTGTGAGTGTATAAAGAGAGAGCACTTGGAAACCAACTTCTCATGCTATTTTGATTTTTGCTAGAGCTACTGCTGCAGCGTTGCTGTCACAATCCGGGCACATATAAGAAGAGGAAGATGAGGAGGGTGAGATGAGAGAGGGAAAAATGTGGATGTAGAGCAATTAAAGAGAGGAACAAGAGCATCCTCCTTCTTTACCTCTTATCTTTCCTTTCATGATCAGGTTTAGGGTTTTTACATGTCTGCAAGGCGATGTTCATGACTTACTTCTTTCTAGATATACCTTCACGGTTAGTTTAAAAAATAAGTCTTTTCCTAAATAATAACGTGAAAGTGTGGCCTAGTCATCATCTAAGCATTTCCGCCACAATAGATTTTTGTCACCACTATAGATTTTTGTGAAAAGCAATGTTTCAAACATTAGCCAACAACATATCATCAAATCGTACATGATTTGAGGTATTTGATACTATTGTTTTAAATATCCTGTTAGATTAGAAAACTATTTTGTATTTGGGTTTAGTTTATGTTTAGTCGCACATCGGTTGTTTGATTGTTTGTATGATTTTGAGACACCTATAAATATATGTATTCTTTTATTCATAATAAATAGATCGGTTGGTTCTAATTATTTCATAACATAGTATCACAACACATTACAAAATAAATCTTAGCCGTCAATCCCAACCATCCTAATTGATGGCCGACTCCGATTCCGGTACCGATACCGATTCCGACTTCGATTCTACAATTGTGTCACCAATTCGATACTGACTCCAATTTCAGCTTCGATTCTGACTCCGACTCCGCAATCGCATCACGAATTGAATTATGCATTTTCTTCAGTTTCTGCTTCTTCTCTACTTCGTGACTATAGGGACTCTAGCTGGACCTTCATTGACTATATGAGTGTAATCCAATTTTGATGCTACCCGTTGCTCCTTTTTTTTTCGTCTACTACTGCTTTTAAAAAAGAAATTTATCTGCTGCCTATTACTGCTTCTAAAAAATAAGTTTATCTACTGCCTACTACTGTTTCTAGGAAATAAATTTATCCACTGCCTACTGCTTCTAAAAAAATAGTTTATCTGCTGCTACTGCTATTGTTGCTCGAATACGGATGTGTTTTGATAATTCAAGTGATTCTTCTACTGCTATTATAACAACTACTACTATGACCGTCTACTGCTGCTATTGTTGCTGCTCATCCACTTCAAGTTAATTTGTACTATTGAAGAAGGAGACAATATTTTCTAATTTACCTAACAAGTTAGGTATAATTAATATTTATATTCTAACTTGAGTGGGAGTATTAGATTAGAAAACTATTTTATATTTGGGTTTAGTTTATGTTTAGTCCCACATCGTTTGTTGGATTGTTTGTATGGTGTTGAAACACCTATAAATATATATATATATATATATATATATATATATATATATATATCTTTTAACTCATAAATAGATCGGCTGGTTCTTATTATTTCATAAAATATCCCATGTTTTAAATGTCTCCAATGCAATCGATATATTCCCCAATATATTGTTATTTAGGGTTAGACGCTACGATACCTTTAAAAAAGGGAAAAAGAAGTCATATCACATATCGCCTGGTATTTGCAATATCATCCGATATCTAGCCCCAATATATTACTGTGATATATTGGCCAGTATGGCTTATTTTTTAATTGAGTTTTTAATTTAGAAATAGGTTAATATTCATACCCAATATTATTCTTATGTATAAGAAAAAAAAAAAAAAAAAATCTAAACTCATTCACCACCTCTGCTTAAATCAATCATATTTTTAAATTGTTGTCATTGAAATTGGGCTAGAATCTCTCTGATATGTAAAGTGTTGTAAATGCTAGAAATCTATATTGTGCAGCTTATTTCAATACTAATCAAGATTAAAACCTTATGTAATTTTTTTTGTACACTTCTCTCTTTATGTCTTTGCTTGCCTAACTATTGTTATTATTACTACTATTGTCATTCTCACTGTTACTATTTTTTATATCAATCCTTTTCAACTACTATTCTTATCATGCTTGAATCTCAATTATTTCTATAATTTATACTTTTAGCTTTAATTGAATATGTTATATAGTTTATTTTATTTTGTTATGCTTATATACGTGAATATGTCCTTGAATACCTTTTATATAAACGTGTTGTGCTATACTAGTTAAATAGATGTAGCTAAATCATCTTTAAGGTGCCAAATTTATATATTTGATGTGCACATATAATATTTGATATGAACGCATGATATGAGCGTGTATCCCCGATATATCGTCCGATATCCGCTATTCGATATGAAAAGATTTCAGCAGATACGATCTTTATATTCGATACTTAGAACCGTATTTGATAAATTGGACTTTGTAAAATTAGTACGAACTGGAGCAATATCTATATCGACTAATGCAGACCTTTATACTTTCTGATACTATAGAATATTGGCTTCAGCCTGATATTTTTCCCAAAACTTTGAAAGGAAAAGGATCACCATAATTCTAAAAGGAAAAGAAAATAAAGATGAATTACGATAGGTCATTTGTGTCCCCCTCCTCGATAACCTTTACCATCCTAACATGCACATCTAATATGGAGATTTATAGCTTCTCATGCTACTTAATCCTAAACACAAATTGAAATGCTAAGGCAATAAATGTTAAAAACACATGCTAAAATGTTGTCATTGCCTTAATATTATTTTTCATTATTATTATGTTTTAGAAATGGCTGATAGAACAGTGACAAAATATATGATATTACCGATTCTGATAAAGAATTGTTCAAAACCAATTCTGGGAATTCTGTGTGGTCATTGGTTAATTAACATTCTTTTCTAGCAACTAAGTGGTTGAAATTAACTTTTCCAACGTACGTTTTTCCTTATATTTACACAAGAAAATATTATAGGTTCCACGGTCTTGAAACTTCATCATGTAAATGAAGAAACAAAGTTTCTGTCTGCTGAGATGTAAAAGAAATTTAGAGGTGGAAGTTGATTGATCAACCAACAAATAGTTCGTTTATTATTCATCTAAATATTCATTCAAGTTTGATGTGGAAGATCTTTATACAGTAACCAAATAGTTTTTTTAGTATTCATTGATGAAATTATTTGAATACAACCATTTCAATTTCTATTTGTTTGATTGTGCAACATTTGTTTGTATAAACTTTCTTTATGTAAAATGGCCTGTAGGCTTACATGCTAGCACCATAGTTGGAAAAACCTACCATAATAAGAAAGAAACTCCTAACTTAGAAGATGAAACTTCTTTGATCATGATGACTCGTGCATTGATGCGTCATGAACTGCTTGCAGTCTCAAATGCAGTTCCATACAACGTGAGTTTATCTCCCCGAATTGCTAATCAAGCCTAGTAGCCTTCGAGACCTCCAATCAATGTGCAAGTATTACTCTTTAGTGCATCACTAGAAACTAGTTTGAAAATCTCTTCATGTTTATATAATAGGAACACTTCTATTGTGAAGTCATGTCTGAATCTGACAAGCTTGTCAAGCACACGTATTCTATGTATCTTTTAGAATCTGTTTTGTATCGTGTTTGTGCCAGTATGTGTCATAGCTTCATATATCGGTGATGAGGAGATTCAAACCTATGACCTAGGAATGGAACGATTATGCCACATGAGCTATGCTAAGTTGGCTTCTGCATATGCACCTAGTCTTTTATGATTGATGTTGTATACAGATGTATAGTAGTATTTAGCCAGTTCTAAACATCATTATGCTTTATCAATATTTAATCTTTTATGATTGATGTTAGCATACACGTGCAGTTTAGAGTATGTATCCAGTTCAAAACACCTTAATGTTTTATCAATTTTTTTGAAAAGATCACCTCCTAAAATCAAATTCTTAGATAAATATTAAAAGTGTGATTTACGTTTCATCTCTGGATATAAATAATTCACACATGGACTAGAAATAATATGAAAAATAACCCTTTAATCAAGATAGAAGTTACCTTTTAATCTAATAATTCATGAACCATTAGAACACTAAATCAAATCAATTGTATATTTTGTAGTATTCAATGAATGTACAGGTTCAATTTTTTTCTGAAGAAGAAATTTCAAATTTAAATTCGTATTTGTATAAAGAAATTTATAGTCAATGATTTTAACCAAATACTAATTCAAATGCCTCACTGTTCTATTTGACTCGTTTTCAGCTCAATGTTCAATTCTACTATGACAAGGTTTTCATCTTTGCTATATGAAAGCTTCATTTACTAATTTCCTCATGCTTCGTCTCTAGGTTTATCAGTTGTCCAGGTTAGAACATTGGTTTAGGAAAATATAACTTCCTTGATGGGTATGGCATTTGAGGCATTAGTACAAAATTGTTTCTGTTCTTTAGGAATTTTTTTTCCCCCTCTTAACCTCAATTACTACTACATTTTCCTGATGCCAACTTCTAGCAGCATGGTGATGGGGGAAGGAATGAACTTCCTTATCTGCCTGAAGAGGGTGGTGGTCTAAGAATGACCGTGAGGATACTTTGTCATGTTTTGAATTGTGGAAAAGTTTCACCTCCCGAAGGACCTTTGAAGAGAATGGGAGGCCAATGTACTTTCATAAAAAAAAATTCAGGAAGCTTATTTAGTTTGCTAGGCAATGGCCATGGAATAACGAAATTAATTGCATAGTCTGATGGAACTAGGAAGATTTAACTACAGATCCATCTGCTACAGTTGTGTAAACTTAAAAGAAACTAGGAGGTCTAGAGTTTAAATGTTTATCTTGTCTCCATATATGAAGTATAAAATTTTAATATAGCCAACCTCAAAATTTTAGGTAGAAGACTTTGTAGTTGCTGCTGTTATTGTTACTGTTTAGTGTGATATTGGGTAGATTACTTGTTAGTATTTTTTAACCCAATAACTTCTTATCAGGCTTCTCTTCTGTTGTCTGATGTTCATATTGAATCTTACGAAGTCATGAAATTTATAATAGATGTAGGGGTTATGGATGACATGTTGGGGGAGGTAACTTGTGCCCAGTTTCTTGTAACAAATGAGATCTGAGTGCCAACTCAATAAGCTAAATGGTGAAGTATTGATTACACTTGTTTTCTTATCAATTGAAATATTAGTGCCAGTTTTGGATCATTATCAGAACTATAATAGGCTGAAGATAATATTTTTTCCCCCTTTGATTATATGCCCTAGTGATTATCCTTATTATATTTTGACATTAAAATGATAATGGAATACTAACGGTGTCTTAAATCTCAATGTTTGTATTTGGTTTTTGTTATTTAGCCAAGGAGATATCCCTGAAAAAAAGAAAAATGCTTTTGCTGTTTTTAGCACCTAAGACGTGGATTATGTGTATAAATACAAAACAACAATGTGCCAATGTAACTCTTCTTTTTCTTCTTCTTTTGGCTATTGATATAGACCATAGTTGTAGTACAGATGTCTAAAGAAATACCAGGTTGGTAAGTGTCCCACTTAACATCTTAGTGCAAGGTGACATAGTGGTCTTCAGAATCGTGCATTAAATAGTGCACTTTCTAGAGCTTGTGTATGATGAATTATCAAGACTAGATGATGAATGATCAACACTAGATATGGTTTAGCTAGGCAAGAGGATTTCATAAAAGGTTAGATGGCACCAAAATATCAAGGATAATCCATTATCTACGTACTGTTATCGTGGTTTTAGTTGTAAACTCAGGAGGATGATTCTCAATGTATATTATCTGCATATGATGCAATTATATAATCTGGCTAATCCTAAAAATTTTGAGTTATTTGTATCTATAGTTACCTGAACAATTAATTTTATTTGAGTGGTAATCAATTAAAATTCTTTATCAGATAGATGCATTAGACCAAATGGGATATCATGTGATTCATGCATTAGATTCTTTTTATTTGTTGGTTTTTGTTACATATTTAATGTATCTAGGATGTGTTATAATTTTGAGGCACCTCAAAACAATTATCCAACGCTTACTCATTAAGTATCACTGTATCAGATACATATATGATGCACTGCATCTTGTTCTTTGAAGTTTCACTGCAAAAGTAGATGTTTGATGAAGCCTTGGGAGTAGCGTCACAAACATCTATAAGCCTTGGGAGTAGTGCCACTGTGGAACACCAAGGGTCAATATTTATTAGTCCCTGAACATACAGTGTATTTGCAATGCAATTTTATACTTCTGATATTTTGATTACATTCTTGTCAAAGTTATTGGCTAGTGACATTCTGTAATAGATGGTTACGTTTGGTATGTTATGCAAAATAAGTGAAGTATAAATATGGGAGCTCTTAATAGAATTCAATCTTGGTGTACAAGATGAAGAAGTATTCTTGGTGTTATGTGATAATAAATGCCTTGGCAATGAACTTTATACAACAATCTAGCAATTTCCTATGCTTCAGAGTCTTGGGAGTTATGTAGTGTCTGATTATGAATATGAATATAATAAAAACAAGATCCTTAAGTTGGGTGTGTGGCAAAATTAGAAAGGCAAGGTACGGAAAGAGTATATTAGTGGGAGGAGTACAAGATTCCTCAGTAGAAGCTATGAAGATGAAAAATTGCCTGAGATGATACGGGCATTTCTAATATAGAGTTGAGAAATCTCCAATAGTGGAGAAGCGAGCCAATCTTGTATCCAGGGTTAGGAAAGAGGTAGGAAGACCTGGGATTAACTTATGTCTAAAAGGTTATTATGAAGGTTGATTAAAGTCGACAACCAGAGTAAATTCCAAAAAGGGTGCCAACTTTTGGACTGATTTTCAAAAAGGGTACCTAATGTTTCAAAACATACAAAAAGGGTACCCAATGTTTAAACAATCTCAATTAGGGTATTTTGTTAATTTGGTTGCTAAAAAACATCACGTGCTAGCCACATGATGGTATTTTTTGACCATTATACTCTCAAAACCCGTCTTAACTATCTCCTACAATTTTTCTCCTTTTTATCAGCTAATCCTCCCCTCATCTCTCACAGCAAAAGAATGCATGTCTTCTGTTTCTGGTTCCTTGAAGAACTCCTCCACCTCTCATAACATAAACTTGAAGTTGAGGAAGATTGAAATATTGTATTGTGAAGGCAGGTGATGATAGTAATGGTGAGGGGAAAAAGGACTTCTACACCTTGCAGCTAGGTGGGAGAATAATCTTCTCTCTGGCACCCTCCCCTCTCCCCCCTCTCTCTCTCCTCAACCCCCTCTCTTTATCCCTGCTCTCATTCTCTCGGTAGAACTGCCTAAATTGCGGTTGTACCAGGGTTTCTCCTTCCTACTTGAAGTGCAATCTCTCTATTCTTCAAATATTAGGGTTTGATTTTATAATTTATTAGGCATCAATCACGACAGTACCAAAGCATTGAAGTACACTTCAATGAGGTGCAAACCCTTAAATCTTACCCTAATTTGTTTAGTATTCAAGTCTATTTAATGAAATTGATAGGATTAGGGGACTGGATCAAGCAATTTGGCTTGTCGGTGCTGGTTTTGATGTTGATTGCAAGGGTACTTTCTTGTTTAATTTGGGGATTTGATTTGATGGTAGAATTAGGGTTTAGATCAATTGTCTTATGTGTTCAGTTAACAAATTGGCCAAAAATACGTTGTCTGTAGGTAGAATAAGATTTGAAGTGTAGATTAGAGATTAGTCGTACTTTTTAATTGGATTTGTGTAGTGTTAGCAAGATTTGAATTATGTGAAATTGACTATAGCAGTAGGGGTTTGACCTTATTTGAATTTTTTTTTTTTTTTTTGTGATAGATATGCGTTGATAGAACACAGATGAAAAAGGCTTAGACATATCTTGAATTTGCTAAATTTGAAAGCCTAATTGGTTATTTGGTAACCTTTGTTCTATGGGACCTGATGGATACCCATCTTCACAAATACAATGACTAGCATGGAAACTAACAAGACAATGAGACAATGCAACGCTCTCAGTTTAATAACTCTAGAACTCTCAAAAAATTTTAAAATTTCGGCAACATCTTTTTTGTATTTATTGGCCCGTACTATATGATAATATCAGTTTCAGCCACATACGGCCTATTTATTCATCGTATCTGAATATTTAATCCCAATTCGATAGACTCAAAAAATATGAAGGCATGAAGTTTGATTCTCAGACTCAACCATAACAAAATAATATAACACCCATTACAGAAAGTTAAGTTTCAGCTTACCTTCTATCCAAGTCAATGCTTTTATCTAATTACATTGCAACTATTTACATATTTATAATCTAAATTTGATATACACATATTGTTTGATTATGCAAAATGAAACTAGATAGGTTATCATAGTGCTTTGCTAGCAGAAAGTCTCTACTGGATTTAAGTTAGGTTTTTTCCTTTATCAGTACATGAAATTGTTGAAAAAGAGTGAGTTTACAGCCCATTGAGTAAAGTAAAAAAAAATAAGATCCAATTGAATGGTAAGGCAAAAAGAATATCAATAATAAATAAGGCGGTAGTGATAATTGAACTGAAAAATAGAATATAGATGATACAACAAGAAATTGGAGTTCATACTAGAAATATTGCAACCAGATAGGACTAGTGGTATCAGTCTTGTTCACTTTATTTAATACCTTATTATTTCAGGATAATATTTATTTATGAGATTTATAATTGTACTTATTCGTCTTTAAGTTGTCTTAACAATTTATGTATAATATGTTAATATTCACACACACACACACATATATATTCATCAGTTACAAGATATGCACATGTTTTGTGCAATATAAGAAATTAAACTGGTGAATATTTATATATGTGTGTGTGTGTGTGTGTGTATATATATATATATATTCATCGGTTTAATTTCTTATATTTCGCAAAACATGTTAATGTTACAAGATATGCACACAAATGCATGACTGAAAGTCAGGTTCTTCCCATCATAACTTTCCTCTACTAATGTTACATGCTAGAATATTATTGTCTTGTCTTAGTTGATGAGATAGGAACATGGGTGAATCTCAAGTTAGAGTTGTGGAGGCACACATTAGAATGTTAAAGTTTTAAATTGAGTAGGTCTAAATCCGATAAAAAAATGGATGGCTTTGATTTGCAATTACAATTTGATAAAATGGCTGAAATCAACCATTCATATTGACATTGAAGAGTGGGTTGGATGACACTCCTCTCCTGAGTGCGATACTCTCTTAAGTCTTGAGACTTGTTCTCATTCATATTTACAATTTAACGTTTTTTGCGTCGCAAGTTCTGTAATATTGATTAGTTTGCAGAATCTCAGAGTTAAGTAATTTTTTAGCATTAGAACAATCACCAACTCTTTTGTGGAGTTTTCTAGAGTGCGTGCTGGCCTATGCAGTTGTGCAGGCCCCGCGCGCCTCTAAATTATCCTTCATAAGATGTTGATGAGTTTTAGTCTGAGTATATTCATCATCTGAAGAAAATTTTGAAATGTGTGTTCAGAGTTGGTGCTGACAGGAGAGCGCATAAGCACATTTTTATATGTATCTGCAGAGGAAGAAGACGGTAACGCCTGATAGTGAGACCAAAAAAGTAGGTGCGCGCTGCGCGCTCCCTTCATGCGCGTCTGAAGGCGCACAGGGAAGCGAAGGCGGGCGCTGTATCGAGAAATCGCATGCAATGCACAAGGGGAGGCGCGGGTTGCACCCGTCCAGTGAGGCGTGGGTTGCACCCACGCGGGTTGAGGCGCGGGTTGCACCCACGCAAGGGGAGGCACGGGTTGAGGTGCGGGTTGCACCCGTGCAGTGAGGCGTGGGTTGCACCCACGCGAGTGCGGGTTGCATGCGCGCAAGGGGAGGCGCGGTGAGGCACGGGTTGCACCCGTGCGAACCTTGCGACGCTGTGGGGGTCGCACCGCCGCTTGCTTGCGGGGTGTTCTCAGTGTTGCTGCCGTGCATATCTACAGAGCATAAGGGTGCACACAGTGTATTATTTGTGCAGATTTTCTCTAATTGTGATTTTTCATAAATCGCCTTTTTTGTAATGTTGAGACGTGCCCGTTGGGCCTTGCGTCTTCTCCGACGGTCTTGATTTCTCTTTTGCGAGCGTGCCAAAGTCAAGTTTGATTTGGGAATAGGCGATGACACCGTATCTCTTTTTAGAGACGATAATGCCTTGTCAGTTTTCATGAGTGATGACGCCTCATAAGTTTTGACAGGCGATGACGTCTTGTCAGTTTTTGTAGGCGATGACGCCTCACTTATTTTGACAGGCAATAATGCCTTGTCAATTTTGGTGAGTTATGACGCCTCACTTTTCTTGATCGTTATTCGGCGATGACGCTTAGGCTGCGAATCAGAATAGCTTGAAGAAAGGAATTCCTCATACTTTTATTGGTCGACTTTGACAACCAAGGTCTCACGACTATCGATGGGTCTTCGGTTAGACTGCGTCACCATATTCTCTGTTGTGAAAAGAGAAGCTCCCATTGTAGTCGCCAATTCTTGTTCGACTGAAAAATTAAAATTTCCTTCCATTGCTAATTTTGTTTTGAAATTACAACAATAAAAGAAAATTACACAAGAATTTTCAAGATTATAAAAATATGGAAGATTGATTTCGATTCGCGGTGGTGGAGCCTCGCTAATGCACTCCATTGACGGTCTGGTTGAGAAAAACACAATCGCTTCTCCTTTCTCTGGAAGACTCTACTCTCTCGACTCCGCTCTGAAAACTCCACGAGCGACTGTCCACGTCGTGAGTGGAGTTTACATGAAACTGAATCACCCACGTTAATCACCCACGTGCGGAAGGCACCTCATGGGTGTAACCCTGCAGGTGCAACCACGTGGTTACCCTTTTTTTGTCTACAAAAAGATATGGATTTTTGATGTTTAAATGAGGAGATTTTACTTGATAAGAATGAATGGAGAAGAATTATCAATGTGATCGATCCGGCGTGATTCTCTTTTGGTTCATGTAGCCTACTCCAAATATTTGGAATAAAAAACTTAGTTGTTATTGTTGTACTAGAATATTATCATAAAATTTCCCACCTTCCCCCTGATTTCCCTTCCTCCACTGCACCTGGCACACTAACTTGTGACCATTACGGGCGCTAAGTATTGTGAGTAGCTCTTTAGCCTTACTCCTTTGATCATCATACATAATATATATAATCCTCCTTCAATTCCTCATCCGCCGGCCTTCCTCCATATCGATTTATATAGATATAATATAAGAGTGCAATATTTTCAAAGCACACAATTTATGCCGCACACACGAATCATTACATACTCTTATTTCCACCATGTTTCCCGAGCACACGCAATTCGTAATAATCAACCACATATACGGATAATTACACATTCTTATTACCATCATATATTTTAAACACATGCAATTCATAACTATAACCCACATTCACGATCATTACATATTCTTATTTCCATCACATTCCCCAAGCACACGCAGTTCATAACAATCACCCATATATATGGTTCATTACTTATCTTATTCCTATCACTTTATTTTACTAAGTAGTTCACCCTTTAATGATATTATTTTAGTTGCATACTCTTTTCCTGAGATGTGGTTAGATTTTAATTGGTAAGATCTCATGCACACATGTAACCAATGATATATGCACATTTCACTATGTAGGGCACAAATTTCATCAATCATCTCCTAATAGGTTTTACTCAAGTTTATTCCATAACTATATGAGATATCATGTTGAGTACATATCAACCAAAATTCATGTACAAGATATCCATTTACTTTACTTTCACACAATTTCATATATAAATATATTATATTTTAAAGTTAATTAGCTTGATAATATAGTCTCAACCAATGGATTTTTATGTATTTTGTCATGAAACAAACTTTTGGAATAATAGTATAAGAAATGTTCTCTTCCTCTCCGTTTCTTTGTGACAATTTAAGTAGGTTGGTTATCATTATATAGTGGACACTCGCATGATATCTATATATCATAAACATGAGTATTTATATAACTAAACAATTTAAGTAGTAAAACAATTGAATAAATTTATACGAATATTTTGGGATGTTCATGAGATTCAAAGGAAATTAGAGTTCAAAAAACTTCACTCACAATTTCACGATTCCTACTCCAATTACACTTTCCAACTCCTCAACACCTAACAATTTAGAAATAACAACAGATTCCCAATTACTATTAATTTAAAAAAAAATAAAACAAACAAAATTAATGAAATTGAGTATAATCAAGATATAATTACAAACACTTACCGTTTTAATTAGTTTCCAATTTCAACTCAAATTTCACTTCAACACTTTTCTCTCTCCAAGTACTCAACATCCTCTTGAAGATTCTTCACAAGAAAACCACTCTAATTCCTATTCTTTCTTCTCTTCTTGCCTGCAAGCCCCTAACTCCACCACTAATGGTTGCCTGACTGATCTCAGCACATGCGCCAGCCAGCATTGCGACTCTGATCTCTCCTAGACCGAAATCCCATGAGAGAGATGAGGTGAGGGAAAAGGAGAGGGAAGGCTAGGATTAGGGTTTCGAAATTGGGTTTAATTTAGAGAGTGAAAGGATTAAAATTTGGATTTATTTTTTGAGAAGAAGAGTTAGGGTTTGGAAAAGAGAAAATGAGGAGGATTGGGAGAGATGAATATATATATATATATATATATGTGTGTGTGTGTGTGTGTGTGTGTATAAATATTCATTAGTTTAATTTCTTATATTTCACAAAACATGTGCATATCTAGTAACATTAACATATATATATATATATATATATATATATATACACACACACACACACACACACACACACACACACACACATATACACATACATACGTACATACATATAAATATTCATTAGTTTAATTTCTTATATTTCACAAAACGTGTGCATATCCTGTAACATTAATATATATATATATATATTAACATATGAATATTAACATATTTATATATAAATTGTTAAGACAAATTAAAAAATGAATATGTATAATTATAAATCTCATAAATAAACATTATCCTGAAATAAGGACGTATTAAATAAAGAGAACAAAACTAATATCACTAGTCCCATTTGGTTACAATATTTCCATTGTGAACTCCATTTTCTTGTTGTATCATCTATATTCTGTTTTTCAGTTCCATTATCACTCCCCGACTTGTTTATTATTGATATTTTTTTTGCCTTACCGTTCAATTAGATCTTATTTTTTACTTTACTCACTGGGCTGCAGGCTTATTCTTTTTCAACAATTTCATGTACTTATAAAGGAAAAGACCTAGCTTAAATCTAGTAGAGACTTTCTACTAGCAAAGCATTGTGATAACCTCTCTAGTTTCATTTTGTATAAGCAAACAATATGTGTATATCAAACTTAATTATAAAAATATAAAGTTGCAATATAATTAGATAAAAGACTGGACTTGGATAGGAAGTTAAACTGAAAGTTAACTTTCAGTAATGGGTATTATATTATTTTGTTATTGCTGAGATCGAGATTCATAGTCTTTGCATTTATATTGTTTGAGTTTGTCGAATTGGGAGTAAATATTCAGATACGATGAATAAGTAGGCGTATGTGGCTGAAACTGATATTACTGTATAATAAGAGCCAGTAAATACAAAGGAGATATTGCCGAAATTTTAAATTTTTTTTGAGAGTTTTAGATTTATTAAATTGGGACCGTTACAGGCAAAGATAGAAAATTCAACATTTTTAAATAAGTATGATATAAAGACAAACATCACAATACAACATTTCCATCTACCTCGGCTTTAATTTATGTTATGGGAGGGTGGTGGGGTTCTTGAAGTAATCAGAGGTAGAAGGGATGGGTTCTTTTGCTGGGAAAGAGGAAGAGGAGGGGGCAACTGAAAATGAAAAAAAGAGGGGAAAAGTTTGAGGGAATGGTTAAGAAGGGTTCAAGAGAGTATAAAGACCATCACGTAGCCAGCATGTGATGTTTTTAACGGTCAATAAAGTACCCTAACTGAAAAATAGTTTGAACATTAGGTATCCTTCTTATATATTTTTAGACATTAGGTACCCTTTTTGAAAACCACTTCAAATGTTGATACCCTTTTTTGGAATTTACCCTGAGAATAACTGTAGCTGGGGGACTTAGAAGGCTCATCCCTAATAGTTGGGAAAAGATTGTCGATTGTGGTTATCGATGGTGTAGAGAGTTTTATATATTGGGGACAGCCAAAATGTTAAAGCCCTTGTTTGAAAGATGATATGCAATAAGTGTGGCACATTTCTGAAATAGTTTGAAGGAAAATACGATGATCCATTTTGCCAATAGAAAGTCTTTTCCTTTTCTAACTAAACTCTATTTATGAAGAACTCTATTTCTGCGAATGCAGAATGATGACATCCTGAGTCTCTGATAAGTATCAATGGTCAAAGAAAAACATGTAAATTGTCAGAACTGAGGGTTCTGTAGTAGAACATCATGTGGTGGAATCCAACTTTTGGTACAAATCATAAAACAAACAAGTCGGGTTTATTCTATCGTTTGCGAAGGTTACGTAGAATAGGACAAGTGTTTTGCAAGCTTTTATAGTATCATCGACATTGAGTATTTTTGTACCCATTTGTTTATGTGTCTGTGTGCTCATATCACAAAAGTTTTGCATATCTTATTGGAATGACTTCATTTAATTCAATGTAAAATCACAAAATAAACTTTTTGGCGCATGTGTAAATTACAAGGAGAGAATTCTTATAGATTTACAATTCAAATCATAATTTTAATTCCCACATTTTTTTCTCTAGTTTAACAACGCAAGCTGTCTATGCAGGCAAAAGTGGAGAGATAACACTGCCTCCTTTGCTGCTAGGTATGTGATCATAGAAAGAACCGGCTGGTCAGAAGATATTGGCTTCCCTTGGTTTCGGTAGTGATAAAGCAAGTGAACTGGACAAATCTGTAAGCATCGACGAGTTACATTCAGGCCAATCAGGATATTGCCATGAGTTGCACCTCTCAATGCCAATGATCCTCTCTGTGAAGGCAGTCCAGTCACACTCTAGACAGCTAACCTTCTGCAAACTTGGGTATTGTTTTATCAATTCCTTTGCTGAGGCAATGACGATGAGTGCACAATAACAATTCTGATTGCCAATTTCAACCGTGGTGTGGTGCCTTTTGAGTGACAATTCCGATTGCCCAATTTTCACTGTGGTGGTGGTACCATTTCCTCAGTGGTAATTCTTGACTGGTTGAGAAAGCATAATTAAAAATACTGGTTCATAGAAGCTTGATGGTAATTTTATGGCTTTAGAAAACATAATATATAAACTTGAAGCTTGTCCTTGATCTGGAAGCCTAAATGGAGTTCCTCAATGCTCTAGATCAGTAAATATCGATATTTTTCATTATTAGTGTCCAAATCCTTGACACTGACGGTGAGAATATCAGAACCATTACATTTCAGAAGCTTACATTATTGAACTTAGTTATGTGGTTGATGATTTGCACTTTCATTGCACAAGTGCACACATTTTTCTCATGAGGTAGGGTCGTTTTATCCAAGTTTTGTTTGCTGGAATAGATTTTAAGCAAAGATAACTCTGAAGTTTCTTTGGTTTGGAAATCTTTGCAAAGCTGTTTGTTTGGATGGAATGCCCATGTCTTTATCAAAGTAGTAGTTGTAGGCTTGTAGCTTTATTTATCAGATTGGTGCAGTTGGTTCAATTTATTTTAATCCTTTCTATTGGTTTGTGTTTGCTTGTGTGTGATGCCTGAAGATTGATCTACTATCGTTTTAGTTGTTTTTTCTTGTTTTTCTTTTTGTTTCCGTGCCTGTTGCACCAACTAGAGGCTCATGTCTATGGAGAGTGAAAGCTGCAGCCACAAGATCTCTTGCATGTAGGGATGGTAATGGATGCGTTTATGTGCTAAATTTTAGTTCGTTCTATACTAAATTTTGAATTAAAAATAAAATTTTTATTTTTTTAATTCAAAATTTCGTATAGGGAGGCTAAAAATTGTGGCCGCGTCTATTACCATCTCTACTTGCACATGGTTTTGTTTTGGTGGTATTTAACTAGTTTATTGTTCATATTGAATTGGTTTGGGGAGGTCAGAGTTGATTATGGATGAGAATGGACTGGTTCTAGGGCTAGTCATTGGTCTATTCTATTCAAATTTTTGAATTTAAAAATAAATTTTTTAATTTAAAAATTTGAATATGACAAATCAAGGACTTGTACTTGGGACCCACTCTTTCTCATCCCTGTAGTGATGTGAATGGGTGAAGTAGCATTAATGCATTATCACTCATTTAAAATGATAGTTAGATTTCATCTTCAACTTCTTTTTACATAAAAATTCCATATTCAACTCAACTGAATGTTTGATAAGGCAGACACATCTTAAAGAGCACTGTAAGAGGTGAATCATGCCTTTTCGGAATATTAGATTCCTAACCTTTCTTCATGTACATAACCCATAAGCCTAGGATTGTTTGGTTTGTTGCAAATTTGGAACTGCTGCAGCATTGTGCAACATAAGTTGCATTTACGTTGTTTGGACTGTTGTTATTGGCAAAGATGTTTCACTGTGGCATGCTCTTCATCTTCTTACATCCACTTAAAATTAAGAAATGAGAATGGATGGATTTAAGAACTAATTTTTGGTCCGTTATATTCAAAATTTAAATTAGAAAAATAAAAAAATTTATCTTTAATTTAAAATTTTGAATAGAATAAATTAAAAAAACTGTACATTATTGTCCTTATGTACGATTGAGATCCTAAATTCCACTACAAGTCAAGAAGCGGATGGTAGTATGCATATATATGCAGGTTTCTATTCATCTAACTATGCTTCCTTCTGACGATTCGTTTCCTCTGTAACTTCTGCTGAGATAGCTTACAACATTACTTGTTGTAACATACAGCACGGCAACAGCTTGCAGCAGGTGCAACACTACTCGGAAACAAACCCAAGCCCGCCCTCAAATTCCATAACTGACGACACAGGAGAGTTTTTGAGTTCAGGCAGTAGGTAAGCAAGGACCCTCTCCATTAAATTAAATGAAGAAAAAGGAGAATTTTGAAATTTTGGGTTGGGCCCACACAAGCCCACAGCTGCCTCCTCACAACAAAACCAATTCCCTTTGTTTCAACTAAACTACCAAAACACAAGACCAACCAACCAACCAACCAGTTGGCCCTGCCTCAAATTAAGGTAACACTGTGTAATTAAAAACCCATGACAATCCACCCAAAATCTGGAGTCGCAAAGCAAAGTCCTCAGCGTTTTGTGATTTCTATGCGCTGACCACACGAATGGAGAAGGAAACGGAAGCGAGAGCGTGGCCGGGGCCCCACACTTTGACTGCAACCTTCGTTCGGTCTCTCTCTCTCTATGCAAGGGGAATTTCTAAAGGAGCACACCACTGGTCACATCTTGCTTAGCAAGCACCCCTTCTATTTTGAAAATAGATGATTTTCCTAATAGACACACCAAATATTTTCAAAAAACTCTTCACCTTTCTTTTCCGTAACATAATCCCGTCCATGTCCTAACTCAGAACGGGATTCTTACTGGTTGCATAGTGCACCTGACTAGTGGGTTTTCCACTATTGAAACCCTTTAATCTGGGTCCTGGTACTCGGAAATAGTTCATTCTTTCCGGACCTAGAATTTGGATGATTATCTAGGAATTGATGACAAGGGCAAGATTGTTCAAAATTTTCAATTGCAAACTTGTAATACAAGCCGGCCAACTTAGTGAAGTGTGCTCACCACAGCAAGTGGTGTGCTCCTTTAGAATTCCCTTTGCGAGTCCTTTGTTCGAATTTAATTTTTTGTATTTAAATTATCGATGGAATTATTTGGGGATGGACAGGACTCGGGTTTTTAGTAAGTGGGCCCACTATGAGCCCTGCCTGCTTTTTGACTGGATTTGGGCTCGGCTTTGGATCGAACTGGTCTTTTCTGTTCCAACTTTTTGGTTCAAAAATAATGATGCTAGCGAGAACAAGCTCAAATTTCACCCTTTCTTTGCAAAAAGATATTGAACTGCTGCTTCCTTCCTTTCTGATTTAGTATTTTAACTTCTGGTCACTTTTTATTTGATTTTTCATATATTACTCAAACTTACTAATTGATCAATACTTGCTTATTTTATTTTGCTAATCAAACTTATATACACATACATATTTTTACAACATTACCAATATATTTTGTGCTAGATGTGGTTTTTATCTATATGTTCATATCAGCTTTTGACATATATAGATACCAATTTTTTATTTTTTTTCCCTCAAATACTATCTGTATTTGAATTCATATTTGCTGGTTAAATTTGGACAAGATATTGTATATGATTGATTTACATTCTTAAGAATCAAAAAAGAAATTTAACAGACAAACTCATTTCTCTATTAAGGCTGTGTCTCGCATATGTTGAATATTGAGGATGGTCTCATTGGGATTCGAGTCAGTGTCGTGGCTAAAACCAAGAAAGCAATGCGTACATGCACGCAAAGTCGTCAAGCCGTTCAAGGGTATGAAAACAAGAAACAAATGCAAATAGTAACGTCTCTCAATTAATTTTGTGGCTTTCGTCGCCCAAAGACTAAGAATGGGTCCCTGTACACATGGCCACTGGGGTATGGCGCTGCCTCCTCCTCGCAGCGCAGCGACACGACAGGGACCGGACGGCGTGGCTACCCGCCGTTACCAACAGTTACCTCAGCCTGTAGCAACTCCAAATACGCTTCGCTCTGCTGTACAATTTCTTTTTTCTTTTTCTTGTTTTGAGAAGCTTGGAGTACTGTTTAATTATTAGCCAATAAGCATTGCAGCGTTATATCAGTGAGCAATGTTTTTAAAAAATTTCAAGTTAGACTCTCAGTAGACACTCAATTTGTATAATATTACATAAAATAAGTGTCTATGAGTTTGATAAAAATAAAAATAAAAATCTAATAACATCATTTTCTCTTCAATTTGAAAGAAATTCCAAATATGAATCTCAATAGAAATTCGATTTAAATAATATTAAAAAAAATGTGTCCGTACGTGTTATTCTAAAAAAAATCAGAATTCAATTTTAGATAGAGACTATATTTAAGTAATATTATAAAAAGTACAGGCATGTGTTCCCCTAGCAAAAATAAACTACTAATTATTAAAATCCGTAAATTATAAAGGAATATCTTATTTTCAACTAGAAACATTTTGGCACCACCATAATGTAGTGTTAGTGTCTTTTCCTTCGGTTTTAAATTTCGGGTGGAAATTAAACGGCGGCCCGTGGGCCCTCCCGGGGGAGTGCCCCGGCCGTTACATTGGGCCCATAGAGTGGGCCCGTTGGTTGGGTGAGAGGGGCAGGAGGGGCTCGCGCTCGAGTTTGATCCCCGAATTGATTAGTTTTGACCAGGTTTAGGGTTAGCGTGTGGGGGTCTACTATATAATATATTAGCCGGACCAAACTCTGATATATGATATTGTTATTTATTACCACAATTATCCTTGCAATAGCATGCTTATTACGGAATCGGAAGTTTGGTATTTTTGTGTTATTTAAATATTTATTTATGAAGTTCAAGAAAATATTATAAAGAAAAACTCAACAGATTTTAAGATTATGTACACTCAAAACGTCTCTTTTTTTTTTCCAACAAGCATATATTACATGAACTAAAAGAGAATCGAGTGAAATCTATGACTTGGATGAGCTTTCTTCACTCATTCATATCGAGCTATATATATTTATTTAATTCTTTAGCATCCATATATATTTTTTCATATCAATTTCATCTTTTTTTTTTACAGGTTGTCCTTTCGCTCTTTTAATTTATCCTACATTGATGAACTACACTTGTCGAACTAATACATTTTTAAGTTCACGTTGCACATATGACCAAATCATCCCACATAATTTTCTCATAAATATTCTCATCTCTTATTTTATCTCTCTTAATATTACTGCACATCTAATAAATTAGACATATATCTATATCTGTGGATTACACGCCTCTCTTTTTGGTCAAGCTAATTTCTTTTTTCTTATAGTGGTGTATATTAGTAATTTTACTTTTTTATAATGTGTTATTGTAACAGCACCCTGATTTTTTTGGATCTTTATTAGTTAAATAATGTGAAATGTAAAAAATCTGTTACCATGATAGAAAGCCTTATATATATATATATAGAGAGAGAGAGAGAGAGTGAGAGAGAGAGAGAGAGTGAGAGAGAGAGTGAGAGAGAGATGGAAATGAATTCACAGCTCACGCAAGTTATCTGAGCTGCATTTCGTTTCCACTATCTTCAATAATCTTTTTTTTTTAAAAAAAATCTTTTGGATTATGATCTCGATCCCCTAGGATTCACTCATACCTAATTTCTTGGATTTTAGTTTTGATTTGGTCCTCCATCAAGTTAACAAAAAATTAACGGTTTTCAATAAATAAAAAAGTTTGTATGAACTTGATGAAAGGGTAAATGAATTCCAAAATTTATGAATTTTAATTCGAAAGAAGTTAATGAAATAGAAATAGTAATTGTTAAAAAAAATTGAAGAAAAATTATTTATCATTATAGTTTTGCCGCTAGCTCAAGTAACTTTTCCTGAGTTGACGGCTCATCTACAGTAATCTCATATATATATATATATATATATATATATATATATATATATATATATATATATATATATATATATATATATATATATATATATATATATATAGAGAGAGAGAGAGAGAGAGAGAGAGAGAGGAGAGAGAGAGAGAGAGAGAGAGAGAGGAGAGAGAGAGAGAGAGAGAGAGAAATCGAAATTAGCTGACAGCTCACGCAATTTACCTGAGCAGCAGTTCATTATCACTATCTCCAATAATTTTTTTAAAAAAATTTCTTTTGGATTATGATCTCGACTCTCTAGGGTTCACTCATACCCAACTTTTTGGGTTTTAGTTTTGATTTGGCCATCCATCAAACTAACACAAAATTAACGGTTTTAAATGAATAAAACATTTTGTGTGCACTTGATGAAAGTGTAAGTAAAATCCAAAATTTATGAAATTTAATCCGAAATAAGTTAAAAAGGTAGAGATAGTGATTGTTAAAAAAATTGAAGAAAAATCATTGGATCATTACAGTTTTGCCGCTAACTCACGTAACTTTTCCTGAGCTGGCGGCTCACCTACAGTAATCTCATATATATATATATATATATATATATATATATATATATATATATATATATATATATATATATATATATATATAAACACTAATGAGATATTTTGAAGAGATATATATAATTATAATTTTTTGTACTTGTTTTATTCAAAATTTGGTTCCTAACCCAATCAAAACCGATCTATGCTTGATCCCCACATCTGACTATGCTTCCTTCTGACGATTCGTTTCTTCCGTAACTTCTGCTGAGATAGCTTACAACATTACTTGTCGTAACATACAGCACGGCAACAGCTTGCAGCAGGTGTAAGAGTTTTTGAGTTCAGGCAGTAGGTAAGCAAGCACCCCCTCCATTAAATTAAATGAAGAAAAAGGAGAATTTTGAAAGTTTGGGTTGGGCCCACACAAGCCCACAGCTGCCTCCTCACAATAAAGCCAATTCCTTG
Source organism: Dracaena cambodiana (assembly GCA_036321105.1). NCBI lineage: Eukaryota > Viridiplantae > Streptophyta > Magnoliopsida > Asparagales > Asparagaceae > Dracaena > Dracaena cambodiana. The sequence goes on from JAYEPQ010000004.1 coordinate 4,162,417, forward strand.
TGTTTCAACTAAACTACCAAAACACAAAACCAACCAGTTGGGCCTGCCTCAAATTAAGGTAACACTATGTAATTAAAAACCCATGACAATCCACCCAAAATCTGGAGTCGCAAAGCAAAGTCCTCAGCGTTTTGTGATTCCTATGCGCTGACCGCACGAATGGAGAAGGAAACGAAAGCGAGGGCGCGACCGGGGCCCCACGCTTTGACTGCAACCTTCGTTTGGTCTCTCTCCGTGCGAGCCCTTTTGTTCTAAATTTTTTTCTGTTTAAATTAACAAAGGAATTATTTGGCGAAGGACAGGAGTCGGGTTTTAAGTAAGTGGGCCCACTTTGAACCCTGCCTACTTTTTGACTGGATTCGGGCTCGGCTTTGCTTTGGATCGAACTGGTCTGACGCTTTTACGCTCCAACTTTTTGCTTCAAAAATAATGATGCTCGAACAAGTTCAAACTTCACCTTTCTTTGCAAAAAGATATTGAACTGCTACTTCCTTTTTGATTTTGTATTTTAACTTTTGGTCACTTTTTATTGCACGGTATGGCTCAGTATGTTCATATATTTATCTGTTAGCTTCTTAGTCAATACCATACTAACTATAGCTTTATGGTATATTTCAGCAAAATAAGAAAAGAAAAAAGAAACTAATTCTTTATTTTCATATAATATCTTTGACTATTATTCAAACTCACCAATCATATAGTTTAAGATTGATCTATATTGGATTCAGATTGCTCATTTTAATTTCCTTCAAAACATAGACATTTTTCTCTACTAAAATAGATAATCAGAAATCTTAGTTTTGTTATGATCATTATCTAAAACTAGGGATGAGAATGGCCGAGTTAAGGACTGATGATTAATTTTAAATTAAAATAATAAATTTTTTATTTTTTATTTAAAATTTTGAACGAACAGACAAAAAATTGATCCTTGAAATTGCCGCTATCTATCACTTGATATGGGTTTTATCCACGCATTGATATCCATTTCTGTCATATATGGATACCAAAATATTTTTTTCTTCTTATAATACTATTCGTATTTGAATTCTTATTTGCTACCTAATTTTAGATAAGACAAATGTATAGCTGATTTGGCGTTCTTAATAGTAATTGGGTGTGAAATTGTAACTTTAAAAAAAAAGAAAAAGAAAAATTGACAAATTCTTTTTTATTGAGTTCGGTGTAATATCAGCTGCTATGATTTATTTTTTAATGTACGAGAGATACGCAGTCGTGGAGCCGTTCAAAGGTATGAAAGCAAGAAGAAAATAGTAAGGACTGTCAGTTAATTTTGTGACTCTCGTCGCCCAAAGACTAAGAGAGCAAGAAACGGAGACATCCGTGTGGGCCCCGGTACACGTGGCCACTGGGTTATGGGCGCTGCTTCCCCACGCGGCGCCGTGACACGACAGGGACCGGACTGCGCGACGACGCGCCGTTACCAACTGTTACTTCTCAACATGTGGCAACTCCAAATATGTTAGCTGCTGTACCATTATTTTTTTTTGGGGCTTTTATATATCAAACCCTTATTTCTTTAAAACCTGCCGCTCAAAACTTCATATTTTGATTTTACTTTCGTAAAATATTTAAGTTACACATTTTTAGTTCTTTGGGTCATTCCTAGTAGCCAAATTAGTTTTTGATCATTTATACCCGTTATACCCCTAAAAAAAGGAGGAAAAAAAATCAATTATTTCTCTCATTTTTCTATTTTCTTCCTCATCCTCTCCTCTTCTCTTTTTGATTGGGTTCCTCTTTACTTGGGTTTCTCCTCGCTTACTTTTTTTTTTTCTTGGGATTTCCTCTCCATCATCAATCTCTTTTCTTCTTCTTGTTTGAGTTCCCCTTTCCCTCCTCAATCTCTTTCTCTCTCATGGATTCCCCTCTCCATCCTAAATCTCTCTCTTCTTGGTTTGATTTTCCTCTTGAGGGTGAGAGTGAAGAGATTGGGGTTTCTTTTTATTGCGGTTAAGTTAGCGAGGTTGGGATAGTAAGAGAGCTTGAGGGAGGGGAAGACGGTGAGGAGGTGGAAGGCAAGATTTGAAAGTCATATTTTAACCTTTCTAACTAAGTCATGGGTATTTAAGCCATTTTACTAATATATATATATATATATATATATATATATATATATATATATATATATATATATATATATATATATATATATATATATATATATATATATATATATATATATATGAGGAAACGGGAAATACACTGGCGGTGAAGGGAGTTCCTTCACCGTCGCTTAGGTGACTCAATAAAATTATTATACGTGGCATCATTCAAGATAATAAATAAATGAATTCTCTTAATCGCCATTTGAGTGGTGCCACGTGTAATAATTTTATTGGGCCACTTAAGCAGCGGTGAAGGAACTCCCTTCACCGCCAATAAATTTTCTGTTTACTATATATATATATATATATATATATATATATATATATATATATATATATATATAAAGAAACGGGGTCTATTTTAACGAAATATGTAACAGAGAGACTAAAGCGGTGTAACTTAAATGTTTTAGTAGACTAAAATCAAAATATAAAGTTTTGAGCGATCGATATTCAATTTTTAAAGAACCAAGGGATCGATATGTAAAAACCCTTTTTTTTCTTTTTTCTCTGTTTTTGAGTTTGACTCTCAGTAAGAACTCAATTTGGATAATTGTGAAAAAAAACAAATATTACGTGTGAGTTTAATTAGTAAAAGAGAAATCACACAAGGTTCAAAATTTGATTTTGGATATGAACTTAATTTAAATAATGTTGGGACGTATGTGTTTAGATTTGACTAATAAAAATAAAAAATATTATTTATTAAAATTATAGTTATAGAAAAAAAAAATCTTATTTTTAACCTGAAAAACCCGTGTAAAGTTTTTTTAACAACAATTTTATGACTCAATTGAAACATGTAGGAATGAAATATGTAATATTCAAATTTGATAAAAATTCTTGCATAATTTGGATTCAATAATAACTTCTTAATTATCCTGACAAAACATTAAAAGTTTGTTGATTGTTCAATAGATAATGAGATTACTAAATGTTGACAAATTATTTTGTAAATCTTTCTGTCTAATATTTACAGAGAGCAGAGAATATGTGTTCTAATAATATGGCAAGTGAAGATACAATGTTGCATAGCGTGGGAAGTTAGTTTTCTGGCTTGCGCGGCAAGTTACTTATTGAGGACTAAAAAGATAAAATTAAAAAAATAGAATCATTTTGCAAAACCATAGTGACGAGGGTGGTTTCTGCACTTCACACAGTCCGCATCGTGAATTTCCAAAAAAGAGAAAAAGACACGTCAGATGCAAACGGTACGGGGTAAATCTCTTTCCTTGTGGTCTTGAAATTTCGTGTGGAAATTAAACGGCGGGATGTGGGGCCCGCGGGGGGGTGATGTCATCTCCTCCCGGCCGTTACATTGGGCCCATAGAATGGGCCCATTGATTGGGCGAGAAGGCACGAGGGGCTCGCGCTCGAGTTTGAACGCCGAATTGATTAGTTTTGACCAGATTTAGGGTTAGGGTACGGGGGTCTACTATATATATTTATATATTAGCGGGACCAAACTCTAATATAATATAGTTATTTATTACCATAATTATCCTTGTAATCACATGCTATTAAAGGAATCGGAAGTTTGGTATTTTTTGTTTTTTATTGCAGTATTTTATTTATTTACGAAGTTCAAGAAAATTCTATAAAGATAAGCTTACCATATTTTAAGGTTGTGCATGCTAACACGTTGCTCAATTAGGAACGGTAATGGACGCATCCATGAATTAAATTTTGGTCCGTCCTATACAAAATTTTGAATTAAAAATAAAAAATTTATTTTTCATATTCAAAATTTTGTATAAGAAGATTACATACGTTGAGATTTTTTTGCTAATCAAACTCACACATACATATTTTTGACAACATTACCCAAATTGAATCCCACTAGGAGTTGAACGCAGAACCTTTCACAAATTAGAGAGGAGTAATGCCACTTAAGCCAAGGCTCATTGGCTTACATATGCTAAGTTACAACCTGTTGGTAAAAGGATACATCTAAACTCGATTTCATATAGTACTATCTATTATGATATATATGATGTTCGATTTACGTCGAATATAGTTTTAGATTTATTTTTCTAGACCAATATATAGGTCAATTGTTGTCAAGCGTTAGATACATATGATCATGTTCTATCAGAGGTTTGCCTTGATATTTCACATTGATAGCAAATTGTTGAGTTACTCCACAAGGTAAAGGATTTGGTATTCTACAATATAATAGAGTAAAATATAATAATATGTATACAAAATAGCAAGTAGTTTCAACCGAACTGGGATGAAGAAGCATGCACGAGGATCACTCATTGTGAAATTGGATGTCATCATCTGTCTTGTATTTATTTGCAGCGGTAACATCTGCATCAACAATCACTGACTGCCTGTTAAGATGCAGGTGATCACTAAAATGCAGTTTTGTTATCTAAGCTTCAAAGTTCGCAACTACCAGATCCATGCTAGCCCTTTTTTTTTTTTTTTGTGCAAGTTCGTTCCATGTGAAAATTGAATTATCCTAAACTTGAATGGGCATATGATCTTCCCGATAAACCGTCACACGTACCATACGATAGCCGATATGCTGATCTAACTGAAAAAGTATCTTTAGTATTATTATTATTTTTTTCAATTCAAATGTATTTGTTTTTTCTTCTTAGAAACCAAGCTTGAAGCCTATATGTAACTCCCCACAATCCCAAGTTACGGGTATCGTTCGGCGACGTATTATAAACGAATACGCAAAGCCTAAAATATATGAAAACATATGTACAACTGCCACAAATATATACACATATACAATAAGATAACAACATGGAATTAAAACAATAAATTTATTTCTTCTATAAATAAGGATCAATACAAGTGCATAGAGAAGCCAAGTTATCTTTGTTTCATTATCAAAAAGTTTAAGTGAACAAAGGAAAGATGAATAATTAAGGTTTTTTTTTTAAAAAAGTAAACAAGCTAGAATAGTCTATATCGTATTCCTTTTTGCAGCAAAATCACTTATTGAGAATCTGCCATCTCCTTAAAATATGGTTCCAGTTATGGTGGGTCTTCTTCCTCGTTGACATGCAAATCAGTATCTGGACGTGCCAAACCAGGGAACGACCTAGCAAGTACTACAAAAGGAGAAATAATAATACACAGGCACTCTATGCATATATATAAATAAAATATAAAACTGAATAAAATCATAAAATTGTGATAGTATCAAAATTTTAAACTAACTGTTGAAAAGAATGTGAAACATTGATTTAAATTATATTTGTCTAAAAATAATAATAAATCAAACAGTAATAGTGAAACATATCTTGAGTGGTGTTGGAATTTATTGTGACGATAAAATTTATATGAAACTGTAGGAATAAGTGAACATGAGTTAATTTGTAGTTGTCTTGAGGATGATAATGATAAGACGTACATCTGTATACATATGTCATGGATAACCTTGTAGCAGAGATAAATATAACAAAATGAATATGCATGTGAAATATGATATTGTTGGCAGTGAAAATTTCTAAGTTAAAAGGATTTTCCACAACAGAACGCGGAGCTAATTCAATAGCCCCACGTTTGGTTATATTAACCCTGCGTTTGAATAAAACACGGAGATGTTTAATAGCTCCGCGTTGATTCCGCAGTCTGGCTTGCATTAGCCTCGCGTTTGAGTAAAACGCGGAGATGATCAATAGCTCCGCGTTAGCTCCGCGTTTTGGTTATTTAGCGTCGCGTTTTGATGCAATTAAAGCTCCGCGTAAGCAGATAACCAGAATCTCAAATTGATTGAGATTATGATTCTGGGCTTATCCAAATACCCGAATCAAGTCTAATCAGAATTCCATCAAAACTAAGATATTTGATTGGAATCCTTGATGAATGCGAGTTCTATTTAGATAGAAACTCTTGCATTAACCTGGGGCTATAAATATCTTCTTGGTGAAACCCTAAGGGATCTTTTGGAAGTTTTTGGTAAAATTCAAGTACGCGCGAGAGCCTTGAACTAATCAAAACCAGAGATCAGAGTTCTTCTTCTTTTCGGCATCAGAAGCCTCCTATTGATCCTTTGGCGATTCAAGTACGCGAGAGAGCCTTGAAGCCTTTGCTGATCATCTTCTGAGATCTTGGAGAATTTAAGTTACGCACAGAGCCTTGAGTTCGTGAAGATCAGAGAAAATCACCATCTTCTTTCTGGAGTTCTTGAGAAGTTCGAGTTACGCGAGAGAGCCTTGAACAAATCAAAGCCAGAGAAGATCGTCTATATTCGGCCGATATCTTTAAAAGAGAAGATTTCAACGTACCGATCGTCCAAAGGAACTGCTTAACAGATCCCATCGCCACAGATCCCACAACTATTGTAAAAGAGAGAGATTGAAATATAAATTCCTCTCGTTTGTTCTTTTTTATATATCTTGTTCACTTTCATTGTAATTTAAGTTAATTCAATGGGAGGAAGCGAAGGAAATTTTGCGACGAACAAACTGGCGACCACAGTGGGAGCCATCTCTTTCACTGATGAAGAGATTGTGGCGCAATCGGACGTTGACTTGATCGGATCCGAAGTAGACACGCTGGTCGTTGAAATCGACCAGCAGAAGTACGAGGAGTTCCTCTCCTCTGGATCAGGTGACTTGGATGAGACACGGCACTATCGCCGTATGTACTCCAATGCCCGAGTGACGGGTAGAAAGGTATCCACCGAGAGACGGGGATCCTTGGAGACTACGGTTATAACGCCGGAGTCCACACAAGAAATCCTAACTGAGGAAGAGCTTCCGATTGCCGAAGAAGACATGGGAACTGGACTGACCAGGACCCAACTCCGGAACAGGAACCGGAGAGCGAGGCGTAGAGCCCTCAAAGGCCGCCTTGGACGTGGAACTAACCCTAGAGGACGCGAGGCTATGGTCCCTCGCAAATTGGCTCGCGCTACCCGCGAGACCAATCTCTACCGCGTTAAACGCGAAGATACAACTTGCCTTAAAAGCAAGGAAAAGCCAGCGTGTGATTTTCCACGCGAGGCTGGTAATACTGGCGAGTTACGCAAAATTCCTGACACTCGCGAGTTACGCGAGTATAAAAATTATTCCAAGCCAGCGTGTGATTCTCCACGCGAGGCTATTACTGTGCCTAGCGAGAGACGCGAAGCCAGTAAGGGTTGCGCTAGTCGCAAAATTCCTGACACTCGCGAGTTACGCGAGTATAAAAATTATTCCAAACCAGCGTGTGATTCTCCACGCGAGGCTATTACTGTGCCTAGCGAGAGACGCGAAGCCAGTAAGGGTTGCGCTAGTCGCAGAATACCCAACACTCGCGAGTTACGCGAGTATAAAAATTATTCAAAGCCAGCGTGTGATTCTCCACGCGAGGCTATTACTGTGCCTAGCGAGAGACGCAAAGCCAGTAAGGGTTGCGCTAGTCGCAGAATACTCAACACTCGCGAGTCACGCGAGTATAAAAATTATTCAAAGCCAGCGTATGATTCTCCACGCGGGGCTATTACTGCGCCTAGCGAGAGACGCGAAGCCAGTGATACTTGCAATAAACGCAAGACTTCTGACACCCGCAAGGAACGGGAAGATGGTTGGCAGATAGTTGTCAGTCGTAAGAACCGCGCTAAGCGCGAAGCTATGATCTGCGTCAATCGCGAAGATAAGCCAGCGTGCAAGAACTTTCCTTCACGCGGGGCTATTATTCCAGAGGCTAAACTTCCAAGGACACACCAAGCCAGCAAGAAACGCGAGGCTAGTGTGGATAAGCGCGGAGCTATTCTTCAGGTCCGCAATGTGAAACGCGAGGCTATTCCTAAACCACGCGAGGATCAGTCCGACCCCAGAGCCAGGGTTGATCAATCAAAGAAGCTTCAGTGGATTCCTAAACACTCTCAAGAGTTGAATGGACCTCTTGATTTCATGTCTAGAGGCACTGACCTCAGGGAGCATCTTCATAAGAAGAGAGGCATAGACCAACTTCAAGTTGAACATAGTTGCCATTGCCAGCAACTCATGACGACAGTATCAGCCGTGATGAATAACTGTGGCTGCAGCAAGAACAGGATATCTGTGTTCAACCGATTAAATGAGTCAAACCAGAATCCTGCTAAGAAGACAAGAACTACTCCCCTGAAACAAGGGAGAGCTGTAACTTCCAACATGGTAGGAAAATGGAAGAAGATTGCAGAGACGGATGATGATTCAGAATCGAGCGATGAGGAACTTCATCGTGTTACTCGACTAAGATCAGAAGCCGTCCCGCCCCGAAATTATAAAAAGCTCGCAGGGGTTTCTTACGACGAGGACAGCGATAATTCCGCTATAGCCTCGCCTCCATCCTCTACATCATCTCGACTGCAGAAGTCAGCGTCGCACATGGCAGATAAATCTGGTGATATCAATCAGAGATTTGAAGCTCAAGAAAGGATGATTCGAGAGCAACAGAAAACGATTGAAGACCTTAAGATGTTACTTTTAAAAGTTGTTGAAGATAATGCTAAACAGGGCAAGAAGACTCCAAATGAAGAAGAACAGGAGGAGAAAGCCCACTCGATGCATGAGGAAGAAGATAGATTTTCTTTCCATGATCCGCATGAAGAAAAGCTTGAAAAGTTACATAATCAACTCGAAGCCTTGATGCGTAAAAAAGAGTTGAAGGAGTCAGAAATCTCTAGACCATATCCAGCAGAATGGGATGTGGTACCCTATCCTCCAAAGTATAAGCCGCTCAAGTTGGAGCCATATGACGGGAAGGGATCGTCCAGTCAGCACATCTATTATTTCTTGTCCCAAGCAGGACACTTAATGGGTAATGATCCCATCATGACCAAAGTATTTGCAAGTACTTTGCGAGGGCCTGCCTTTACTTGGTTCATGCAGCTGCCCCCAGGTACTATTAATACCTGGTTAGATGTTGAGAAATCATTTCTCTCACGTTTCTTTGAGGATGACACCGAGATAACGGTTCATTCCCTCCTTGCGACTAGGCAAGGGGAACAAGAAGCAGTTAAAGATTTCATAGAAAGGTTCCGGGAGAAGTCCGTACATTGTAAACACGGAATGATTCAGGAAACTCTAGTCGAGACATGTCGACACAATCTTAAGACCAATGTGCTCCTCAAAATGGGGGCCGTAGAGTCTAAGACGTGGAGAGACCTGCTCAAACAAGGAGAGCAAGCTGAAGACTTGATTCGCCGAGTTGAAGAGTCCCGCGGGCCAAGAAGTGCTGGGGGTAGTAAATCATATACCCAAAACAACAGCAGCAAGAATAAAGGGAAAGCAGTAATGTCATCAGAAACTGCTCCTCAGAAGACCAGTCCTCTGCCAGAGCCGAAATCTCAAGGTCAACGAGGGTCAAGGCAAATTAAACCGCAGTAAGAAAGGAATTACACTTTCAAAGCTGAACAGACACCAGTCCTCTTTCACCTGCTCCAAAAGAAGGGAATGCTAAAACTTCCGGAGAATAAGAAGCCAGAAGATGCGGGTAAGACTAAAGACCCAAATTACTGTCTTTATCACCGGAATGTTGGGCACCCTACCAGGGATTGTTTTCCCCTTAAGAACAGAATCCAAGCATTAATAGAAGCTGAAGTTCTGACGCTTAAGGAAGAGCAGAAGAAGGTCACTGCCAATATGGCAACCATAGTGGTTGGAACCCACGAGTTCCCCGCAGGAGTAACCCCAATCCCAAAGGGTGAGGCAGTTACAAAGAATCTTGATCCTTACAACAAAGCTCAAGAAGGACTTGTCCCCATAACAACCCAAAAAGGAGAAGTTATGTGGGTTCACCCTGATTTGCTGGAAGATGAACAATGGACTACTTCAAGAGGTCCAGAGAAGAAGCGGGCTGTCAATGCCATCTCTGCAGATATAAAAGAAGAATATACAGCTTCAGGCGCCTTCACAAGTTCTGAAGAAGAACCCGAAACTATGGCCACCCATCAAGATGGGGCAGGCCCTTCCAGTACCCGATCTGGAAAGACATATCTTAAGGACTACACTAGAGTGGATCCAAAAGATATCTATGCAGAACTTGCAAAGCCTGCGAAGCAGAAAAGACTTCGTTTCCAGAAGAATTCTACCAGAGATGAAGGAGCCAAAGAAACTCCCTTCGAATTTGACATAATCGCGCAGTTGGCTAATATCCCAGCGCGAGTGACGCTTTACGAATTGTTGAGATTATCAAAATCAACACGTGAAGCTCTAAGAGAGGCCTTGGCAGACTCTGAGTCGTTCCTAGCTCAGATTGTCGAGCCGGTCATCGAAGAGCGGGACTCTTGCCCCCATTGTCATCAAGTGAGGAGGCAGGTCCCACAAATTATCTTCTCTCCAGAAGATATGCAGGTGAGGAATATAAAGCATAATAGGCCTTTATATTTCACTGGATATGTCGGGTCCACAAAAGTGGACCGAATTCAGATTGATCCAGGTTCTGCACTCAGCGTCGTGCCCAGTAGATTGATGCAGCTGTTGGGGATTTCCCTTCATCGCTTGACACCTACACACACTACCATCTATGGATTCAATGCTAATAATAGCCATCCTCTTGGTAAGATCCGATTGCGGTGTCAAATTGGAGACTTGAAAACGGAGGTTACATGCTATGTAATTGATGCTGATACCTCCTACAATATTTTATTGGGGCGACCTTGGATTCACTCTCATATGATAGTTCCGTCGACTCTTCACCAGTGCATGAAATATTGCGATGAGGAAGGAGAGGTCCGGACACTACTTACTGACAAGCAGCCATTCAAAGGGTTGGAAAATTACTTCACAGATGCTGCACTCTACAAGCCAGCACATGAAGCCTCCAATGACAGTCTTAGCAAGTCTCCAAAACCCGACGACAGTGGCAATGAAGCCGACACTGAGTACGAGCTCCTTGGAGAAGATTACAGGGGTGATTACGAAATCAACCCTCACCTAGATCTTAGCTTAGGTCTTGATAATATAGTAGATGTAATAGAAAGTGAATGGGTTATTAATGAAAGTGTAAAGTTAGTCTACGAGCATACTGTAGCTACTGAGTCTGAGCCCTCTTGTACCTCCACCGAAGCGGATGGCCTGACCGAACTTGAAGTTCTGGCGGCATACCATTTGCCCCTCAGGTCTTCCCTCCTCTCTCAGTTAAAAATTACAGAGGATCAAGGGCACTTCTTTGAAGTGCCTACCCGACAGAAGTCCCAAAGGCCGATCATGTTCGGCAAAGTAGCCACGTCGCCTCGACAGAGGCAAAGTAGTGAAAGTGATGAACAAACATCACCTCAATTTCACTTATATGAGCAAAGGTCCCGACAGATGATGGAGAAAATGGGATATAATTTTACCCAGAAGCCGGGATTAAACTTCGGAAAAGGGCGGCGGAATCTCATACCCTCGTTTAAACCGAGAGGAAAGAGCCCTGATTATTATCAGTAGACCCGCAGGGGGTTGGGTTATATATCTACCCCACCTTCTTCACCATTAAAAGATGAAGAGAGTTCTTCGGCCAAAGAAGAAACATCTTCACCCGATCATGATTCGGATATAAGTACCGGTGCTTGGTTTCAATCTTTGACAGCCAATATGGTTTCATCCGCGCAAGAAAGCGACGAAGAACCAATTGACGTTCAAGATGATGCTTGGGCTAAGCATATGGACACTCTCTGGGATGTCCGCTTTGAACAGCGTGACCCGCCCACAGAAGACAAATTAATACAGGTTAACATGGGAACGGAAGAAAATCCGAAACCCATTTTCATAAGCGACACACTAACTCCTTTAGAAAAGGAGGAACTTATATCTCTTATCAAAGAATATATAGATGTGTTCGCATGGAGTTATGAAGATATGCCTGGGCTTGACCCTCAAATTGCCACACACCGGTTAAATATAAAAGAAGATATCAAACCTGTTAAACAGCAACAGAGGCGTTTTCGACCGGAATTGATGGAGGCAATAGTTGCTGAGGTCAACAAGCTTATACAATCCGGTTTCATCCGTGAAGAACAACACCCAAACTGGGTGGCAAACATAGTGCCAGTTCGCAAAAAGAATGGCAAAATCCGGATATGTATTGACTTTCGAGATCTGAACACTGCATGTCCCAAGAATGAATTTCCACTCCCCATCACCGACGTGATGATCGATAATACCTGCGGTTATGAGAGGATGTCCTTTATGGATGGCTTCTCAGGTTATAACCAAATCAAGATGCACCTGGATGATGAAAAGCATACAGCTTTCAGAACGCCACAGGGGGTATACTGCTATACGGTGATGCCATTCGGATTAAAGAATGCAGGTGCCACTTACCAACGCGCAATGAGCGCCATATTTAAAGAACACCTACGCAAAACAGTAGAGTGCTATGTGGATGACTTAGCAGTTAAGAGCAAAGACAAAGAAGATCATCTTCACGATTTAAGAGTGGTCTTCGATCTTATGAGGAAACATCATTTGAAGATGAATCCCACTAAGTCATTCATGGGGGTATCCAGCGGGAAGTTTCTAGGGTTCGTAATAACTTCAAAAGGGATTTTCCTCGACCCTGAAAAAGTAAAAGCGATTAGCGAAATGTCGCCTCCCCGCAATCTTAAGGAATTAAGGGGATTACAAGGAAAACTCGCCTATATTCGGCGCTTCATATCCAACTTATCTGGACGATGCCAACCATTCTCCAAACTTATGAAGAAGGGAGTGTCTTTCATATGGGATGAGGCATGTCAGCAGGCATTTGATGACCTCAAAGAGTACCTTACTAAGCCTCCTGTACTAATGGCACCAGCCCCTGGGCAGCCCTTCCTTATATATGTAAGGGCCATGGATAATGCTTTAGGAGCATTACTTGCTCAATATAATGAACACGGCCATGAACATGCCCTCTACTATTTAAGTAGAAGAATGATTGGGACCGAACAACGATATACCCCGATTGAAAAAGAATGTTTAGCCCTAGTGTTTGCTATTCAGAAAATGCGACACTACCTTTCAGGGCAAACAATTCATGTCATATCACGGGTTAATCCCTTGAAGATTCTGATGACAAAACCTGGATCCTTGAATGGCCGATAGGCGAAATGGGCGCTCTTACTATCGCCCTATGACATACATTTTGTCCCTCAAAAGGCCATGAAGTGGCAGGCAATCGTTGATTTCCTTGCAGACCATCCAATTTGGTCCAAATTAAAGCAGACATCAGAAGTCAACACAGTTACCGGAGAACAACCTTGGCAAATGTTCTTTGATGGTGCCGCGAGACGATCTGCTGCTGGAGTGGGGATTGTACTAATATCTCCACATAAACATATATTGCCTAACGGTTACTCATTAACAGAACCGTGCACTAATAATGTAGCAGAGTACAATGCGCTCATTATCGGCTTAAAAATAGCTCTACAACTGGGGGTGAACCATCTAGAGGCATATGGAGATTCTAAGCTCATTGTCAATCAGATGACAGGTGAGTATGAAGTCAGACATGAAGCCCTCATCCCCTATCATCAGCTAGCTATTGAGCTAGCAGGATATTTTGAACAATTCTACATATATCATATATCTCGAAACGAGAACATTTATGCAGATGCTCTTGCCGCATTAGCAGCAACGCTGGCAATCCCGCCAGGTGAAGCTAAAAGCATCACCATTGGTAGCAGAGAACTTCTCCACCCAGATGTGGTATCTCAAACCGAAGAGGTATGCCAGATTGGCTTAAACTTAGAACCCTGTGATTGGCGATTTCCGTTTGTGGATTATGCTTTGCATGGGATATTACCAGAAGATCCTAAGGAAGCCACCTCAATAAAGAGGAAGGCCCAAACATTTTATTATGACCATAAACTTCAGACTTTGTATAGAAAGTCAAGAGATGGTCTATTGCTACGCTCCATATCGAAAGCAGAAGTGGAACAAGTGCTGAAAGAAACACATGATGGAATATGTGGAGCTCATCAGCCCGGTCCCAAACTTGGAGACCGTATAAGAAGGCTGGGGTACTACTGGCCGAACATGGTTACGGAAGCAATGGCATACGCTAAACGATGTCATGCATGCCAAATACATGCCAATTTTATTCATCAACCCCAAGAATACTTGCACAATACCGTCGCAAGCTGGCCATTTGAAGCCTGGGGAATGGACATTGTGGGGCCAATAACTCCCCCGTCATCCAGAGGACATCGGTTTATTCTTGCAATAACCGATTATTTTTCAAAATGGGCCGAAACCGTGCCCATGAAAGAGGTGAAGACGACAGATGTGATCAAGTTCATCAAGCATTATGTCGTTTACCGATTTGGCGTCCCCCGACGGATTATTCATGATAATGGTCCGCAATTCATCAGTCAGGGATTCTCCAGATTCTGCAATAAATTCAGAATCAAAGATATCGCTTCTACACCATATAACCCTGCGGCTAATGGGTTGGCCGAAGCTTTCAACAAGACGATCATCAAACTCCTTCGGAAGTTCGTCTCCTCCAATAAACGAGATTGGGATGAAAAGTTGGGAGAATGTTTGTGGGCTTATCGCACCACCGTTCACACCCCGACCAAAGCTACCCCGTTCTCTTTGGTTTATGGAAGTGAGGCTGTTCTGCCTCTTGAAATCCAGATACCATCATTAAGAGTGGCTTTAGCCATAAAGATGACGACAGAAGAGCGCCATCAGCAAAGGTTGCAAGAACTAGAGGCGTTAGATAAAAAACGTCTCAGGGCTCAACAACAAATTGAGTTGTATCAAGCCCGAATATCTCAAACGTTCAATAAGAACGTTAAACCAAGGACCTTTAAACAAGGAGACTTGGTTCTGGCTGTTAAAAGGCCAATGGTACTAACCCACAAGACTAAGGGTAAGTTTGAATCCAAGTGGGAAGGACCGTTCACTGTGGAGACAGTCTACTCCAGTGGAGCTTATCGCTTAATGAATCAAGACGGCGATAGGATGATGATGCCGATCAATGGCAAATTTCTGAAGAAATACTATGCTTAATATCTCTGGAAGTATAAGCCTCCAATTTATCCAAGTTACACAGATGAGCACTTGGACTTCTTCTATTCTAATGATTTTAACCCACTAAATCTGGCGTGTCTGGTTCTCAAGTTTGAACCACCTCCAGTTCCTTTTCTAGGCATGCGCATTGTGCGTCTCTGACCTAAACCCTGGCGTGTCTGGTTCTCAAGTTTGAACCATCTCCAGTCTTTTCTTAGGCATGCGCATTTGGCGCCTCTGACCTAAACCCTGGTGTGTTTGGTTCTCAAGTTTGAACCACCTCCAGTCTTTTTCTTAGGCATGTGCATTGTGCGCCTCTGACCTAAACCTAGTGTGTTTGGAATACCCAGTTCGAGTTACGCGAGAGAGCCTTGAACCGCCTCCAGTTTGGTTCTCAAGTTTGAACCACCATCAGTCTTTTCTAGGGCATGCGCATTGAGCGCCTCTGACCCAAACCTGGTGTGCTTAGTTCTCAAGTTTGAACAGCCCCCAGTCTTCTTTTAGGCATGTGTAATTAAGCGCCTCTGACCTAAAAAGTATGAATTGCCCAACGCCAACTAGGCAATGGGAAGAGAACCAGTTTCTCGCCAACCCATCATGCTGGGGTAAAAGTATGAATTGCCCAACGCCAACTAGGCAATGGGAAGAGAACCAGTTTCTCGCCAACCCATCATGCTGGGGTAAAAGTATGAATTGCCCAACGCCAACTAGGTAATGGGAAGAGAACCAGTTTCTCACCAACCCATCATGCTGGGGTAAAAGTATGAATTGCCCAACGCCAACTAGGCAATGGGAAGAGAACCAGTTTCTCGCCAACCCATCATGCTGGGGTAAAAGTATGAATTTCCCAACGCCAACTAGGCAATGGGAAGAGAACTAGTTTCTCGCCAACCCATCATGCTGGGGTAAAAGTATGAATTGCCCAACGCCAACTAGGCAATGGAAAGAGAACCAGTTTCTCGCCAACCCATCATGTTGGGGTAAAAGTATGAATTGCCCAACGCCAACTAGGCAATGGGAAGAGAACCAGTTTCTCGCCAACCCATCATGCTGGGGTAAAAGTATGAATTGCCCAACGCCAACTAGGCAATGGGAAGAGAACTAGTTTCTCGCCAACCCATCATGCTGGGGTAAAAGTATGAATTGCCCAACGCCAACTAGGCAATGGGAAGAGAACTAGTTTCTCGCCAACCCATCATGCTGGGGTAAAAGTATGAATTTCCCAACGCCAACTAGGCAATGGGAAGAGAACCAGTTTCTCGCCAACCCATCATGCTGGGGTAAAAGTATGAATCGCCCAATACCGATAAAGTAAAGGGAAGAGGAAAAGATTGGCATTTAAATCCAAACGTGGTCCTCGACAACTCACCATGTTGAGGAGAATAACATGGCTAGCCCAACTCAAACGGTAGTTGGTAAAGGCTAATCAAATCCATTAATAGCTGGGGGTTTGCTAAAAATCCCATATTAAACGTTAATTGTTATTTCAGTTCAAAGAATTGAGCATAAAACGGTACCGAGATAAATCATTTTGACGACAGGTTATTTGTTGGGCAAGCAAATCTGTTTTGAAGCCGGCAAATAAAAGAGTCAAAAGAATCATCTTTATAAAGGTGAAGATACAAAAAGAATTTCAAAGAAACATAGTAAAGTTATCTCTCTCCTGTTTATGAAGTTCTTATTACAAAGAAGATAAAAGGGTAAAGAGAGATGAAACTATTGGCCTCCCAGAAGTCTCAATTGGTTTATTGTCTCGTCCAAATTTCTACGATGAGAAGCCTCCACGGTTTGCTGAGCTTGCCTACGCAACTCATCATCACTTATTAAAAGTTGTTGCTGACGAGATTCTTCTATGACACGATTCCTGGCCATCTCTTCCTGTTGAATCTGCTCCTGCTGGACAAACAATATCTCCCGTTTCTTAACAGATTCTCCTAATCGGAGTTCATTTTCTATCAAGGTGGCCCGAGCTCTCGCAATCGTCTCCTGGGCTTTAGAGATGGCCGCCTGACTTTCCTCAATTCCGAAGTTTACCCTCTGCAGGTCGCCAAGAACGGATTCCCGACTGGCCTGGAGCTCCGTCAGCTCCTGAGACCATCTCTCCTCCTGCTGCCTTAAAATATTTCTTCGAGATAAGGATTCTTATTCCCGATAGGCGAAATGTGGGCTGGCGCGTTGCTGCCTTGGCCGCCGCCACCACTGCTTGCGCCAATCGCCGATGATGGAGCCGCTCGAGAAGTAGCACGAGTTTTGGGTGCCATTGCTGAGAAAAATCGACTGAAAATTTGGAGAAACTCGGTCGGAAGAAGATTGGGTCGTCTGAACTCTGATCGCCTGGATCTCTAAGTTTCTGGAAAATTCTCAAATAGAGTGAGAAGGATAAGAAATAGAGATTTCTTTTAAATCGAAGGAACCGCCTCTTGGAATTCGGCGCGAGTTTCGGAGATAGTGACTGGTCAGTTACTCTCTAAAACGCGAAGCTATTAGCCTCGCGCGACTAAGAAAAAGCGAAGTTGATTAACTCCGCGCAACTATACAAAACGCGAGGATAGCCTGTGCCTTAGCTTCGCATTTTCATGGAAAAAAACTTAGATTTTTGACGAGTGCAATTGAGCGCTTCCATCTAAGTTAAAATGATCCTTATCCGATCATTTGGGTATTATCAATCTAAGTTACGAAGAAGAATCTTAGATTATTTTACCAGAATTATTGACCATCTGTTTGTTGTGCAAGCAAGTTTATTGAAGCCAACAGATAGAGAGGAAAATAATTTATCTTTATTCATGAAGCAAGAGATTACAAAGAAGGAGTTATAGCTCTCCCAAAAGCTTTTACATGATCAAACTCATCAAATAAGCAAAAAACAATAAGATTTCTCTACGGGGTGTTGAAGCTCAGTTCCCTGGTTCACATGCAAAAGAAAATTCAAGATTTCTCTACGGGTGTTGAAGCTCAGTTTCCTGGTTCACATGCAAAAGATCTCCTCTGCAAATGTCAATTCGGATCTGTCATCTGAAATGAAGCACGAGAGGAAAGGAAAGTGCTGCACTGAAGTGCAATTCTGCACTGCAAGTGCTGCAGCTCCTTATTTACAGCCCCTTCTGGAGTTTATCTCTCGGAGCCAGAGCTTGAAACTTGCAACTATGTTGTAAAGCATATGCTTCTGACTTCCTTAGAGTCACTTCTGCTGATGAAGATCGATAGACCCACATACATTCCTCTTCAGGAAGGATTGAACTTACTGCAAAAGGAACAGAGTTTCCAAAAGAGTGAAAACACGGAGCTAAGCTAACTCCGCGCACAGTTGAGGAAATAGCCTCGCGCTTTAAACGCAGAGGATGATGCGATAACTTCGCATAAAGGAGGACAAGATTTCTTTCTGCTCTTTCCTTCTATTTCAAATTCATTGCGACTGCTAATCAAAGATAGCCTCGCAATTCATAGCGACTGCTAATCAAAGATAGCCTCGCAATTCATAGCGACTGCTAATCAAAGATAGCCTCGCAATTCATAGCGACTGCTAATCAAAGATAGCCTCGCAATTCATCGCGACTGCTAATCAAAGATAGCCTCGCAATTCATAGCGACTGCTAATCAAAGATAGCCTCGCAATTCATAGCGACTGCTAATCAAAGATAGCCTCGCAATTCGTCGCGACTGCTAATCAAAGATAGCCTCACAATTCATAGCGACTGCTAATCAAAGATAGCCTCGCAATTCATCGCGACTGCTAATCAAAGATAGCCTCGCAATTCATCGCGACTGCTAATCAAAGATAGCCTCGCAATTCATCGCGACTGCTAATCAAGGATAGCCTCGCGGATTCATTGGGACTACTAGCAAAACCCCGCGTTTCAAGCGCAGGGACGACACAATAAAACGGCGATCTCGCCGACAAGACAAAGCAATCGTCCAGATTAAAACCAAGCCAAAATATCTCAGAATGGTTCTTAGAAAATCAAGAGATGAGGTTTTTACCTTCGGAAGACGCTGCATAGACTGGTTCGCCGTCGCGTCTACCTTCACGGCTGCTGCCATTAACGCCGGCCAACTTGCGAAAAGCCAAACTCCTCTGGAGAAACATCCTATGAAGAATTGAACGAAGATCAGTTGAAGATCATTCGTGAGTCACTCGAGTTCTCATAAATTCTTCGGATGAGATGAAGAAGAAGATGAGTCGGGAGCTCTATTTAAAAAGAATTTCCGTCGCTTGGTATTCGGCGTGAAAACTCGGGATAATTAATGACATAATTACTCATTTCACTGAAGACGAAGTGAAGCTGATTAGCTCCGCGTAAGTGAGCGTAACGCGAGGTAGACTTGGTATTCTAACTCCGCGTTTCAGTTTAGATATCCAAAGTATTTCAAAATCTGCTGAAGTCTAAGCCATTTTGAAAACTTTGGAGGGGGTTTTGTTGGCAGTGAAAATTTCTAAGTTAAAAGGATTTTCCACAACAGAACGCGGAGCTAATTCAATAGCCCCACGTTTGGTTATATTAACCCTGCGTTTGAATAAAACACGGAGATGTTTAATAGCTCCGCGTTGATTCCGCAGTCTGGCTTGCATTAGCCTCGCGTTTGAGTAAAACGCGGAGATGATCAATAGCTCCGCGTTAGCTCCGCGTTTTGGTTATTTAGCGTCGCGTTTTGATGCAATTAAAGCTCCGCGTAAGCAGATAACCAGAATCTCAAATTGATTGAGATTATGATTCTGGGCTTATCCAAATACCCGAATTAAGTCTAATCAGAATTCCATCAAAACTAAGATATTTGATTAGAATCCTTGATGAATGCGAGTTCTATTTAGATAGAAACTCTTGCATTAACCTGGGGCTATAAATACCTTCTTGGTGAAACCCTAAGGGATCTTTTGGAAGTTTTTGGTAAAATTCAAGTACGCGCGAGAGCCTTGAACTAATCAAAACCAGATATCAGAGTTCTTCTTCTTTTCGGCATCGGAAGCCTCCTATTGATCCTTTGGCGATTCAAGTACGCGAGAGAGCCTTGAAGCCTTTGCTGATCATCTTCTGAGATCTTGGAGAATTCAAGTTATGCACAGAGCCTTGAGTTCGTGAAGATCAGAGAAAATCACCATCTTCTTTCTGGAGTTCTTGAGAAGTTCGAGTTACGCGAGAGAGCCTTGAACAAATCAAAGCCAGAGAAGATCGTCTATATTCGGCCGATATCTTTAAAAGAGAAGATTTTAACGTACCGATCGTCCAAAGGAACTGCTTGACAGATCCCATCGCCACAGATCCCACAACTATTGTAAAAGAGAGAGATTGAAATATAAAATCCTCTCGTTTGTTCTTTTTTATATATCTTGTTCACTTTCATTGTAATTTAAGTTAATTCAATGGGAGGAAGCGAAGGAAATTTTGCGACGAACAGATATCATATTATGTTTTTTTTTTGTTAATTTAGTTGGAACTGTCAGAAGTAGTGCGCCACATGTTTTACTGGTATCCCGTGCATACCCGGGACCACGACAATGATTCCTGGTACTGCCCCTGAACGTACCACTAAGTACTACTGAATATGAACTATGATGAGCCTAAGCTTCAGGCGCGCAGCCCTCACCCAGAACCCCCATGGTTGGGTCTTTAAGTTTGATTGTACAATCTCAAGAATGTAAAACTCTAAAATAATATGTACATTTCCTTATTCGAGTTCCCCCATAGCCCCCATGAATTCATTTTTATGATTTTAAAATGATATATATAGCATAAATTATATCTAGTTTTAACTATGACCAAGTCAACAGGTTATACATGTATTAAATAAAATTTTATATATAGATGATACTTATCTCTCCAATATATATGTGGGCATTAAAAGATTAAAGGGTAATTAATTGCAAGACTTTAATGGAATAATCAAAAGCATATTTCTTTTAAATAATAAAAACAGAAGAAGTAAGAAACAATAAAATAAGAAAGAACATAAATTTGTAAATATAAAGGCTAAGGGTTTACTATTGTCAATGTAAGTGAAAATAATAATTATTGCAAAGGAAGTATTAGCACAACTTAATTTATTCGATAAAATGTAATTAAAAGCTTCCAAATAAAGTAAGAGGCGTTATTTACATGTTACACACAAATTCAAGAATAAACTTTTGTTTGCATGGGACTACACTGTCTATGATGTTGCTCTCTGGAAAGACTTCAGGGGTGTTAAGTTTGATTGCCATACTTACAACGGTGTAACTTTCAATCTTTTACAAACCTAATTATCAATACTAAAATGTTTTATCTCACTCCCCCCCTTTTTTTTTTTTACATATTCATATACATGTATATATCTATTATTATTATTAATTTTTAAATGGACATATTGTTTCGGACTGTGGCTTGTCACAAACTGCCTTAGACAACCAAATATTTCTTCATGACAAAATGGAAGATATTGCAGCTTAGGCTATATGGATAGGGATTACAATTCATGCTTGAATCAAATTTTTTTTGTCCTCCCATCATAGTATTTGTATCCAATAAAAATTCTAGTCTACATACTGTCATATTCCAAAGGTGACTTGTAAACAATGAAAATGCAAGGACAGAAATTGTCATTAAGCAAAAAAAAAAAAAAAGAAGAAGAAGAAGAAGGAAACTACAAAGAATAGACAACATACAGGCAATGCAAATAAATAGTCAGGCTGAAAAAAAAAAACAACTGATCAGTAAAATGTCATCATTTTAGATATGAATAATAAAGACTAATGTATTTGTGTTATATGTAAAAAGGAATAGAATGATATTGTGTTATGCATAACAGAGACTAATTATTTTAGGTACTTTGATTTAACTTAAAATTCCTGTTGGAATTTTGTAATATGCTGAGAGAATGCCTAGTGGAATCTTGAATTCAACTATCCATTAAGGCCTAGTTTAGTTAGATTCCAATATAATAAAATTAAAAGAATGAATATTCAGAATACAGTTTCAAATGATTGAGGGGTTCATATTGTCCAATAATCATATATTCAGTTGCTTAGGTTTAAGAAAATAAAAAAATATATATCACAATGAAAAGATTAAAAGAAATTAAGAAATGGAAAGTTATTCCCTTGGTTTCTAGAAATTCTTATTGTACACATTTTTCGTTCCCTTGCTTAAAGGATAACTGAACAATATATACATAACACTATGGAAGGTTCAATATATGGATATATTTCCGTAACAGACGTTGTAACGTAATAGAGAGATTAGTATACGAATATAAGCTAAACCGAAACATGTACTGTTTGGTTGAACGAATTTCTTGGCTTCATCTTTCCTGATATAATTTCCTCTAATATAGATAATCAAAAGGCAACAAAAAAAATAAAATAGAAAAGATAGAATTAAAAATAGTACTTGCATCAACACGTATATTTAAGAAAAAAATCATATTAAGTTGTTGATAAAAAAGAATATAGAAGATTCATAGAATAGTAAAATACTTGTCTCAAAAATTTTTCCACTTTGAAAATTGACCGATGATTATTTGGATCAGATTCTTTTTTTCTCTCTCTGTTCTCCTCTTCTCTTCTCTCTCTCTCTCTCTTTCTTTCCTTCTCTTCTCCTTCTCCTTCTCCTTTTCCTTTTCCTTCACCCTCATTCATAGCTTCCTTTTTTTTTTTCATTTCTGTTCAGCCTTGCGGCTGAACAGAGAAGCGATTGCTTTTCCTTCTTGATTGCCTTCTCCTTCTCCTTTTCCTTTTCCTTCACCCTCATTCATAGCTTCCTTTTTTTTTTTCATTTCTGTTCAGCCTTGCGGCTGAACAGAGAAGCGATTGCTTTTCCTTTTATTTAATATTTTTTATATATACTCTTATTAATATTGGGATAAAATTAGATATAGTTAAATCTTTCTATTCCAATCCAAACTCTATTAAGTTTGTTATTATTCAACAAAATAATATTTGAGATAAACTAAAATAACAAGTTAGATAAAGATAAGATTGAGTTAAAAATAATATTAGTTTTTTTCTTTATGTATTTAAAATAAATAAATACAAAAATATTGTTTAAATAAATGCAAAAAAATTGTATAGGAAATTTGGGGTGTTACACTATATGTCAGATCCTTGGTATCAAGAATGAAATTTTTTATTTTGCATTTTGAGGTGTTATACGTGACACCAAGATATAAGAATAACTATCCACATGTATAAGTTCGAAAAAGGAAAGAGATATAATATAACATGATCATCAATTCTAAATGGGCACAATATCAAAAGAAACATGTGACATGCATCTCAAAAATTAGAATGCTGCTAGGGTTATTTATGGGCATGACCTACATATACTTGAAATGCATCGAAAATAAAAATGGGATTCAATGCGAGTCTAGAACCTGCCCAAACCCAATTTGGGTGGATTTTGAAGATGTAAAAGTTTGGAAATGTCCCAAACTAAGTGAAACCTAATAAAAAAATGTACCCACATGTGAACGTCCTTACCAGTGGAATCTAATGAGAACCTTATTAGCATTAGATCCTTCCATGCTTAATTATGTATTATAATTGTATTTCCTCAATCCTTACCTTGCATTTAGGAAATTTACTAATTATTTGATGCATTAATTCCACAATTTGAAACCATATTATAACTAAGAACTTTACAAAGATTTACATTAATACCCTATTAAGAATTGAGACTTGTTAAGTAGGGCACATGATGGGCTTCAAATATAAAGCCGAGAGTCAATCTTAGCCAAAAGGTTAAGTTAATAAGTAGATGTTCTAAATTTGTATTTAAATCCATAAATTTTTCTATCCGATGTGAGATTATACTCACATATGAACTCCTAACAAAATCAGAATGGATCAGGTATGGAGGAGAGTACTCAACAGTCACGATGATTTTAATATGCTTTAAAGACCATCATGTTATTTTTTTCGAATTTGTTAGACTTCCTGAAAAATCCTGCCGAGGCCGACCCATGAACAACCCTAACTATTCTTGGTGTCCGTAGGCGAGTCAATAACACTTGGATCTTGTGTTTCTTGATCACAATATGCGAAATGCATTTTCACTTGGGCTTTGTTTGGTTTGAAGATATTCGTACTAAAATAGGTGTAGTTTCCATCGATGAGAATATGCGAGAAAATCACTTATGATGGTTTGGTCATGTTCAATGTAGGCCTACAAATGTACCAGTTCGACGAGAGGAGTTTATCAATGTAGGACGAGTTAAAAGAACGAAAGGAAAACCGAAAAAAATATAGATGAAGGTGATACGAAAAGATATTGATTCTAGATGTTTAAATGAGGAGATATTACTTGATAGAAATGAATGGAGAAGGACTATCAAAGTGATCGATCCGGCGTGATTCTTTTTTTAGCTCATATAGCCTACTCCAAATACGTGTGATAAAAGGCTTAGTTGTTGTTGTTGTTG
This sequence comes from Dracaena cambodiana, assembly GCA_036321105.1. Classification (NCBI taxonomy): domain Eukaryota; kingdom Viridiplantae; phylum Streptophyta; class Magnoliopsida; order Asparagales; family Asparagaceae; genus Dracaena; species Dracaena cambodiana. The sequence continues at coordinate 4,186,847 of JAYEPQ010000004.1, forward strand.
TTGTTGCTCTGTTTGGTTTGAGAGAAAATAAAGGGAAAAAAAAAGAAAATAAGAAAGAAAATGTTTTTTTATTGTTTGATCTGAGAGAAAATTTAAAAGATAATTTTTTTTTTCTTACTAACTAAATATTAAGGAGAAACCAATTTTCATCTTCTTTTCTTTTCTTTTCCCTTTTCTTATCTCTTTGTTTTTTCTTTCTTCCATTTTCTTTCAAACCAAACACAATCTTAGAGTGTCAATGATTGGATCTTGAGAAATTTATTGGCAAAAATAGAAAGGAAGAATTTTTCTCTGTTTATCTGGTATTTACCTATCTTTTGTCAAAAATTCAACAATATACCTAGTTTTGCATACATCTATCTATATTTGTTGATGGTAGGTTATATCCTTATTTTGTAAATATGAAGTTCAAGTATTGGTCCCTACTTTTTTTTTTTTACTAGAAGTGCGAGGATTATGATTATTTTCACTGAACAAGTAAATAAGACGATTCTACAAGAATATAAACCAATTGGATTTGCTAATGTGATATGCTCGATGACATTCAACCGGCCTTAACAATTTTAGACCATTTCATATAATTTTCTAAAGAAAAAAAATTTGGGCAAAAACTTTTTAGATAACAGAAATCTTATCGTAAATAGTTAGTTGTTTAGTACAACGGTTAATTACGAATGAAAAATATAGTTATTTTAGTTCATTTTGTGCATTTATAATCCAATTTTAGTGATTAATACAAGAGATTAATAATAACTTATTTTTATTAATCAAACTCTTCACTTTAATATTTTTCTAGTGTTTTATAGTCTTTTTGCAGGATTCTATACGGAAGGAAATTGAAAAATCAAAGCATATCTCAAATATCAGTTTAGAACTACTATTTTATAGGTTTGACTGTCGATGGCTATATATGGGTTTTCGACAACCATTGACTGAACCAGAAATCCTAGAGCAGTTTTAAATGGGGCTGTTGATAGAGCTTTGGACAGGCATGACCATAGAAGCTTGTATTTGAGGGTTTTTGTAAAAAAGAGAGTTTCGTTATAAATATAATTCTTATTAGGGTTTTTGAGAGGTTATAAATACCCAATATAATTGAGAGTTCATATATTTGTAGAGAGAGAAAATAAAGATAATAGTTTATGTTTTTAGTTCTGTACTTTTTCTTAGTGTTGATAGTGAAAATTTCTAGATAAATGGAGTTTTCCACAACAGAACGCGGAACTAACTCTGTAGCTCCGCGTTTGGCTATTCTTAGCCCTGCGTTGAACAAAACGCGAAGCTAATCGATAGCTCCGTGTTTTGACGCGATTAGCTCCGCGTAAGCAGATAATCAGAATTATAAATTGATTAAGATTGAGATTTGGGCTTATTCAAATACCCAAATTGAATCCAATCAGAATTCTAAATCAAGAGATTTAAATCAAAACTAAGATATTTGATTGGAATCCTCGGTGAATGCAAATTCTATTTAAATAGAAACTCTCATATTGGCTCAAAACTATAAATACCCTCTTGAGGAAATCTTTGATGATCTTTTTGGAGTATTAAAGGAGTTCAAGTTACGCGTGAGAGCCTTGAACGAATCAAGACCAGAGAAGATCAAGAAGAGTTGGCCGTCATCTTCATCAAGCAAGAAGATCATCGTCGTCAGATCGTCCAAAAGAGCTACTTCGATAGATTCCATAGCTACGAGATCCCACGATATTTTGTAAAAGAGAGCGATAATTATAAATCCTCTCGTTTGTTCTTTTCTTGTTCACTTTCGTTGTAATCTAAGTTGTATTCAATGGAAGGAAGTAAAAGTTTTGCTGCGAACACATAGTTATTAATAAAAGAATCTCTTTTATTCATATATTAATGGTTATGATGAGTATGAGCGGCTAATTTACTGTGTTTGTTAAAATGAGGTAATGAGCTTAAGAAGATTTACTAGTATGTGTTTTATTTGTTTATCATGCTTGATTGATTTACGTAAAATTGATACTTTGGTTCCTTATTATCTTTTTAGGTTTTAACTATGATTTTGAGTCTTTATGATATATAGTTTAATGATATATTCGTTATTTAGTTTTTGATATGCTGTACACTCTTTAGGCATGAGTATGGTTAGACTTTAAACGTTTATTTTTATTATTCATATTTAGATAAACTCAAAATACATGTAGGTTTAATTGAGGAGGTTAGCCAAATTATCAAGTTTATACAACTTTATTTGATTTTTTGCTTTAACAATATATTTTCTGATTGAATGAAAACCACGTAATTTATGCAAATGAGATAAATAAATATAAAAATATCCAGTAAATTATTTGACCAATAATTTTTTTAAGTAATTTAAAATCCTTCAATCTTTAGTTTTAGTTTTAAATTCAATCTTTTTAATCCGTAATTTATTTATTTAAATGCCTACCATAATGATTAAAACGATTCTTGAGAGAATGATGTTGGATTACCACATTTGCACTACTTATAGATCTCTTACTCTTAAAAGTGTACGATTAGATCTTAGGCAGTGGTTATTAAAAATATTTCTTTAATTGGCACAAGAAGTCTTTTATTTAACAAATCCACTCCAACAAAACCTATGAATAATAGCTTGTATCTAAAGTTTAGTCGCTCTAAATTTATTTTAAAATTATTACAAATATACGCCAAATCTCCTCAAATAGAGTTTTTTTTTTTTATTAGTTAAATTCACACACATATATTTTTGATAATATTAATCAAATTGAATTTCTACCGGAAGTCGGATACAGCATAAATTGGGAAGGATTGGTACAACCGGAGGCAATGCTCATTGGCCACTCAAATAGGGTTGCTACTTTGGGCTCGCCCACCAAATTCCCAGCTCACGTGATTCTCAGCTCCCAAAAATACAATCATTACAATTTGCTTTCATCTCCAGATACTTCCAAACAAATACAAAACCGCTCCAAAACCTCTTTCGAGATTCCTAACCTCACCCAAGGGCGTTTCAGTCGTTACAAAAAAAGTCCACAAACCGACAAATAATACAAAAATTAAAAATAATTAAAAAAAAAGACTTCAAACAGCTTTCCTGCCTTCTACGCTTCAGGAAAAACACCTGCACATTCTCTCTCCCTCTCTCCCTCTCTCTCATTTATAAACCCCAACACGTCAATCTTAGAGAGAGAGAGAGAGATCCAAATCTTCCTCTAGAGAGAGAAAGCGAGGGCGTGGTAACTTCACGTGGGAGAGGCCGCAGCAGTTGAGAGAGAGAGAGAGAGGGGAGAGATTGAATCGGGTCGGGCTTGGTTTTTCCTCCATCGCATGCTTGCTTCACGCAAGCGGCTAAGTGTTGTGGTGGATAGATAGATGTAGAGAGAGAAAGCTAGAGAGAGAAAGTCGCTACGGGTGACTGCACTGCCGTGGCTTTAAAGTCTCAAACCCAAAAAAAAAAAAAACCCACTCCCAACAATAACCCACCGCCCAATAGGACAAACACCCGCCATTAAACTATTCTTATAATTTGTTGAGCTCCTCATACAAAATATAAGTTTCAATAGTTTTGCTCAAAATCAGAGAGGCTGACATGAGCACGAGCAGCGGCGCCAGCGGCAGCGGTGGCGGAGCAGGAGGTAGCGGCGGCGGCGGCGGCGGCGGGCCCTGCGGCGCGTGCAAGTTCCTGCGGAGGAAGTGCGTAAGCGGATGCATATTCGCGCCCTACTTCGACTCGGAGCAGGGGGCGACCCACTTCGCCGCGGTACACAAGGTGTTCGGCGCCAGCAACGTGTCGAAGCTGCTCCACCACATCCCGACACACAAGAGGCTCGACGCCGTCGTCACCATCTGCTACGAGGCCCAGTCCCGGCTCCGCGACCCCGTGTACGGCTGCGTGGCCCACATCTTCGCTCTCCAGCAGCAGGTAAATCGAAATCGAATCGATGCAACCATCAAATTGTCTACGTCTTTTCGTGTTAGGGTTTAATGGTTTCGTTTCCTCGAGTCTGGGATGAGTCGTTTTCCTTAGAAGTAGAGATTCACAAGGTTAAGCATTAGTGTGCCCCCGTTTTCCCAGATCAAAAACTTTCCATTTTCATTACAGGTGGTGAATCTGCAGGCGGAGCTCAGCTACCTGCAAGCCCACCTAGCGACGCTCGAGCTGCCGTCGCCGCCGCCTCCGCCGATGCCAGCACAGGCGCAGTTCTCAATCGCTGACCTGCCATCGGCGTCCAATTTTCCGTCGACGATCGATCTCTCGGCATTGTTCGATCCGATGGTGCAGCCTACATGGACCCTGCCGCAGCAGCAGCAGCCGAGGCAGGTGGGGCTCCGGCAGCAGGTTGGGCACGTGGGCAGTAGCTCGGGCGGCGGAGAAGGAGACCTGCAGGCGCTGGCGAGGGAGCTGCTCGATCGGCATCGAACTGCACCGCCGCCGGAGCCCACTAGTACTGATTCTCCTCCACCGCCTCCTGTCTCTAAATGATCATCAATTTGCAGCAAAGTTTGCTAATTTGTAGGATGGTTTATATATAATTTAGAGAATGTTGATCTTGTTAATTAACCCAGTAAGTATCCAGCAGCTTAATCGAATGAAGTAGTTAATTGTTTGATGCTTCTGTTACAAAATATTGCTCCTTTTATCTCCGGAGAAAAAAAAGATCATCTTTCTTTTTTTTAATTAAAAAAGTCGACTTTTTTTTTTTTTTTTTTTTGCTTTTGAGGTTGATCTGACATGATATTTATGCAGAAGGAATGGGATGTCTTTGAGAAGATCTTGATGCAGTTCGAGGGATCAGTTTCTTTTTACTTGGACGAGACACCTCTTTCATTGCTTTGGCTTTGAGAGATGATCAGTAAAAATATACATAATACAATCATTGTGAATTCAAAAAGAAGATTTTTTAATTGCTTAATCCGATCACATTGTTGACAGCTGCTACTTCTGCTTGCTTTGGGTTGCTTGCCTTTCTCACCTTCTTCATTCAGGAATTTAGTTAATTAATGACTTAATTATGTTTATTTTTTTAATTAAAATGTTGGATAGTTGGAATCCTTTACTTCATATTGTGGTATTTTATGTGTTTTTTTGTGGAGTGATTTTCATGACTACAGTTTTTAGAGTTTGATCTTCAATGATATGTGTAGTGAAAAAAATAATGTTTTTTGCATTCATTACACAATTTTTTATTTTTATTAAACAGTACAAGTATATAAACTCCAACTAAATGAAAATAGATAAAATAACTCAATATTAATTAGTATAAGCGATCGGAAAAGAAAAGAGGAATCTCCAAAAAGAGCATAAATATAAATAGATAGAAAACTAAGAATAGAAAAGATTGAGTAAAGATAAATCAGAATAAAATAACAAGGCATGTGAAATGATGAATGTCTTTAGAAATTACATGATTTCTTTCTTTAGTTTAAAAAAAATAATAATAATATGGGAAGCAATTCTACATTACTTCTTGATGGTAAATTTATGCATAAGATTACTTTTTCTAGCAGTAATTATTGATCACAAGACTATATTTTCAGTTTCTGGATAAGTGATTATATATTTCATCAAAATACATGAAAGCAAATACACAAACTACAGTGAAAAAGAATCGAATTTTTAAGAACGATGAGATATATGTTAATTTGAAAGATGGCACCTTCTCATTTATCAACCATCATAAACGTTATATTATGTGGAAGGATAGAATGAGTTTGAGAATTTCTTCTGCATAGAGTAAATGAACAATAATATAATTGATTTGATTTCTAAACTCTCAAAAATAAGCATTGTTTAGTACAGAAAAGTTGTGAAAGGGGATTAGACAAAAATAAAAAAGAAACGGTAAAGATAAATAGAAAAAAAAAATTGTAGGATATATCTATCTTAGCCATAGGATATCAAGAGGTTGATGTCAAAGACAAGATTTATCGCTTGTTGGTTGATTTGATCATGATAGATTCTTGTGTCATTGGAAACAAATTTTCTTTTTTTTCTGAAGAACTTCCTTTTTTAAGACATTATTATAACGTCTTAAGCAAGAACTTTTTCCGTTTCATTTACAACATAAATCACTGTCAACTTTTTATGTAGTTAGTATGTGTTGGAATTGTGAATATGCAGGATTAATCTAATTTTGCATGAGTTTATTTATTGCGTGGCCAACTGCATTATTATAAAGCAAGAAATGGGTTTACTACTTGATCCGTTAGTTAGAGATTGATGGATGTATAGCTAGGATCATTAGCCCTAGCCAGGCATTGTTAGAAGTTAAACATGTTAAAATCTAGTTTATACCCGATGTCGACGTTACAAGATTCACTGTAATGGTTGTGCCATTGGCCCATTTTACTTGGTTTCGATGAAGAAGAAGAAGAAGAAGAATAAGTAGTTTGAGAAACTTCGGATATATGTAATGGAGGCCATTTAGTATGGCACTTTGTAGTTGATAATGTAATAGTAGATCTAAACGAAAACGTCTGAAAATTGTTAAAAAGTACTATGGTTGTTGTTAATTTGATAGAGGAGACGACTCTTAAGGGTCATAAATATTTGTAAAATGATTTTACCACCATGCTATGAGGGCACATACCGATAAAATTTGGTTGTTAATCTTGTACCCATGTTTATGATCTTGTTGAAATGTCCACGAACATGGGCATGGGATCGAGGTTCTCTATTCTTATGTGCCACTGTCTCGGGTGCTCGGGCTCTCTCTAATTAATCAGCTTAGTTGAAAGGTAAAAGTTAGCATGACAATTTAGGAGATAGTAGTCAATGCCTGGGCTTGAGCATAAAACCGAAAAAATCGAACCGAGCTGCAAAACCGAACCGAACCGAACTGATCGGTTCGGTTTATTCAGTTTTTGGTTCGGTTCTGTTCAAAAACCGAAATTAATTACGGATTTCGGGTCGGGTTTCGATGGCTTTAACTCCAATTGAAACCGACCGAACAAACCGAACTTTTGGAATTGTAATTTATTTTTTTTCTTTGATTTATTTTCAATGTGTTTTTCTTTTAATTTTTAATGCAAAATATATGATTGTAATTTTAATAGGTAGAAAAAGAAAAAAATAGAAAGAAAATTATTATTTTTCCTATAAAATACACGCATTTATCACATAATTAGTTCAAATCCTAAAAATCGAAAACCGAACCGAACCGAAAATTCGGTTCGGTTTTTTATTTTCATTCTTATTCGGTCGGTTCGGTTTCGGTTTTATATGTTCGGTTCGGTTTTCGGTTGTTTTTTTTCTTTCAAAAAACCGAACCGAACCGACTGATGCTCACTTCTACCCATACCAGAATATGACCTTTGGAATGCTTCCCTCCCAATTTGGTTCATATTATTCTCAGCGTTTAGATGGGCCCCGGTCTTTTATTTAGGAACAATCACCATCCGTAAATATCTATTTCCATTTCAGTATATATTGTTTCTATAAAGATTTCCACTCAATAAATCTAAGCTTATTTTTCTTGATCGACCAAAGATTCAATTAATTTTAGGCTCATGCAATTTGGCTCTCATTTATTCAACTCATTTTATCTTCTTCAGCCAAAAACTCACTCAATCACCTTCTCTTAAGTAAACTTCTGTCGATTACGATTTAGAGAAATTCTAGCTCCTGATATTAGAATTACGTCCAGCTGAGGTGCATACTTGGTTTTAGATGTTATCTGAAATTTCTTCTTTCTTCCAAGTTTGTTTAACAATTTTTTCAGCCTTTGGTGATATTTGGAAACGAAATAATTAATGCAACTGACCAAGCATGAACGTATACAGCGATGTTAAGGATACAGTCCTTAAGTCTTGCCACCTTGCTTGCTTCGGGTTGAGCTTCAGCAATTTCTTGAAGCTAAAGGCTGTTTCCTTACACATTATGAGGTGCCATGACCAATAATTCAACTATATCAGAATGTATGGCCCATAACATAATTCACTAATTAATCAATAGCGCATTTATAAAGCACTGGCAGAGATATTCTTCAGACATATGATGAAAACTCCGGCTAAGTTGTTAACATGTTTGCACCACTTTCGTTAGGAAGTTAGATGTGAGTATAATCCTAAACACAAAGTTGTGACCTTTATCTATTAGTTTAAGTTTTTGAGTTAGATTAATTCTCAGTTTTGTGTTTGATACTCATCGTACTCTATGGGGGAGCGAAACCAGTTTGAAACCCGAAGCGGTCAGGTGTGATTTGGGACTAGTTTCCCAGGATCCTTCTATGGATGGTTGGTGCCTATAATATTCTTATTCTAGCAAAGGTATTCATCCCCTGGTTGCCACCCTAACTCTAACCCTAACCCTAACACTGAACTAAACATAAGTGAGAAAGAAGGTAGAAATGTAAATAGGGAATTTTTTTATTTCTATATTTCTTAAATGAGTGGCTCGGCCCATTCAGCTGTGGGCCGATCAGATTTTATCGGATTCTAGAAGAGGTATCCATGCCTCCGTTGCCACATCCTTTTCAAGCATTGGGTTTCCTGATCAATGAATTTCACTCTTTTTCATCAGCCAGTTCTGATGGGCCTACTCCTTAGTCAGCCCATTTGTTCAGCTAAACTTCCACGAAGGGACTCAGAAGCCCACGCAAATCTTTTCTGTCATGTCCCACAATCCCGATTATCACTTGATAAAAGAGAGTGGCTAGATGCGCCCCATACTTTTCCTAATGAGTATGGGGTTCGAGTAGCTGCATGTGTACTTTGGTAAAAGTGGGTGGCAAAATTGGAGCCCATCCCTTAGAAAAGTGAGCCCATCTAAAAACTTTTGCCTAATTACAAATTTGCTAATTTATTTTAAGTTGTTGTTGTCTTCTCCCTAGTCTAACAAAAAAAAAAAAAAAATCCTAAAAATTGCAATCCCTAACTCTAAATCCCTCTCTATTTTTTTTTTTTTTACTTCTCTCAATATTAACTAGAAAAATAGAGGATTTGCTTTGTTTTGGAGATACGAATCAACCTTTTTCCTAACTCTTTAAACTGAATTTCTGTTATTTTTTTAAAAAAAAATTTGAGAGCAATTTTTATTGGTAGTGGGGATTGAGTTTCGTTCGGATATTAATATCAGAACTAATATTGTATCGTCTAATATTAATATTCGAATGAGTATTATACTGTCCGAATATTAATAACCAAATGGATAGGATATAGACAAGGGAGATTTAGGTTATAATTAGAGTTTGGTGGATTCACTTAGGCCCTGTTTGTTTGCACTAAAGTGGGGTAGAAAGTATGAGAAGTAACTTACTTCCACTACTTTTACTATTTGTTGGGTTCATAAGTAATTTGGAAGTTACTTCCTACATGCTGATTTGGATCGTATGTGGCTGAGTGAATACTCAAATTTCTTCCGTGCCAAAATGATCGGAAGAGGGAGGGATCTGACTAGGAAAAAAATAATTAAAAAAAATCAAAAGATTCTTTTTTATTTCCTTCTCTCTTCTCTATTGTTTTGAGTCCCTTCACCTCCTCCTGCTACAAGTAATCTTTTTATCTCTTCCAGATGATCTCACGGTTAGGGTTTTAAGGAGGAACAAGAAAGGAGAGAGGAGGGATTTTGGATCTTGGCATTGATCTTACCTCCAGATGATGTTTTGCTGCCGAATCCCCTCATCCTGATCAAAAGATTCTTTTGGGGCGAAGCTTTGATCTCAAATCGGGTAAGTTTTTGAATTTTTTTTCTTTGAAAAAAGATGCAAATTTTTTTTCTCAAAAACACTGAAGGTGAAAGCTCTAAATTTCTATTTTTCTTAATTCCTTCTCAAAACAATGAATAATCTCACTGTCATTATTTTTTTTAGCTGTGAATCTCTCTTCCAAATAACTGCAAATTTTTTTCTTCTAATTATAATCATAATCTATCCATTTTTTAATAGAAATTTAGGGCTTTACCTTCATATATTCGATGCTAGCTCTTAGAATTCACTTTTTTTTGTGAAAAATTGGGGATTTTTTGTTCAAAAGTGAGACCTAGTGTTTCTCCCCCTTTTTCTAGCCATTATTTAATTGATCAGTTTTTAAATAGAAATTTGGGGAATTATAACCATAATCTATTAGTTTTTTAACAGAAATTTAGGGCTTTATTTTCATATATATTCGATGCTAGCTCTCAGAATTCACTGTTTTTGTGAAAATTCAGGGATTTTTTTTTATCAAAAGTGAGACCTAGGGTTTCTGCTTGATAGTTCCCTTATTTCTGCCTGATAGCAATAAAAGAAATAGTTCTCTTTACACTGGAACCTAAGTTTCTCATATCAATTACTTATAACAGGTCTAATTGCTTAAAATTATAAGTATTTAAAATTAATATATAGCCTCAATATGCTGTTGGTATGCCTAAATATGCCTATTGTACTCTTAACGTATGCCCAATTCCTATATGTCTAATACATACTTCCTCTTTGCCGAATGAATATATATATATATATATATATATATATATATATATATATATATATATAATTTCTACTGTATATTTTCAGCAGATATGCGCCATGGTTGAACTTTTAATCAGTTGCTGCATTATTTTTCTTTTTCTTTTTTTTTTCCTTTTGTGTTTTTTTCCATTTCATGTTCATGCTGCCTCTTTTATTGTGAGTATTCCGTTTGCAAGCATTTTATAATATATCGTAATTTATATGTCATACCAAATTAGTATTTATATTTATTATTCTCTTATTTCAGATTACAGAATTTACTTCAAAAGTTGTTGAAATAGTTGCGAACAAAATTAGCCGGTTGCAATACTACGAGAAGGTTTGTTGTTTTAATAAAAAACTTCCTTGATGCATAATATAAATCAATGATATCGATAAGAGTTGTTTTGAATGCTTTTAACTTAATATTTATCATAATTGTTGATAGATCACATTGAATTACCGTGCACACCATAGCGCTTAAATTACCATGAAAGCCAAATTGAGTGTTGTTCTAAACTTACTTTGGATGTCTCTTCTTACTTATAGATACTCGAAAGAAATACTGGATGCTTACAAGAGGATTTTGCTTGTGAGCGCCGCCTATTCATTCGCTCGGATGAGTTAGATACTGCTTGGGAGCTCCTCACTCCCCTTCTCAAAGAGCTGGAGGAGAAAAGGATTGCCCCCAAGCTCTATCCATATGGGAGTCGAGAGCCCATAGGTGCTCACTATCTTGCAGCAAAGTACGATATTTGATGGGAGATCTGAGTGCAGGGCACTACAAAGGATCGTGATGATGCCATTGCTCACAAGTTTTGTTGTTACTAGGGTTGTAAGCTTTTTGTTTTATATATCAATAAATATGTTGCTGCAGTGAGTGCTGGAGATATAAGAGAATAATGAAAGTTGGTTCCTCAGTTTGGTTTAGAATGGAATTTGGCCCTTATTCCCTAGTTCGTAGTATTTATTTCATTATGAATGAATGAAAAATTCTAAGCAATACTGCTATAAGTTTCTGTAGTTATATTGAATTTGTATTAAAATTTCATGCCACTGTACCAAAACTTTGAAATTATGGTTAGGATAAATCGGCCAAGTAGGTTGAGCGTCTATTTTGGATTGAAATTTGGGCTTTTTTTTGCAACAAAATGTGCACTTGGTGAGATTTGAACTTAGGTTGCTTTCGTATCATATTGAAATTCTTACTATTATATTAAAATTCTAAAGTTATGGTGATATGGTTGATGGTTAAGGAAAATTGTTTTTGTATTATAGTAGTTTGCTAACATTGCTGCCTTTATTTCTACATGGCTTTTATTTGTTTTTGTTTTTTTTTGTTTTTTTTGGCCCTCTCTTTCTTCTTCTCTTCAATTAGGGAAAAATCTTGTTTGAATATTTCCTGACTGAGTAACTTAAAGGTTCTCCAAGGTGTTTGTAGGTTACGAATATTTCTATTATGAAACCATGTTATATGGAAACATGTTACTAGTATGGACTATATTTAAATTTTTAGGATTGGAAAAAGTATATATTAATCTTTTGTTGATATAATGAAATAAACACAAATTTACTCTCACTATATATTAATTATTTGTAATATTGAGGGTGGTAATCTCACTATGGTATTTGGATCCTTACTTCTATACTTCTTTTTAACTAGCCAAACAAAAGAAAATGAGAAAGTACTACTTCATTGGGACTTCTTCCTTATGCAAAACAATCAACTTAATTTAATTTGTGAAAGTAAAAAAAGTATGCTCTTCTTACTTTTCATGTAGACCAAACAAACAAATAAATATCAAAAAGTCATCTTTTTTATCACTTTAATTTTAGAAAGTTATTTCTAATTCTCTTCCAAGCTACTTTATATACTTCCAAGCTACTTTATATACTTCCAAGCAGCCTAACCAAAGGACAAAGATTGGGTGGGCGTAGTTAGAAAGGGGGCTCGAGAATGCGCTCATTTAGAATTAACCCCTCCCCTTCACCCCTGCTGTTCGACTGGCCAACGCTACGAGATCTGGATCCGAAACGCGTTAGGGTGTAAAGGGGTTATTGATTTGGGCTCGACATTCTCTTTGGATCCGAGAAGACGACGATCGCGTCCGCTCGCTGACCGCCCTCTTTTGCTCTCGTCTCCGGTGGTGCTCGAATTTTCTCTACCCTCCTCACCTGCCGTTTAGGGTAAGAAAAGCTCCCACCTTTTCAATTTTTAATCATTTTCTTTTTGATTTTTTGGGTGTTGATTCAATACGCTTGATAATGTCAATGATGGTGATGATGATTGTAGATCTAGGGTTTTACATCTTTCTTTGGGTCTGATCATTCGATCGAGCAGGAAAAATAATTAGGAACTATTCAATATAATAGACTAACACACGGGTTAAGCTTATTCCATTGGTCTTGGAGATTCGAGAAGACCATTATTTTTTTCTATTAGCAGGAGATTGATGGACTCAAGCAGACTGATGGAGTTTTATTTTGATTGTGATTTACATCAGTCTTTACTTTTACTTTAAAAACCATTCAATCTTAAAGTTCTAATTTTGTTTGCTGGCACACTTGTTTGCTTTTATTTCGCCTCTTGCATTAAAAGCCTTGTCATTTTTACCGTATAATTGTAAGGTACCATCTTCAAGATTGCTGATGTTGAGGCACTGGGTTGATGAACCTACAAGGTTAGTAACTTGAAAGAACAAGAATAGAGGAAGAAGACAAAGTCCAGAGGTTGAAGAAGGATAATTTAAGACAAGAAAGAAGAAGAAAAAAAGAAGAAGGGAAGAATGGAGAAGAGCAGAATTTGGAGATTGAGATATCAATTCATTCATTCGATAGTCTATCATAAGGAATTCACAAAATTTATAGATGAATTCTATCATCAACACTCGACAACTGTTGGATCATCTCCCTTGATCAATAATCTTGACCGTTGGATCGGATGAATGTATAATTGGCTCTTCGGGTTGAGAATTGTTTGCACCTGCACCCATGACCCGACTGCAACTTAAAGGTTCTAAACTGTCTCCGCTTCCACTGTTGCTGCTTCTTCCCTTTGCTGCCGCAGGTCCTCTTGCTTCTCAGATTCCGGTCCATGACATTAATGCATTCCCATGGTTTCTTAATGTTTGCTCAAAGCAATAATTTTCAACAGACTAAATATAGAAATCTTTATCCCCCGTTCATTTAATTTTTGACCTACTTCAAAATCTTAATTAAATGTATCAGCATGCATGTTCTACTAACCATTGTTAAGGACTCGTGATTCATTTTGCAAAGATTTTTTTGTTTCCTTGCCCTAAGTGCCTCAGAGCGGCTGTTATCTCCTTTTAGAGGTGCTGCGCATGTGCGAAGGGAGTAGGATGCATGATGCGAGGAATCACTCTCCTTTATATATTTTTCTTTTTTAAATTTTTAGGAATTTTACTTAAAATTCAAAATTTTCTACTATATACTCTGTCAGTATGGTGTTGATATATAGTTTTCAAAGTTAGTCTAGTCACAAACTATCATAAAATTGCCTCTCTACATTTATATTTTCCTATTTTGAAAGGAGAAAAATTATATTTATGTACTGTTGCAAAAGTTTAATACACCTCACTAATTATTTTGCTCATGTGCATGCATATTTGCACTTAATGATCTGCCAATGTATTCTGTAATAATCCTTATTTTTTTTTCATAATTAAATGAATAACAAATAAACATAATAATTTAAACTATTCATCTTCCCTCTTTTATAACATCCCAAATTCATTCATTTTTCTAACCTTTTAAATTCTATAACCCTCAAAACCTTTTAAATTCCATAACTCCTCAAATCCTTTGAATTCCATAACTCTCTAAATCCTTCACATTCTATAACTCCTAAATCTAACACTATATAAACCCAACCTCTTTTCTAAATTCAATCTTACACTCATCCTCTTAAAAAAAAAAATTCTCTCTCTCACTTTGTTGGAGCATCTCGTCGGACCGCTGTCGTTAGCCTCGCCGAAGTTTTGACAAAGAAACTCCTATTTCTTTCTTCCCTTACTCTACTATTTGAGGTTGGTATTAATTTCTTAAATTTCTATTGCATTTATTTAATTAGATCCTAGGATTAGCTCACACCCTATCTAACGACCCTAATAAAAGATATCCACCATCTTATAGACCCAATAAGATGGATTCAAACCCATTTATTGATTTCAAATAGAATTTAGGGTGATCCTACAATTTTAGGCCAAAATATTATCTATAAATCAATTAGGAGATTCTTCTCAAAAATAAATATAAAATAAAATAGGAAGGAAATAATTTATCATTTAAATAAAATCTTTATATGCTAAACTTATCCAATAAATCCAACAAACATAAAATCAAATAAAAACATAACCACATAAGAGTTGAATTATATTTTTGTTAACATAGACTTCAAGATTAGTATTAATACAGCATATGTCCAGCTGAGCCCACCTTACACATCCTATAAGCCTCTCTTGCCAAACAAATAAGATTATAGTTCGATGAGAATTAACCAATTCAAATGTTTACAACATATGTAACTAACAACTTATTATGACAACATTAGAAGTTAATTTTCTACACTAATATTATTTAACTTTAAAATTAATACTAAGTACTTTATGAAAATTAGAAATTCCCTAAAAATCACCTGAATTTATGATGAATAATTTTTAACAAATATATTATAATTTTATGTGTAGATTGCTTCGTGTGATTGCCAATTGGTAGACCTTCGCAAATCGAGGTGAGTTCTTTTTGGACTCACTAAACATGCTAATTTTTCTTATAGAAATATTATTTCAATTATATCATCTAAATTTGTGATTACAAATACTATTTCTTTATATTGTTAGAATTTAATTTGAAGAAGCTAAATGTGTTATTACAAGTGCAATCATTGACATATCTGTTATTTCTTTATGATGTTAGAAATTAAATGATTACTTGTTAAATTACAGCATGTAGTTAGGTTTTTAATAAATCATGAAAAAAGCTATAATCGTGGAAACATACTGTTTGTGATATCATTCTATATCGGTGTCTAGAAAAGTTTTGTATGCTGGTTCTCTAATTAAGGAACGTGCAATGCACGGAAAACCTCCCAGCATTCATACACTGGCCTGGCCGATATCTGTATGATATCTCAAATCAGTAAATCCTTGATATAACAAATTGTGATTTATTGAATAAAATATAAAACGGATTCTATAAATTATGTTGTTAACAAATTAACAAAATCTAATTGAAATATTGTACCCGAAATTCAATATACAAGTTATGAAAACCAGAATTTAGACATGCATGTACTATACTTAAATGACACTGGGTTGGGGGAGAAACTGAGTGATGGAAATATACTCTGTTTCGGTTGTAAACTTATTAAGTTGTACAACTGAATATTTCGCACACCATGGGTGCGTGATGATTTGCTGGATCATACCTGACTATAATTCCTGTTTGCCTGACGGCAGGTCCGACTTAGCACCGGACAATCCTGTGACCATTTCCTGGGTCTGTACAGGAAACAATCGAAACAGTTGTATCCTATCAGTTAGCTTTTCCAATTACATGACATTTTAGACAAAAATACCCCTATTATAGAGTTGACTTTACTAAAATGATAAACTTGCTATGATTGTGACCATACTAAAAGATATTTGCTTTAACCTGTCACTTAATATTATCGTTAATTATGGATTTAATGTTTTTCTAAGATTTGCATTATTACCATGTTAGACATAATTATTACATCACATTTTTCTGTATTTATTGTGTTGGTCGCTATCTGATGACCTGGATATGCATGTCCAGTGACTGAGTTGAACCCTGTTGATCCTACCGCGGAAGAAATGGAGTATTTTGCTGAAGTGACCGAAGATCAGTAGTTGTCATGTACTTAGTTTGTATTAAATGCAGTTTTTTCATGTTTTTGAACATATCATTCCTTAATGGATGTTATCTAAAGTTATCCAGTATTGTCTTTCTGTTTTCTTTATGTAATAGACTTCATGGATCAATGAATGTCAGTTTATTTATCTACGTGTATTTATTCTTTGTGGCTGTGATATTATAATTGAGGCTTTAGCATATTCAAACTGAATATGTTGCCGGTATCTGCTACACGTGCTCGTATACCGTATATTGGGAGCGGGGCGTGACAGGTATTTTAGTGGTATCAGAGCCAGGTTCAAAAATGAGTTGACCCAATGAGATTGAGTTAACTTAGAATTGATCCTAAGCTTGAGATCACAGCCATATGAATAAATGTAGATATTGAAGACTTCATTACCATATCTCTTGATTCAAACTTCCTTTAATTCCATTTTTCCTTATCTTCTTCAGTACGATGACACAAAATAATGAATCTGAATCGAACTCGAACACTAGCTCAATTAATGCCGCAGAATGGGATTACTTCGTGGAATGATGGAAGCACAACAACAACAAACTCAGATGATGCGTACTGGAATTACGGCAGCATTAGAACAAATCAATGCGCCTCGACCACAACGAGTTGGGAGCATTTCTGATTTTCGACGCCTTCATCCTGCAACTTTCTCTGGAACAGTTGGACCACTTGAAGCTGAACAGTGGTTAGCCGAGATGGAGGATCTTCTTACAGCTGCACGAATTCCTAAGGAGGATAAGCTTGATGTTGTGAAGATCCAGCTGACGGATGTAGCTAGAACCTGGTGGCAAGCTGAAGGAGACCGACTGGAACAACCAATCGTATGAGAAGATTTTACTAAGAGTTTTTACACAAGGTTCTTTCCAAAGGCATCTCGAAGGGAGATGGAACAACAATTCATCAACCTGAAACAAGGAGGAAAGTCTGTAGAAGAGTATGCAGCTGAATTTGTCCGTTTGAGCCGATTTGCACCATACATGGTTGTTGATGAAGAAGATCGAGCTCATCGATTCCAGCAAGGTTTAAGATTGGACATCCAGAAATATTTGGTGTCTTCCAAACTTGAGACTTATGCTGATGTGATTGATGCCGCAAGAGGTGTAGAGCAAGTCATTAATAAAGAGAAGCAAGTTCAAACAATATCGAAGAGGTCTTTCAATCAAGTATCTGGAGAATCTATTTCCAAAATGCGTCCTACCGAGAAGCGACCTTCCATCCCTCATCCTCAAAAGCTCATATGCAACTTCTGTCAGAAACCTGGTCATCTCAAGAAGGACTGCAGAGCTGCTAATGGACTATGTTTGGCCTGTGGATCGGCTGAACATACTTTGATGAATTGTCCGAAGAGGAGAATTAGTGAAGAAATGTCTCGACCTGCTATTCCCCCACAACAAAGGAATGCAGGGCTCAATCAAGGCAGACAACCTCTTACTTCTCAAAAGAAAATGTTCCAGCAAGCTCTGAAAAATAAGGGAGTGGACCATGGTCAGAGTCAAGCTTTCAATCTCACTGCGGAACAGGCTGAAAATTTCAATGAGGTGGTGACAGGTACAATTTTAGTACATGGTACACCAGCTTTTACACTATTTGATTCTGGAGTTTCACATTGTTTCATTTCATCTGCTTTCGTATCCCTTCATGACATTCCATGTGATACTTTGACATCTAATTGGAACATTAATACGGGTAATGGAGCTATAATATCTAGTAAAGTGTGTAGACTATGTCCTGTGGTAGTATGTAGAAGGGAGTTCTATGTCAATTTTCTTATAATCGAACCTAGTGGATTCGATGTTATACTTGGAATGGACTGACTTAGTGCTTTCCATGCAGTGATTGATTGTCGAAAGAAAAGTGTCATATTTCGAATTCCGAATCACCCGGAATTTGAATTTCTTGGAGGTAGTAAGACACTAGAGTCAGCAAAATTTAGAGGTAGATCAACAAGTGAAATCTTCATCATGATGGACGAAAAAGATGAAGATATTCCGGTGGTGTCAGAATATCTTGATGTATTTGCAGATAAGTTTACTGGATTACCACCTGAGAGAGCAGTAGAATTTTCTATTGATCTTATTCCCGGTACGGCGCCCATATCTAAAGCACCATACCGAATGAGACTAGTAGAATTGGCAGAAGTGAAATGTCAATTGACGGAGCTTGAAGATCAAGGATTCATTAGACCCAGCACCTCGCCGTGGGGAGCACCAATCTTACTTACGGGAAAGAAAGATGGGAGTAAGAGGCTTTGCATTGACTACCGAGGATTGAATCAAGTCACGATCAAGAACAAATATCCTTTGCCTATAATCGATGACTTGTTCGATCAACTCGGGGGAGCTAAAGTTTTTTCTAAGTTGGATCTCAAGTCAGGATATCATCAAATAAGAGTCAAGAAGGAAGATATACAGAAGACTGCTTTTCGAACTCGATATGGCCATTATGAATTTCTAGTAATGCCATTTGGAGTGACAAACGCACCGGCTGTATTTATGAATTTGATGAACCAAGTGTTTGCTCTATACTTGGACAAATTCGTAGTTGTGTTCATCGATGATATTTTAGTATACTCCAAAAATGATGAAGAACATGCCGAACATTTGAGAATTGTGTTGGAGACTCTTCGAAAAGAGAAACTCTACGGCAAACTTAGTAAGTGCGAGTTTTGGCAGAAAAGTATATCTTTTCTGGGACATATCATCTCTGGAGAAGGAATCTTGGTTGATTCGCGTAAGATCGAAGCAGTGAAAAACTGGCCTGTCTCGAAGAATGTGTCCGAAGTTAGGAGCTTTCTTGGATTGGCTGGTTACTATCGAAAATTTGTTCAAGATTTCTCGAAGATCGCAGGACCCTTGACCAAGTTAATGAAAAAGGATGAGAAGTTTGTGTGGTCAAGTGAATGTAATGAAACTTTCGAAGAGTTGAAGATTCGACTTACTTCTGCACCAATTTTGGCGATTCCAGATGGAACAGGTGGAATGGTTGTATTTAGTGACGCATCTGGAAGAGGACTAGGATGTGTGTTAATGCAACATGGGCGAGTGATTGCTTATGCATCTCGTCAATTGAAGTCTCATGAGAAGAACTACCCAACGCATGATTTGGAGTTAGCAGCAGTAATTTTTGCTTTAAAGATTTGGAGACACTACTTGCTTGGAGATCGTGTGGATATTTATACTGATCATAAGAGCCTTAAATATGTTTTTACTCAGAAGGAGCTCAACATGAGGCAAAGAAGATGGTTAGAACTAATGGCAGACTATGACATCAACTTAAAATACCATCCCGGTAAGATTAATGTAGTTCCTGATGCTTTAAGTAGAAAACCAATGGCGATGTATCTTACCCAGCAAAAGAAGTTGCTCGAAGAGATGAGGAGGCTAGACTTAGAAGTCATCTTGCCAAAATCAAAAGTACAATTTATGGCCTTACAACTCCAATCATCATTAGTTGAGAAGATCAAAGAATGCCAGAAAGACGACCCCAAACTACAGAAATTTCGAAGTGAAGTTGAATCTGGACGGAGATCAGACTTAAACATTCATGCTGATGGATCACTTCGATTTAAGAACATACTTTGTGTGCCAAAAGGAAATGTTCGAGAAGAAGTTCTTTCGGAAGCTCATAGTTCAACATATTCAGTACATCCGGGAGGCACGAAGATGTATCAAGACTTGAAGCAACACTTTTGGTGGCACGAAATGAAGAGAGAAATTGCTCGATTTGTATCCAAATGTTTGATATGCCAACAGGTAAAGGCGGAACATCAGAGGTCACCGGGACTTTTGCAACCTTTGCCAATACCCAAATGGAAATGGGAGGAAATTACTATGGATTTCATTACGGCCTTGCCGCGAAGTCCTAAGGGTAATAATGCTATATGGGTTATCGTGGATCGTCTCACAAAATCGGCTCATTTTATCCCATTTCGTGTTGGACAGTCGACGAAAACATTAGCAGAGAAATACATGCATGAGATTATACGACTTCATGGTGTTCCAATCAGTATTGTATCAGATAGAGATACTAGATTTAGATCTCATTTTTGAAAGAGTTTGCAGGAAAGTTTGGGATCTAAACTTAAATTTAGCAGTGCTTATCATCCTCAAACGACGGACAATCAGAGAGAACTATCCAAACTTTAGAGGATATGCTTAGAGCATGTATGCTAGATTTTGGTAGGTCTTGGGAAGATCACCTTTATCTTGTTGAATTTTCTTACAACAACAGCTATCAAGCAAGTATCAAGATGACGCTATTTGAAGCATTATATGGAAAGAAATGTCGATCACCGGTTTATTGGGACGATATTGGAGAAAGAAAACTTTTGGGACCAGAAATGATTACTCAAACAGTGGATAAGGTCAATCTGATTCGTAAACACCTAAAGGCTGCTCAAGACAGGCAGAAGAAATGGGCGGATACTCATCGAAGATTTTTGGAATTTCAAGATGGAGATTTAGTATTCTTGAAAATATCACCATCTAAAGGTATTATTCGATTCGGTTCACGAGGAAAGCTTAGCCCAAGATTTATTGGTCCTTTTGACATTGTGGAGAGAGTTGAAAAAGTATCATATCGTCTAGCACTTCCCCCATCCTTAGAAGGTGTTCATAATATGTTTCATATATCCCAACTCAAACGCTATGTTCGGGACGAGAATCATATATTAGATTATTCAGAGTTAGAGTTCAGACCAGACCTCTCCTATCAAGAACAACCAGTAGCTATCATCGAGCGACGAGAGAAAGTTTTGAAGAGTAAAGTCATTCCCCTCGTTCTAGTTTGGTGGAATCATCGATCACCTAAAGAAGCAACCTGGGAACGGGAAGACGATATCCGTGAACAGTATCCACACCTTTTTGATTAAAACTTCTGGTATTGTTCTATCTCTTATTTAATTTCGAAGACGAAATTATTTTTCTAAGGGGGATAGAATGTAATAATCCTTATTTTTTTTTCATAATTAAATGAATAACAAATAAACATAATAATTTAAACTATTCATCTTCCCTCTTTTATAACATCCCAAATTCATTCATTTTTCTAACCTTTTAAATTCTATAACCCTCAAAACCTTTTAAATTCCATAACTCCTCAAATCCTTTGAATTCCATAACTCCCTAAACCCTTCACATTCTATAACTCCTAAATCTAACACTATATAAACCCAACCTCTTTTCTAAATTCAATCTTACACTCATCCTCTTAAAAAAAAAAATTCTCTCTCTCACTTTGTTGGAGCATCTCGTCGGACCGCTGTCGTTAGCCTCGCCGAAGTTTTGACAAAGAAACTCCTATTTCTTTCTTCCCTTGCTCTACTATTTGAGGTTGGTATTAATTTCTTAAATTTCTATTGCATTTATTTAATTAGACCCTAGGATTAGCTCACACCCTATCTAACGACCCTAATAAAAGATATCCACCATCTTATAGACCCAATAAGATGGATTCAAACCCATTTATTGATTTCAAATAGAATTTAGGGTGATCCTACAATTTTAGGCCAAAATATTATCTATAAATCAATTAGGAGATTCTTCTCAAAAATAAATATAAAATAAAATAGGAAGGAAATAATTTATCATTTAAATAAAATCTTTATATGCTAAACTTATCCAATAAATCCAACAAACATAAAATCAAATAAAAACATAACCACATAAGAGTTGAATTATATTTTTGTTAACATAGACTTCAAGATTAGTATTAATACAGCATATGTCCAGCTGAGCCCACCTTACACATCCTATAAGCCTCTCTTGCCAAACAAATAAGATTATAGTTCGATGAGAATTAACCAATTCAAATGTTTACAACATATGTAACTAACAACTTATTATGACAACATTAGAAGTTAATTTTCTACACTAATATTATTTAACTTTAAAATTAATACTAAGTGCTTTATGAAAATTAGAAATTCCCTAAAAATCACCTGAATTTATGATGAATAATTTTTAACAAATTGTCATGCATATTGTACGAAGGGTTCTGACATAGTTGTCATCATATCTATCACCATTTCTGTAAACTACATAATTTTTATACAGAAGCAATAGCTAAGGGCCCATTTACTATCCTTAAAAATTTATAGCAATATATCACGTATATCTCATGTAGAAAATTTACATGCTAGACACAGAAATTTTTTCAAAAGCAAATAGTTGAAAATTATGATAATGATATTTCACAAGGCCAAATTGTCAAAATGCCCTTGCTTTTCTTCGAATGTAATATGATTTCCTATCTCGTTAAAAACCTTCTTCATTTTCCTAATCAAGTAATCATGCATATAGCTGTAATGAATCCTAATAATCTCACCACAACCTAAGGAAAAAAAACTCTCTCTAAAAGAGGGGGAAAAAGACCTTTTTCTCATCTGTGAGCACACATGAATATGCTAACGATAACTTAGCACTAGACAAAAACATAATTGTAGAATACTTTACTCATTTAAATTACATTACTTATTTATCATGTCCATTGTTCTAAATATCAACCGTTATTAACAATAATATCGGCCGATGTATCGTTTTGGAGGGTCTGCAATCTAGTACGGAAGCCTGATATTGGCTTATATCCCTAATTAATATTATCGTTATTCTGCTATCTAATATGAGAATTCCCCATCCAATAGATGAAAACTTTCCATCCGATATAAACCTTATATTTAAAATCTTGTATATGTCTGATATCCATACTTACTAAAAGTTCATAACCATATACCCTATAAAGCACTAACACTTCAAAGCGAGTGTCTTGTTCACATTGGACACATGTCAAGTCATCGGCACATGCATGAGTTGTCTTTGGATACTTCGTGTTAGGTTTTAAGAACCCCAAAAACTTGCATGTTGGAATTCGTGTCCACTTTAAAAAATTCTTGGTGATCATGTGCTGAGCATCGAGTCATTCATTGCTTAAAAACACAGTTGGTTTAACATAAGAGAAATGCTAAGCTAGTAGCTAAATTCCTAACAAACAAGTGAGACACTTCACATACATGTATTTTACGTGGTATCAGATTGACTTCTAGATTCTTTTCTTTAATATAGTTACTTGATTAATTTCTATGGTTTAAATCATTAGGAATTTTTTTTCTTTTCTTTCCCTTTTAATAAAATAGTTTCTAATTGTTTCTTGTGTAACTTTCGAAACTTTTAAGAGACGAGGAAAGTTTTTAACTTTTTATTGATGTTATGGAATAGCAAATCAATATTATTGATAAAGAGCAGCTACACATATATAGGATTATAAAGTAGATAGTACCCTTAATGTATACTTTTTCAATAAGAGTATGTAGTGGATACCCTTAGTGGATAGATATCTATCATGTTAACGGAACCCATAATAATTTAACATGTCTGCTTAAGCTGGAGCATAGATGTCAACCATATCTAGCTTGTCACACAACGTTGAGAAAACTTTAGATTATATAGTTTTCTTTAAGATTAAAGCTGCTTACTGGGCCGGGTGGCCCGTTGGGCACGCCCGGCCAGGCACCTCGGCTCGTGCCTGAGCCGAGGCCGCCCGTGCCGGCGGCACGCCGGATTTTTTTTTTAAATCTAGCCGTTGGGGGTGTTTAGGGGGTTTTTTTCAATTTTTTTTGCAAATAGCCCCCCAACGGCTATAAAACTATTTTTTATAGCCGTTGGGGAATCTCTTGCAAAAATAATTTGCAGATTTTTCCCCCAACGGTCAAAATAGCCGTTGGGGGGGTTTTTGTAATTTTTTTTGCAAATTAAAACCTTTATTTCTCTATAAATACCTCATTATCTCCTCTATTACCATTCATCATTCTTATACACCAAATTCATTCTCAAAAATCTTCTACAATGTTTAATTCTCAAGAAGTTTCAAGCAAAGCAAGTAGCAAGTTTCAATTAAGTGATCAAGAAGTCTAAAGCAAGCAAGTTTCCCAAACAAGATCCAAACAAGTTTTCTCATTGAAGCAAGATTTTCTTCGCTATTTCAGTTTCCAGCTTCATCTCTCTAGCTAGATATTTCACTCTCTCTCTCAAATAGTTCAGCGGTTAACAGGTATTTATAATTTAAAGTTTTTTTGAGAATTTTAATTTGTTTTTTTCGGGATTTTATTAAAATGGATCAACTCGTCTGGCGCTTCTTGCTCTCAAGCCACGGGTTCTTTTACTCCATTTTTAACTGATGAAAATTATCAAAATTTGTGTCAACTCTTAGAACAACCTCCTCAAGTACCATTTTCTGTATCTGAGGAAGAACCAACTGATACAACCATACCCGAAACACAAACTACCACATCTACTAGAGCTGTTAGATCGGACATATGGAAATATTTTGAAAAATAATAGAAAATAATATTAGAAAAGCTAAGTGTAAACACTGTCATAAAATTTATTCGTTTTCTTTAGGTAGCGGAACGGGTCATCTTAAAAGACACCTAGAAAAAAATCACCCACCAAATGTACCACATCAAACACAAATAAGTATATTTGGTGGATCATTAGGTATACGTAAATATGATCCAATTAAAACAAGAGAACATTTAGCAAGATTTATAATACATGACGAACAATCATTTATTTTTTCGGAAAATCGCAAATATGAAAGATTTTGTAAATCAGCATTTACTGACGAATATAAAAAAGTCCCACGTTCAACATGTACATCCGACATGTTCAAATTATATAAAGAGCAGGGGGACACTTTAATAGCTATTTTTACTTCTTTAATTTTTAGAGTTGCTATAACTGCAGATTGCTGGGAAGCTAAAAATATGACTAATTATCTATGCGTAACGACATACTATATAGATCAAGAATGGTGCATACAGAAAAGAATAATAGGGTTTAGGGTATATGAATTTCCTCACAATGCACATAATTTATCACAATCCCTTCTAAGTGTTTTTTCAGATTTTGGAATAGATAAAAAAATATTTACCATTTTTTTGGATAATGCTTCTGAAAATACGGCCGCAATTAGAATTCTTAAAAGTATGACCAAACCAATTCTAGATGGAAAATTATTTCACGTTAGGTGTATTTGCCACATACTAAATTTATGCGTTCAAGATGGATTAAAAATAGTAAATGATTCACTAATGAAACTTAGGTATACATTACTTTTATTAAAGATAGTGGGCCAAGAAGACAAGCATTTAAACAAATATATAAAAATATGAAAATATCACATAGAATTGTACCTATAGATGTTAGAACAAGATGGAATTCTACATATAAAATGTTAAATATAGCTATTCAGTATAAAAATGTAATAAATATTTTTAATGAAATGGAGTCACCAATGTATAGTTTAGATAATGAATGACACCAGTTGCATTGCATTTCTAAGTTTTTAGGCAAATTTGAAAATACATCTAGAGCACTGTCAGGAACTTATTACCCAACTACACACATTGCATTATATTATCTAACCGAAATTATTTTGGTTTTTAATGAATGTAGAAATCACTCTATACTTGAAAGTATTGTTGAACCTATGGAAATTAAATTTAATAAATATTTTAAAGATTTTCCATACTTATTATATTTTGCAACTGTTGTGGATCCCCGTTGCAAGTTAGATGGACTTGAAATTTTAATAGATTTATTTTATACAAATATGTCTTATGAAAATAATGTGAGGGATTTAGTTAATGATATTAAAACATGTTTAGATATTATGTATAAAACATATGAAGATATGTATGGTGTGCCAACACAAACTATAAAAAAACCATCTACTAGGGAAATTCGTAATCCAATAATATCATCTGTATTTCACAGGAAAAAGGCAAGACAAACTAGTACATATTTTAATGAATTACATTATTATTTAGAGAGAGGTAACTATGAAGATAACGTATCCACTGAAAATTATGAATCCTTTGATATTTTGGCATGGTGGAAATTATAGAAAAAACATATCCCGTGCTTTCCAACATGACCCGTGATCTATTAACTCCTCCAGTGTCTACTGTAGCATCGGAATCTGCTTTTAGCGCAGGTGGTAGAGTGCTCACGGACTTGAGAATCTCAATGGCATCGGACACATTGGAGATGTGTGTCTGCTTGAAGAATTGGTACAACGCAGAAGATAAGGAACATGACTTGACTAATGAAGATGTATTAGAGACCTTAGGTTTACCGGAAGAAAATGAAGCTTGATTAAAAGTATTTAAATTTGTAAGGATATTCATGTATTTTCATTTTTTTTTTTTAATTTTTAACTTATAAATCTCTTAGAAAATATATTAAGAACAAGTTGAGGGTGACGGCTAGGGTCCTCTCCCTCTCTTTTGGTTTTGTATAATTTCTAAAGAGATTTATAGAGCAATTATATGAATGTAATAAGATGAAATATAATATAATATTTGTATTTATTGTTATTACAATGTATTAAATCTCCTCTTTTTTTTGTTTTTTAAAATAACCCGGGCCTAGGCCCGGGCAACTGTGTCTGGCACGGGCCTGCTCGGCCCGGCTGTCAGTTCTATTTAAGATATCAGCTTGTGAACGGAGTACAAATCACCTTTTTCACCAAATATTCTTGAACAAGATGACAATCGACCTTAATATGATTGGTGCGATTATGAAATACAAGATTCAAGCAATATAAATGACAATTGATTATCACAATGTATGTACATGGGACTCTTCTGTTTAAAGCCATACTTAATCAGTAAGTTATTTAACTACAGTGGCTTGAATGTAGTGTGGGTCCTAGCTTACCTCAGCGCTCACCAAGATACATCTTATACTTTGCTTCTCAATGTCACCAAATTTCCACCAATAAATGTCATCAAATTTCTACTAATAAATATTATGTAACTAGTAGTAGACTTCCTGTCACATCTATTTGCAGCATATCCAATATCTTAGTATATTGAGATGTAAATGTGGCCATGCTTCTTGTATAACAACTCCTTTACTACATAACTCTTAATATATGTGAGAATCTTCATTAGCAGTTTTCCAGTGAATCGCTTAATCCAATTGTAAAAGAAATTTCAGATCTAATAACCATGAGAAAGGTGAGTTTTCCAATCGTTCTCTTGTATTTTTTGACATCATCATAAACTTTACTATTTTCATTTCAGCAGTTCACATTTGCTTCTATAGATGTACTAATAGGTTTGCACTCAAGTAGTCTCTTGTAATAAATCCAATGCATACTTTCTCTGAGAAATAAGAAGTCCATTCTTCTGATATGCAACTTCAATCCAAAGAAAGTATCTTGGCTTTTCATATCTTTAATCATAAAGTGTTTCTTAGGATAGATTTCGTCTCAATTAAGATTCTTGTATTACTTCCTTTTAGGAGAATATCGTCCACATGGATGACAAGAAGAGCAATCCCAGAAGTACAACACAAAACAGAATGATCATAATGACCCCTCTGAAAGTCAATGCCAGTAATTACTATAGAGAACTTCTCAAATCAGGCTCGAAGATTTTGCTTGTTTATAAATAGTTTTCTTAAGTTTGCATACTATATTCACCTCTAAGCAATATATATCCCGGTGGTTGCTCCATGTAAACTTTCTTATGATATTACCATAAAGAAAAGTATTTTTGACATCCATCTGGAATATGAGCCTCTCTAATATGACAACAAGAGAGAATAATATGCAAATTGATGGGAGAGATCGTCTCAAAGTAATTGACACCATATGTATGAGAGAGCACTTTTCGACAAGTCGGGTCTTAAATCTATGCACAGATCTATCCAGATTGAATTTGATAGTATAGATCCAACGACAGTTAACCACTAGAGTGTAGCTTCTTGATATGATTCAGTATAGACACAAAGGACAAAGAAAGAGTAAGCTGGCGAAAGGAAGAAGTGATCTTATCATAAGAGATAAAGCAAGAAAGGAAGTAAGTAGTAGACGAATGCTTACCTTTTCGGATAGCAATAAGAAGATCATGATCCGAGTGTAATTGGTGATGCGAAGAACCGGTAACTAGAGATGGAGGGTCGGACGGGTGCAAGACCAGAGTAGGCATTTTTAGGCGACGAGAATATACCTGCAATGGTTGTGGTTGAGGCACTTTTTTAATCCCTATGTTGAACATCAATAAAGGCGTATGAAGAGAAGCAGTTGACTGGCTGGTAAATGATGGTGAGGTAAAAAAAATAAAACAGACTCAAAGAACTTGACATTTGCAATGGTAAAATATTTTCTAGACACAGGATGGTAACACCTATAGCTATTCTGAGTACACGAGTAGCCACAAACACACATTTAAAAGAGTGGGGAGACTTGTCCAATCCTAAGTATTTATAGATGAATATGTGAGGGTTAGAAACCCAACTTATTTGCTAAATTATGGGTATTTTTTGCTGTCTGCATATGAAATTTTTCTCTGCTAACAGCATATATACATTGTTCTGTTTTATTAATTGTCATGAAACTAAATAAAGGGCCTTATTGTTCTTACCAAAGGATTGCCAGAGGATAATTAAAAGTTCTGATGATCATGAACATTCATTTGTTCCAAATTGCTCCAGTATACTGGTGTTCCGCGACCTGGAATGTGCTTTCCAGATATTAGGACATGGAGGGTCTAGTGTTTCTGGTAAAAGTGCTTCAAACCAAGGAAATGCCTTGTTCCAACTAGAACAGAAACTGAAGACCACCATAATGGCAAATTCCATCACTGCTTTCAATAGCCCAACTAATTTCAGAAACCCTTGGATTAGATTTCATCATTTCAGAGATTTAAACAATTTAAAAATCCTCGTGATGTTGTAGGTAGAAACTGATTGATACTAATCAACAAGGGAGCAACTTCTTGGATCGTGTCAGATCCTGAAAATTTCTGAACATTAGATTGGTTGGAAAGTGTGATAAATAAAAAGCATCTATCATGATCTAGGCTCCCGTGATGGCCATGTGATGCCATCTGATATATCAACAGTGTATTGCTAGGATGAACTGGCAACTTTCACTGTTTTGCAGCAAGCTGAGGAATTCAACTTCTAGGGTTCTTAGAGTTCATTTAGGAGTCTGACATGTGTTATTATACATGAGATATAAGGTTGTTACTTTTGATGTAAGGCCTAGCAAATAGAAGCCAAGGGCCATTGACTCTTGATATGTCACTTATTTGGATTTTGTTACCACATTTTTCATCATTACATGAATATAGTTTTAGTTCTCTTCATTTTTGTGTGCCCTGTTGGAATTGGGTAGTGAACTTTCCTCTATTCTGTTGTTACTTGAAGATCTTAAAGAAGTCCAAGGGTTGATGAAAACAATTAAGGGATTTTTAGAATGTAAAGCCTCCTCACAGGTCTTTGTTGTTTATATTTTTTTCCATGGTTAAACTATGACTATTATGTGTATATTACTGGAATCGTTTGAATGAAAATCTTTATGGGCTTTCCTGTGCCAGTGTTTGTGATTTAGTTTCTAGAACTATTGTCTTGAATCTGGCTCCATAAAACTTTGTACCTTTGTTGGAAAAAAATTCAGTCTCATTTCAATAGCTGTATTCTTGCATGTTCTCTATAAACAATTTTAATTATTCCTTATGATGAATTATGGATACTCCACATCTGGCTTGTAGGTTTAGAACAGAATGTCTGACACCAAGGAGACTGGTGTAGAGGAGCAAGTACAAGTGGAGGAAACTGTCGATGAGAAGAGTAATGTTGATGTATCCGAGGGCCCACAAACTGTGGAAAAAAATGAGGGGCAAGCAATGCCCACTCCTGAAGAAGAGGTGATACTTGTCACTTATCTTTTTATTGCAGATGTTATATATTACCAAGTAGGATAGCCGTATACTTCGTATAGATACAGTAGGTAAAACGGTTTTAGTTGTTGTTTGTAGGTAGAAAGGTTTTAGGTTTTGGTTTCCTGACTTTACTTATTGCTTTTGATTCAGTTCCAGTTTAGAATGTTGCATCCCTGAATGAGTTGGTCCCTACTTTGCAGGAGGAAGTATTGAAGAAGAAGTATGGAGGAATGTTACCTAAAAAACCTCCTCTGATATCCAAGGTAATATCATTTTACTTTTCATCATTGCAACTGCATGGTGAAACCGACAGTTGTTTGTTATGATTTATCACCGCAAAACAAGTCAAAAAATCGTATAATTTTATTTCTCACAATTATACTGAGGAATAACCTAAAAAAACCTGTGTTTTTAGGACCATGAACGTGCTTTCTTTGATTCTGCTGATTGGGCTTTAGGCAAGGTATATTTTGAAACTCATGCACTGTGTTAATCTTGGCTTTATGCATGTCCTAAAGTAGAATGTGTTTCCCTAAACAAATTCATAATATTTTCCCTTCTTCTAGACATTTTTCCAAGTCTAGGAGGATATGGTGGACACCATCTGACCGCTATGGATCATGAGAAGCTCCTCTCTTGTTTATAGTTTTTGGCTAGGTGATTGTCACTAATTACAAAAGGGTTGACGTCATGGACCTTATTCCATAACTGGTCCCTTTTTTTTATGGAAAAAAGGCTTAGAAGATGTTGATGATGGTGCATTGTGTGAATTTGGTTTCCATCATGAAGGCCTCTGGATAAAGCTAATTCTGTGCTGTGCTTGCTTGCTTGCAGCAAGGTGGTGCTGGGAAACCCAAAGGACCGCTGGAGGCACTCCGACCTAAACTGCAGGTACGCAAATTCTCTCTCATCCTAACATTGTGGACTGCAATGAAATTCTTATCCAAAATTATATAAATGGACAGTCAGAATTGACATTAGTCTGGACTTTCTTCTACTTGTTTTGTTGTGATGCAGATGCCTATATGCAATTGAAACATATAATTAGTGCATGATAAATTCGTACTGACTTCAAATCTTTTATTTTTATTTAGCCAACGCAGCAGCAAGCACGTTCACGCCGTTCGGCGTATGCTTCTGCTGATAGTGAAGGTACCCCTGATCATTTCAGACGTTTTGTTCTCGTTTACACTTATGGATATTGTAAAATTTAAGTTACTATTGACATGCTTTTTAGATGGAAGCAATGCTGAGCCTGAGGATGCAAAGAGCGACCAGTAAGTTGCATGATGAGATGTCCTTTCACTATGAGTACTACTACTTTCTAGTAGCCTGCAATTTTATTCAGCAGAGAGGAAGGCTGTATTGTGTCAGAGCATCTGTAGCTTCCATGAATAAGTGAGTGGTGCAGATGCTTCTTGAATTAATATGATGATTAAAAAAAAAAAAAAAATAGCAGAAATCCATTGCTTATGTTCTCTGTTGCGGCCAAGTGAGGCTTTGGCTTTTGGAATATATTTTCACTAACCTGTACTTTTTAAAGCTGGAGATATCAATCACCTTATGAAATTAATACTTCTATTATACACAAATGGGTTGTTCATCCTTTTCATGTTTGCACACCATAAATTCAGGGAAGTTAAAATAATCAATCACTCTGCCTTTTTCATATGTTTGTTTAGTGTATGGGAATGCCGATATAGCTGAGAGAAATCATTTGGTGTTGGTATCAACGATGCCTAATAGTTCCCGCTTTGGGTATCTGTAATTAGGGAAATAAAACTCTTGATTGGCACTGTTATATGTGCTACAATGAGATAGATACTAAGTAGCTGCCAACATATATAATATGAGCTGTACATTTAGTACTATGTAAGTTTGATTGCAAGATTATAGTGCATTGATTCTTACTCAGCTTCTCCTGGGTGCAGTGTTGATGATATGTATCTTCTATGTGCTCGTTGAAGCTTAGTATTATAATTAAGCATCTTGGTGGTCTTGTGATCAATTCCTTAATTTTTTTTTTTTTTTTGTAGTGTTGCCTTTTTAACAACCAATTGGGTGCTATCTTTTACTCCACTTGTTTATAATTGCAGTAACAGTTAATCTATGTATTGGAGGTTTCTCCTTTGAAAACAAAATTTGTTCAAGCTCAAATTGTACTATGCAGTTTTTCAATGTCAGCCCCCCTCTTCTCTTTGCTTTTGGTGCAGAGTAAGACGATGTGTGCAGAAGTTTGAATGCATGTTGTATGGTAAGAATTTCATCCTCTCTCTTATTATTTGAAAATAACGAATGTTAAATATATGGTTTTCAGTCATTAATGTGTGAAAATGCAATATGCTTCTAAGTTGCTCAACCGTAGACCCAGCATAGTTCCCTTATTGGATTGAATAGTTTTGCAAATATATATCAACTGTTTATATTAGGTGCTTGATTGTTATACGTTATCTTTTCTCCCAGTTCTAGCATGCCTTGAGCGTTTCTAAGTCTCGACTAGATCCTCTAGGTGTCAAGTTGATTGGGACCATGTTATTTCGATTTGAAACTTAAAGAAGCCACATATTTGAATAATAAAAGCATGAAATGAACTTGTGGGCGGACATGATATTGACCTTGCCATCACCCTCTCCTCCCACATTGAAAGCAAATCTCATGTTGATCCTAGCCAAGTGATGGAATCTGTGTAATCTCTGCACAAAGGTCTGCACCAAGCAAGGGAGGCATCAAATGGAGATGACCATACTAGGCCACAAATATGTTCCCAAGCCAAACCCCACGCAGATTGTATCATGACTTTTGACATATAAAAAGAGGAGGGAGGGAGATGAAACATGAGGCCTCTGATTTTGCTGCCACTGTCAACTGAGGAGGTGAGGTCACTTAAGGTCTTAGTGAGGAGTGAGCCAAGTGAAATTCCATTCAGAACATTGAGTCGACCTTCCCCTGTTGTTTTCTTTTTCTTGGGCCAACTTATTCTTCTCAAGTTAGTATCAGCTCTGTTGATGATGATATTGGATAGAAATAGAATGAGAGGTGATGGCTTCTAAGATTATAGAGGTATTGCCATGAAAAGAAGTTTCGGCTATGTGATGCAAGACGGAAGTGAAATTAGGCTTTATTGCTAGAAATTTAGGAAAGAACAAAAAAAAAAAAAAATAGAATTTTTGTAGAAATTTAGAACTAAAATAAAAACATGATTGATTTGGGAATCCACCCAATTAATCTTTCATCCACTCTCAACGAATCCATAGAGAGATTTAAAAATTGTTTTGGGAATCCACCCGGGCGAATCCAAACCTACTCTCAACGAATCTACGAAAAGAGATTTAACATGCGAATCCACGTATAGTTTTTACAATTTTTTTTTTTTTCATTTTTCATTCCCTTCTTTCAATTGTTGATTGCAAGGCTTATTTATAGGAAATTCTAACAATAATAATAAGTATAAAATCCGATCAAAATCAAATAAAATACCATATGGTCTTATTTTCAAAATCAAACAAAATCATATAAGATTTTATTTATTAAAATCCTAACAATAAAAATAAGAATCCTAAATCCTATTTGATATGATCCGATTTACATCACTATGGAATAGTGACTAGCACTCGGTTGAAAAAGGAGATGTTGCCAAAAATTTTAGTTTTAAGAATGATTATGATTTTATATAAAGTTAAGAATTCTAACCTGTTACAACTGTACTTTACTCTTTAGATCTAACCGGGCCATCCATTAGTTTTAGGGTAGAGTTATCCACCAAAGAATAGCTAGGTGTTCATGAAAACTGGAGTATACATGTATGTCTGTACTAGTTGTTTCCATCCCCATTTTGTCTCTTCTCTCACCTTCATTGCAAACAATCTGCAAAGTTACCTCCATTCAAGATATTCATTAAAATCAATTTGCTTGCCGAGTTCGAGATTGATGGAGAATTCCTCATCTACAAGCCTTACCCTTTCTTTTTGTATTGCTGCATCAAAACCGTAGAAGATAGCAGTGTCCTATCTCTAGATATGTCAAGAATCACCAACAAGTGTCAGAAGTGCAACAAATTAATCAAGCCTAGCAGGTCAATACAATGTTCTACGACTAGAAGTCTTCGTCACCTCTCCTAAGATCGCCGGTGAATCTGGAACTGAATGGATTGTAGGTTTCCTCTTCTTCATCAAGTCAACAACTTCACTGACATCTGTTCCATGAATTGAAACTCTCAAATCAAATTGTTACACATTTGATCATCCTGTTCATGTCAGTGACTCAGCAAAGTTGTGTATTCTGATAAGTAAGACTCTACTTTAGAGATAATAGTTTCAACAAGCACGTTGGGTTGAGGCAAGAATCCTATGTTCCCTTAATTATTTTCTTCTATGCATACAATCGATAGAGGAGGCTAAGAAGGTGCCTTTGGACTTCACAAACATTTTTCAAGAGTAGAGGAGCCTCTAATTTTCAAGACTTGACATAGAACTCTTGTTGTACTTGTGGTTTGTTTTCTCAGCAGATCAGCAATGCTCATACTTAAATGTATACAAATAGCTCCCATCTCAAAATGCCTAGCTGATCCAATTTAGAAAGGGTGGGTTATATGTGAAGAAGAATATAATTAAGGAACAATACAATCCATATCTCAATCTCAACTTGCTTGTCAAAGTCAGCCTATTCAAAGCAGAGTCTTGCTTGTTGCAGTACAATACTGAGTCATTTTTCATTTTTTATGGACAGGATAGATGTCTGTGCTACTTCAACTTGATGTAGCTTTGAGAATTCAATTTATGGCATGGATGGAGGTGAAGTAGCTGACTCGAGGGAGAAGTGGAAGTTTGGGATCCTATTCAGTCGAGTGATGGTCAGCAATCTCCTGAGAGGAGTCTCTAGTGGGTAGAATCCTATTTCCAATCCTGAGCAGACTTGGCCTTGATTCGTCAGGCTCAATATGTTTGCTACACTTTGAACATTCCATCGCTGGTGAATCATGTTGAGGCAGTCTCCTAGGATTTTGCTACAATAATTACAAAAGAAAAGGGGTGTATTGTTGGTGAAGAACTCCCCGATTGGTCTTGAAATTAAAAGGTGAATTGATTTTAATGATAATTGGAGATTGCTTCCGATGGTCATGAGAGAGGAAAGAAGAAAGACAAGACAAATAATGCGAATGAGGTTTGGGCCAACTGATGATGGGTTGGATAGGGGCAAGATTAAATTGCTATTTTGACCTTGTCCAATAACCCCTTTTGTCCTTATGATCACTTTTTTCTCACCCTTAACAAATGATTAATATAGACGTGCTAACAGGCAGGCAAAATATTGGTGCTGACCCCCCGCATGTCAGTAACTGAAAATTTTTCATCTTGTTTATGATTTTGGGAGTGCAGGGGATTTGTATGGATTGTAAAGTAGCAAAAACCCTTACCTGTGACGTATTTATGTTGAGGCTAAACCAAAACAAGACCACCTAGTTAATCTGATGAATGTTCTTATCATTAGATGTTCAGGAGAATACTTGTAGGAGAACCCATTATATATGTCCTAGGATCTGCAGTGTTTACATTCTGACACTATGTAGCTTGTTGAGCCATGAGCAGGAGAAGCTGTTCCTTGATTAGTTATCTGCATTTTAATCAACATAGTCTTGGAGGGTGAGTGTAGTGGAGAAATAAGTCAGTTTTTTGTGATTCCAAATTGCCCAGTGTATAGAAGTATATTAAGGTTCTTGTATAAACAAAGTTTTTGAGATGGGATTTCGATTTTTCTAAGAATTGATGAGATGGGATTTTTAGTGGTTAAGTTGGGCAATGCTCATACCAGGAATTTCCTTCACATATATCCTGAAAAGAGTGGATTGTGGGAAAGAAGAAGAGCTGATCAAGATGCTCTACCTCATTGGCCTGACATCCTAAGCATATGTTAGATGTAAGAGGAAATTCGGGGATGTGTCTACGTTTACTTTATAAGAATAAGAATGTTTAAGCCTCATAATTTGTATTTTTGTTAATGTTCTGTACTACTGTGACAAATAGTGGTCCATGCAAGTAGATGAACTTAGTACATAGTGATACAACCAGTGCGCGTGCGCGCCTGTGTTTTTAGAATTGTTTAAATTGTACATAGAAAACCTAATATCATGACATGTTTGGGTTTTGTAAGAATGGTAATATATGGTTTCATATAATTCAAATAACTATTAAGCTTATTATCTTAAACTAAAATAAATTTTTGGTTCTTACATATTTCTGACTATTATATATAGTGGCAGAGGAAGATTCCATTGTTTTTGGTTGGAATTTTACCCGTGCTGCATTAAATTCCTGGCTCCTTCCCTGGAGTTGCTCGGTGTTGATTTCACAGATTCTAAGATCTCAGGTCTTTGGTAGGGCCTTCTCTTTGCAACAAGGTACTTGCTAAGTGAATTTGGATTGGAAGTGATTCTTTGTGCACAATCCGAGTTATCAATGCTGTATAAAAGTTTGAAATACACCACTCTTTTTGGACTGTAAGCTTGTCTCACTATCATCCCTTGAAGTTAGAGCTTCATAGTTCATAGATATTTCATGATGCCATCAATGTAATATCAGCCAATGCATACATAGTACATATTTATGCATGCATGCTCAGCACGCATGTGCATATATGTCTGTATGTGCGCGCGTCTGTGTGTGTATATGTGTGTGTGTGTCTATGTATGTATGTATGTATCACAATTGTGTGTGTGTCTATGTATGTATGTATGTATCACAATTGCTGAATCAGATATTGAGGTGCATGATAGTGTTCTATCATATAATATCAATATGATATTAGCCAATATTTCTAATACTATATGAAGGATATTGCTATTCTAATACTGTAAGTCATCAACTATATTATTATCGATTCTGATATTTGAAATCTTGGTAAATATTGTATAGCCAATATTGCTAGTTTAATACTATAAATCATCGGCTATTGTGATTCCGATATTCTAAACCTTGGTAAATATACTATAACTATAAAGCAAGTAATATAGTGACCAGCTAGTAGTTGCCACATGTAACAGAAGATAAGGAAAGGGTACAAACAGAATTTGATATCAGGGGGTATGGAGGAATCTGAGAATGTCTTGATGCTAATTAAACTCTGTACCCTGTGCATCTTCCAAGACATCACATTTATCTATAATCCCTATGCTTACTGCAGCCAACCTCTCTGCCTTTCTTGCTTCCTTGGCCCAATTGATGCACACTATGAACACAACCAGCATGATTGCACTGATTGCAGATCCCACCATAAACCCCAGCAATAGGCCACCAAGGCCTAGATTTGCGCTGAAAGCGAGAACAACAGCTAGGGGCAAGGCCACAAAGTAAAATCCTCCCAGGCTGGCATACATCCCCAGCCTTGGCCTTGCTGTTCCTCTAACAATACCACCGCATACCGCCACTGGGAAGTTGACCACCTCTACCAGAGCCATCACTGCCATCATCTTCCGCACTCCATCTATAATCTCTTTGTCATGGCTAAATAGAGATCCCCAACGGCCCCTTGCGCACAGGGTTGCTAATGCAGCCAAGAAACCTGCTAGGATGCTTGTGCCTACTGAAACATAGGCCG
Source organism: Dracaena cambodiana (assembly GCA_036321105.1). Classification (NCBI taxonomy): domain Eukaryota; kingdom Viridiplantae; phylum Streptophyta; class Magnoliopsida; order Asparagales; family Asparagaceae; genus Dracaena; species Dracaena cambodiana. The sequence goes on from JAYEPQ010000004.1 coordinate 4,224,474, forward strand.
AGCCTCGAGCAGCCTGGGGCTGGCCTGCACCAAGCTCATTTGAGACACGCACTGAAGCACATGTAGCTAGTGAGAGCATTATAGAGAACAGGAGGTAGTCGAAGTTCAGAACCAGTGCAATCACAGAAACCATCCGGCGTGCATCAGGTAGCCTGCCGGCAAGCAAGACCATTATCTCCCAGCACCACCATTCCAGACATGTAGTCAGGCAACATGGAGCCGATAGCCTTAGTAATTGAGCCCAGTCACTGAGTTTTTGATCCCACCAACCCCATCCTTCCTCCCACAACATCTTACCATTATCGCCTTTTTTATTTCTTTCCATATTATAGACATAGACCGCTAACATTAGCACGATGCTAAGGTCGGTTAACCATATGGCCATGGCCACACCTTGGAGCCCCTTGGCCTTTGCAAGTAAAATGTTGAGAGGTATATGGAAAGCTAATGCTACAGCGGAGCTAAATAATGTCGGAAGTGTCACCTCTTGCGAGCTCAAGTAGGCCTTGAGAGGGCATAGAAACGAGATTATTACCAGGTCAGGGAGGAGATATATTATGTATTGCTTTGCAGTCTCGATGATGTCTTGTTGTTGCCCGAACTGCAATAGAATTTTGTCCATGTTGAGCCAGAGGAATGAGATGGGCATAGATGTTATCAGGAGCAGGATGATGGCCATGAGAAGTGTCTTGTGAAGAAGCTTCTTGTTTCTAGCTCCATGAGCTTGACCACATATAGGCTCCATCGCACCACAGAGCCCTGTTAACACCGAGAATCCTGTTACATTGGCAAAGGTGAAGCCTAGCGTTCCTCCAGCCAGCTGGAGCTCCCCCAGCCGGCCCAGAAAGGCAGTCGTGATGGCAGTCCTGGCGAACCATGTCAGGTTCATTGCTGTCAACGGAATGGCAACCATTCCCTGTGCCCGGAGCTCCGAAGCTATGGTATTCTTGATACCTGCACTCCATCTTGGGATGGGAGGTGAGGCTGGTTGGGGAGGTGAGGCTGGTTGGGGAGGTATTGTTTCTGAGTCTCCTTCTGGCATGGTTTAAAGAAAGGGCTATGTGATGCATGCAACCCAGATGAGATGCCAGAATCAGAGCATGGGAGACATGAATTGAGTTGGAGGAAGAACTGGGCTTTGTAACTGCTAATAAAAGAGAAGCCGCCTGGTTGTTATGGTGCTTGACATGCTTTCCTCATTGTGGTTGCAGGTGCGTAGTGAGCTATTTTCCTAACATGTGCATGATTATACTTTGCTACTACTTGCAGGGAAGTGGCTAATGACACTGCACTAACACGGCAAATTTGTTTGCAAAAATGCACCTGATGTGAACGTCCACTAGCAAAGCAAAAGCTGGCATGCATCATTCCACCCCTCATTTCTCGTTTCGTTCCTAACTAAATGTAACGGGCCTGCTTCCACTTGAACCTCATCTTGTCTGCATGTTATAGCCTTTGTTAAGCTTTCTATTAGTTTAGCATTAGCCAATTATGTCCTCTTAGTGACCAATCAAGATTGCAATTTAGCCTATGCCAGCAAGGATTACACTAAATAGAATGTTGAAACGTGCAGAGGAAACACATCGTTAGATAGAATTTATGGGCTTGAAGCATGTACTGATCAATGTACCTTTCAAATATTTTTTAGGTAGCCACCTGATTTGGTCTTCCGTATATTTTCAGCGAGCATCATAGAGGAGATTACGTTGGCCTGCCAATCGCTGTGGCTGCATAGATTAGACTGTCCATTGGCACTCTGGAGGAGATCAGGTGCAAAAGATGACATATCTTTTATCGTTCTTTCCTTGTTTCTCTCTTAAAGTTGTGATTTGCTTTTGTGACCTATGATAGTGGATGTCAAGTATTTTGTCACGACAACCAGCAAAGTTTTCTTTGTTGCAACCGTCTCTGGCAGATGATGCTTGAGCTTGATTGGAACTTTCTTTTGTGCCCTCTCACGGCACATTTCCACCTTTTCTGTCTCCATCAAGAGCCCATTAAAATTGCAGGATCATAAAGAGATCACTGCATGATGGTCCTACAATCAATAATTTTGCAATCAATCAAAGAGACAAAGAGACGTATGTGGATGGATTAGATAGAGTGCACTATGAGAAGGAAATTGCTAACAGTGACTGGTTAACTTTTCTATAATGATGGAAAATGTGGCAAGATCAATGCTGAGTCTGAGAGATATTGGCATATTGCTGCTACAATGTGACTTCTGATGAGATTGTGATGGTGATAATATAGTTTCAAAGCTTCATAGCGAGCTGCATTATCATGCCGTAGATTTCAGTCACAAATCTTAGGCGCAGTCCAGCTAATCTGGAATTTGGGAATATTTTTCTTGCAATCCAAGGAGTTATGGGAGATTTCTCCAAAATTACGATGCAGACTTAATTAGTTGACTCCTAGAAGAAATTGCTGCTGCAAACACACTCTATGGCTAGCGAATGAAGGCTTTATATCACGATAAGAGTAACATGAACTTGCTATTGGATGGGCAAGATGGGAGTAATATAGACATATTATCGAGTGAGCAAGATGGAAGTAATACGAACTTGTATGTGTGCTAGAGTATATAGTTTTATTGTCTTGGAAGAGAGGATTCAAATCTTAGATCTCTTGGTTAAAATCTCTAGACTATAAGAAATTATTTTCAATGTTTTGATAGTAATGTTACCGAGCAAGGAACTACATAGAGGGGAAGTTAATAAGTAGCAGCATTAGGGAAATACTTTGGGGCTGCCTGTTTGATATTTTTGTTTTATGAGTTTCACTGTCAAGGAGAATAAATACGCTAGGATTACCTAAGTTTTTGACTTCTTGAGGAAAAATTACTGCAATAATTTTAGATGCTAGCAAGGTCACAAGATACCGAAATTAACTGTGTAGGTTCATTCGGTTTTCGGTTCGGTTGGATTTAAAAATCGAAATTAATTATGAATTTCGGTGGGCTTTAGTTCCAACCGAAACCGACCGAACAAACTGAACTTTTGGATTTGTAGCTTTTTTTTTTCTTTGATTTATTTTCAATGGTTTTTCTTTTAAATTTTTAATGAAAAATATATAATTGTTATTTTAATAGATAGAAAAAGAAAAAAATAGAAAGAAAATTATTATTTTTCCTATAAAATACACGCGTTTATCACATAATTAGTTTCAAACCCTAAAAACCGAAAACCGAACCGAACCGAAAATTCTTCGGTTCGGTTTCACTCTTATTCGGTCAGTTCAGTTTCGGTTTTATATGTTCGGTTCGGTTTTCGGTTGGATTTTTTTTTCAAAAAACCGAATCGAACCGACCGATGCTCACCCCTAGCAAGGTGTGTGAGAGGTCAGGAGTTTATCTAGGACTATCTAAGTTTTTAACTTCTCTAGGAAAAAATTACTGAAATAATATTAGATAGTCTTAATTATAGTAAGACCCCTATAATATGAAAATAGTGTCTCTAAAGTTGAATATGAAAAACCTTTTTTTTTAATATTTAAATATTTATATAGGACATGTCAAAATTTAGTTTTTAAACTAGTCCATTCTCATTCCTATAGTTAACGAAGAAGCTCATGGTACTTTGCATCAAGGGCTCGTTCACGAATAGGCTTGGTGGCCCAACAGAGGCCAGTGAGGCGGAGAAGCCTGGGGCATTGACTTCCCAAAGCCGAGGGCTGTGGCCACTAGCCAGAACTCTTAGGAGTGGCAGAGGAATTTAGCCATGGTGGCGATTTTTGTGATCCACGCCAATTTCATCAGTATGAGCCGGGGAGGGTTACCCCCTTTGCTCCTTATGCTTTGAGAATGGCGTATGTTCGGCTTACATGCTGTTGTTTTCATAGCCGTATCGTATGTTTGAAAATGGGGGAATTGCATTGCTGTGCACAAGCCAAGTCGGGTACGCTATAGACTATGGTAGTGGAGTATGGCTTGTGAACAATAAAATGTATCTAATGCATATTTCTATTGAAATTCATGACAAGGTTGAATTATTCAAAATGCTAAAAAAGAAGAATTGATTCCGCTGGTTTACTGTCCTTTTCATTGTCTAGTTTCTCATCTACGCAGTGACATTCATTTACTAAATAATCATGGGGTTTTTACATATTTGTCCCTTATATGTTTACAAATTAGAATTTAGTCCCCAAATCTTCATATTTATAATTTAGCCTCCCAAATCCTTTAAGTTACCCCAATTTAGTCCTGGAAAATTCTATTTACACACGGAAATTTACTCTTCACCCACGATTTTAAAACTTGTAAATAATTACAAGTTTACCATTTATTTTTTTGACTAAATTGCTCTTTAAATCACAAATTAAGACTTTTAAAATTTAGAATTACAACTCATTGTTTTCCTCCTTTGTTATTTTTAGAACCTTTAAAAATATTTTTTAGTAGAATTTAATTTTAAAAAAAAATACATCTCCCACAAACCCATTGATTTGATTTCTTAACCTCTTAAATTTTTTAAATTCATGTTCTTAAAAAGATCTGGAGAAATTTTAAATTTTTCGAATTCACTGTAACAAGTAAAATTAGGGTTTGAAGTTTTAGTTTGAGTTTTTTTATTCAAATGAAAAATTCCAACATGCAATTAGTGTCGGAGGATAAATCTAAGTTACAATTTAAATTTATTCTTAGTTTTTATGTGTATTTGTTTGCAATTTATTATTACTTATGATTTTTTTTAGGGAGATATCGACTGCTGGTTGGGTTTTAATACCCGACCAAGCAATTCTTTGGTCAGGTATTAATACCCGATCAACATATTTTTAGCTTAGAATTAATATCTGACTCGAAAAATTTGGGATCGGACGACATAAGGAGATAGAGAGAAGGAGGACGGTTAAATTTAGAAATTTTTTTTGGTGCATAGAGTAAATTGGTGACATTTCAAAATGGAAGTTTAGTGTAAAGAGCACTAAGAGCGTCAAAAGTAAATTGCAGTGTGTAAATGGAATCTTCCTTTAGTCCCCAGCCATATTTTTAGCCCGAATTTCCCGTTGTACTCTTGAGTTACTTTCCTCTTCCTCCTCTCTTCCTCTTCTTATTAGGTTCCCCTCTCCATTCTTCTCCTGTCTCTTTTATCTCCCAGTTAATCTTTAAAGTAAAGTAATTTAGGGGGGAACTCAATAAGAAGAGAGAAGAGAGAAAGGAGAAGAATGAAGAAGAGAATCCAATAAGAAAAGGAAGAGATAGGGAAGAGGGAAGAGATGACTAAAGTGAAGTAACTCGGAGATATAAGAGAAAATTCGGACTAAAAATGTGGCTAGGGACTAAATTGTGGTAATTTAAAGGATTTGAGGGACTAAATTATAAACATAAAGATTTAGGGGACTAAGTTCTAATTTTTAAAGATACAAGGAACATATATGTAAAAACCCCAATAATCATTTGCACTTGCTTCCGATCATTCTACTAAAGCATGTTATTGATACTTCACGAACTCCACACTAGTACCAGTAAGAGAGATCGTTTCTCATGCGTAGATTGGCGTTTTTTACCTTTTTACGATGGCTCTAGTTATATTTTATACTCTAAATGGTGTAAGTAATTTATACAAAAGTTACGAGATATGAATACTTCCCATTAATCATCTGACTTTTCACCTTGAAGTAGCACCACCTCAAGTTTAGGGTACTTGACTATAATTACAGTCAAATAAAATTATTATTTCCTTAACACATCTAAGAACTATACTTCTCTGGACCCAAATTCTCCTCTCAACACAAGATGAGAATGATTTATTCTATGCTCCGTCATCCGCTAAGTTTGTGGATAGTTGAGATTATTTAATGTAAAGTATATGTTAGTGGAAACACATAGAACAAAACAGTATTAATTTAGAATATATTTGTTCCTAGTGAGCCTCAATTTCTTATTGATGTAGTTATATTTTCTCTGAATATTGAGATTAGGGGCACACTATAAAAAACATAGGGCGCATGTAGAAATTTCCTATATTTTAACCATCCACGAGTTTCAATGATCCCACTTTTATTTGAAGAGTTATTTTGACTGGCCCGCCGTACCACGTCGGCACGCGGACTTGGTATGTACAGCAAATCAACATGAGACCGACTGCCCATCTCCATGTTGACCTGCTGTATCGAATAAAAGAATAATTAGGAAATTCTATTTGCGCACCGAATTTTACTCTCGATATGATTACTCTTTACACCAAATTCCTATATTAAAATACTATCAATTTACTTTTTGCGTTCAATTTTTTTTTCCCAAAAATACCCCTCTTCATTTTCTCTAGCTCCATATCCCGTCCGATCCCATTTTTATCCATTTTTGTTTGAGTCAGATGTTAGTTTAAGAGCAAAAAATAGTTTGGTCGGGTATTCATATCCAGCCAAGAAACATTCTTGTCGGTTATTAATAGCCGATCAGCAAGCAAGCAAAGTCTCCCCTACAAAAAAAAGCTAATTAATGATAAATTTCAAACAAATACGAATAAAACTTAAGAAAAATTTCAAATCGTACTTAAAATTTGTTCTCTGACACCAATTGCATGCTAGAATTTTCCATTTGCATAAGAAAACTCAAACTCAAACTTTAAACCCAAATTTCATTTGTCATAGTGAAATCGAAGAATTTAAAATTCTTCTAATTTTTTTAGGAATGTTAGTGTAAAAAAATTTAAGAGATAAAAAAAATCAAATCGATGATTTTGTAGGAAATGTATTTTTATTAAATACTAAAAAGAATATTTAGAGTTTTAGATAGAAAATAGAGGAGAAATATGATGAGTCGTAGTTTAAAATTTTAAGAAGTTTTAGTTTGGAATTTATAAAGGTAATTTAGTCTAAAAAAATAATAACAAACTTGTAATTATTTATAAATTTCAAAATTGTGCATCAAGAGCAAAAATGCCGTATGCAAATAGAATTTTATTTCCCAGGGAAATTCTATTTACACACAACAATTTACTTTTAACGCCCTGATTGCTCTTTACACCAAACTCTCATTTTGAAATACCACCAATTTACTCTCTACACCTATTTTTTTTTTTTTAATTTTAACTTTTCTCATTCTCTTTAACTTCTTATGTCGTCCAATCCCAAATTTTTTCAAAATTTTCCGAATCGGATATTAATTTTCAAGCTAAAAAATATGTTGGCCGGGTATTAATACTCGACCAAATAATCATTTGGTCGGGTATTAAAACTTGACCAGCAGTCGACATTTCTCTAACAAAAAAATCATAAGTAATAATAAATTGCAAATAAATATACATAAAAAACTAAGAATAATTTTAAATTGTAGCTTAGATTTGCCCTCGACACCAATTATATGTTGGAATTTTCCATTTGAATTAAAAAAATTTAAACCCTAATTTCATTGATAATGAATTCGAAAAATTTAAAATTCTTCCAAATTTTTTTAGGAACGTGAATGTAAAAAATTTAAGAGATTAAAAAATCAAATCAATGAGTTTATAGGAGATGTATTTTTTTAGAAATTAAATTCTACTAAAAAATATTTTTTAGGATTCTAGAAAAAAAATAGAAGAGAAAGACAATAAGTTATTCTAAATTTTAAAAAGTCTTAATTTGTGATTTAAAAAAATAATTTAGTCAAAAAAATAAATAGTAAATTTATAATTATTTACAAGTTTTAAAACCGTATGGGTGTGAAATTAAATTTTCTTGTGTAAATAGAATTTCACAATTTCCCATAATAATTCCTCCAACTTCGCCATTTAGTTATAACCCCGTGGGCGGGTCATAATCCCAGTGCAATTGTTGCCCCTGCCATAGACCCTACCGAGTCAACAGCCATGGAGATCCATCCTTCAACAAGCTCCATCCTCCACAAACTCCAATCGATTTGGAAGAAGAAGAAGAAGAAGATGAAGAAGAATAACAAGAAATCAAATAACTCCACAACAAGTAACTCCACTTCCCTTACTTCCCCGACGGAGACACAATCCGAACTAGAGCGAGTGTTCAAGATCATCGACACCAACGGCGACGGCAAGATATCCTCAGCAGAGCTCACCCACCTGATGCTGTCCCTCGGCCACCACCAAGATTCAGCCGCGGTATCTAAAGAGGCCCAAGGACTAATCCAAGAGCTCGACATGGACGGCGACGGGTTCGTGGACTTGGAGGAGTTCATGCAGGCTGTAGGAGGAGGAGACATCGAAGATCTTAGAGAGGCGTTTCTTGTGTTCGACGAGGACCGCAACGGGTTCATATCGGCGGAGGAGTTGAGGAGAGTGATGGTGGGGTTGGGGCTCGGCAAGTGTAGCCTGAGAGAGTGTCGGGGGATGATTCGGAGGTTTGATCGGAACGGAGATGGGATGGTTGATTTTGAGGAGTTCAGGTCGTTGATGCGTATCAATCCAAGCACTTGGAATTAAGAACAGAGTTTATCTGTTTTTTTCTCCCCCCCTCTCTCTCTCTATATATTAATTTGTGTGCAGATAAGTTGGGGATGTTGTTTGTGATTAGACTTTTCTTTTTGCTGGAATGTTCTTTGGAGGCTTGCTTGCTGGGATGTTCAGTCGCTCAGAAGTTTTCTGATCGAATTTGAAGATAGAAAATTCTGATTGTCTTCAGAAAATTTTTTCGACCGAACTCCAATTTCTGTCGGAATTGCCGGTGGAGTTCGTATTTGGATGTTCAGTTGATCGATCGGTTGGAAATCGAAGTTTTCTGATCATCTTGAAATTTTTTTTTCGATCGAACTCCGATCCGTTTCGATCAGAGTCGGGCGAACTTACCGGAGTCGGTTGCGTTCACCCTACTTGCTTGTTCTCTCTGATGGAAACGGGTGCATAGAAGTGTGTGCTTCTTACCAATTCCCAAGACAGATTTTCCATTGAGGGACAAGCGGCTTAACTTTATCTCTATAACTATTACTGTATATGTTTTGTATTCTTGATCAGATTTCTCCCAGGAAATTTCTCTCCTCTTTGTCCTCTTAAAACTGTGCTTGGATGTCAAAGTGAGAGTGTGGTATAGTGTTTTTATAGTGTATTTTGGAGCATTTTGATAATATGTGTTTCAGAGTGTTTTTGAATTTTGGGTATTCTTATTTACACTTAAGAGTTTTATTTATTATGGATTTAGGGATTCTTAAATGAGCACACATGACTGGTCCTAGTGAGCCCACAAAAAACTTACAAGTAATTACAAATTTATCGTCTTTTTTTCGTACTAAGTTACCTTGTCCTCTCATAACTGTTCGGTTGTTAATACCCGAATGGTGCAATAACTATTCATATATTACTATTCGAACAACATAACACTCATTCGGGTATTAGTATCTAAATGAAATTCGAGCACCACTACCAGTAAAAAATAGAGAGATGGAGAGAAGGGATAGCAACCAAAGACAGAGGGGGAGAGAGAAAGGGATGGAGGGAGGGAGAGGGAGAGAGCAGCCATGATGATAGTGAGTTTTTCTTGGTGCCCAAGAAAGGAGATGGGGCAGATGGGGTACGGAGATAAGGATGGAGGAATATGGTAGGTTCACTTAGTAGGATGGGCTTACAAAGACAAGTGATGTGCTTATTTATAAACTCTTTATGGGTTTCATAAATATGTAAAGATAAATACATTCTAATTTGAAAAAGAAAAAAGAAAATAAATACAAGACAGAGGGGAACTTCTAAAGGGGCACAAGTTTTTTCCTAGTAAGTCCAGTTAATAACTTACCTATATAACAAGTTTGCCCTCCTAAAAAAAATCCCATTTTACCCTTCTTAAGTCCACATTCGGATGTGGACTGTTCGGACTTACAGTCCGAACAAATCTGGACTGTTCGGACTGTAAGTCCGAACAGTTCAGATATGTTCAGACTTTCAGTCCGAACAGGGTCCCTTTGTTCGGACTGTCAGTCCGAACGGGACTCCCCTGTTCGGACTGACAATCAGAACAGGAGTATGACCCGAAATATACTCCGGACTCCTCACCCACTCTATAAGTTGTAATAAATTGATATATCATTAGTTAAACCAATTTAACGACACTTTACGGACTTATATTAAGCATTAATACACCGATACAATGATATGTCAACGATATATCGGTTAATGTATTAACAACCGATACAATGATATATCGATAATATACTAACAACTAATATATTAAAAACTAATATATTAACAAATGACAATGACACTCCGATACACCGATACAATGATACTCCTGATATACCAATACATTGATACTCCTGATACACCCATATAATGATACATAGATACACAGATAACCTGATACAACGATACGATAAGTAATACATTGATATAGTGAATATTATGAACAAGATCCCATACAAATTAAACAATTACAAACGTAGTGTATATATTAGTCGAATAAAAAGCAAATAATTGGGTTCATTGCATATAAAGACCATATATATCAAATTCTTTAATATGTTTGAAAGTAAACAATTACACCGGCCACACGAATTTCCTTATAACGATACATCAATGCACAACTACTATAATCGAATCACTGTCTCCTTGTCTTCCTCGGGGGTTGACGTCTGCTTCTGGTTCGTGTCATTAAAGTCGTATCGGGTGCATCAGGAGTGGTTTCATCTTGTCTTTATTCCTCTACTTGCTCTTCTGGTGGTTCTACTGGCTGAGTGCAACCAGTGACTAATACATCGAAGCGGATCTCGTTCCTGTATATATAATATAGTCATAACATATGCGCACACACAATAATTGGTTTATGGTTTTTAACGGGAAATAATTACCTCATCTTTTAAAACGAAAGAAAGCAACGTGCGTCTTGAAACTCTTCAGTACTGATAAATCAACTGGACTGCGGTAATTTGACTCATGAAGATAATCTTGAGAGCCTCCTGCATCAATATTTTCTTCATCTGGTCTTGCACTTTTATTTCTTATCAAATTAGGAGTTTGTACGTTAAATTCAGGATCTACATCAACTTCGATTTCTCGCTCTCGTATCGGGCGACGGATTTGTGGTCGAAATGTTGCTTTCTTCCTCCTTAAAGAGGCAATTGGTCGTACGCGAGAAGATTCCGCCGGATCCATCTATGGAATACAAAGATATTTCATTTTTAGATGTTATTTTTCATAACACTAAGTTCTGTACATGTAAGTATGAATATACAAAGTAAAATTTGCTACAAATATCATTTTTTTTGTCTAATTTTTTTTCCCTGCAAGATTGTATAATATTAAATTTTAAAGACACTAAAACCGTATTTTACAACTTAATCAACCATTAGGACAATACCATCAAACTTCATAATTAACTAATAAATTTTAATACTAACGTTCATGATTATAAAAAATAACTAAATTTCGCATATTTTAAAATTGGAATTACAATATTAAATTTTCTTAATAATTACAATCTAAATATTAATAATTAAAATTTACAAAAAAATGTTACAACTAAACTTGCTACCTCATCCCCTCTTCCTCCTCCCAAACCCAACAAAATCACCAAACCCTAATATTCAAGCGTTGTTTAATCCAAAAATAATAAAAACTAAATTTTACAATAAATATTACTAAATTAGGAAAATCATCTAGTAATGGCGGGAAGGCAGCGGCGGGAGAACAACGGCGGCGGCGGTGGGACCTCGACGGCGACGGCGGCGGCGGCGGCGGCCTGCGGCAGCGGCGGGAGGGAGGTCTACGAATGGGGGAGGGAGAGAGAGAGAGAGAGAGAGAGAGAGAGAGAGAGAGAGAGAGAGATTTCGATGGAGAAATGAGGAGAGAAAGTATGGAGAGGATGAGTGGAAGTGGGAGAGAAAGAGTGAGTTTGGGTTAGGTTTGGAGGAGAAATGAGGAGAGAAGAGGAAGAGGAGAGGAGATACAGGGAGAAGGGTATTTTGGAAATATCATATGTGCTCACTAAAAAATTTCCCTTCTTATGAAAAGCTTATTGGGCTCACTAGGAAATCTGGGCTCTCTAGGAAAAAACTTGTGCCCTTTAGAAGTTCCCAAGACAGAGTTGGAACTCCTAAAAGAGATGGTGGTACCCGGCACGGCTCATTTTGTATACTACTAATCTTGTCTACATTTCACTTTCCGAAAGAATAAAAACTAAGAAGTATGAAAGGATTGGTCTATGGACAGACAAGCTGGCTTGTATATTATCCAATAGTTTTTTTATTTGTTGATGGGCCGTGGCCAATTAAGAAATGGAAAACTTTTAAAGGTATGTTCCAAATGACTGTGAACACACCCCTACCACTTTCTTCGGGTGCAACTTTTTTTTTTGAAAATACTCTCTCCCAAACTACCCCCTCCTCCTCCTCTCCCCCGACGATCCCACCACTTAATCCCCTCCTCTCTCCTCCTCCTCCACCACCAATGCCTCTCCCCTCTGTGAACCCGCCAGTTCCCCTCCTCCCTCCTTGTTCTCCTCCCTCTCTTCCCCTCTCTGTAAATCCGCTACTCTCCCATCCTCCTCCTCGTCTTCACCCATCCCTCTTCCTCCTCTTTCCCCCTTCGTAAATCTGCTGCTCTTCATCCTCCTTGTTGCTCCCTCCCCCCTCCACTCCCCCTCCTCTCTTTGCAAACCCGCCACCTCTCCCTCCCCCTTACTCATTCTCCTCCTTCACTCCTAATCCTAACTATAACATATTAGAACTAAGATAAATAAAGGTATACTTTTCAAGAAAATAATATTAAATTTATAATGAAAACCAATTTTACTAGAATGTGCCTTCAGATATTTCCTAGGGGTATTTACTGGTTTGTCCCTCACATCTTTATATATTATGATTTAGTCCCCCAAATCTTCATATTTAGGATTTAGTCCCCCAAATCTCGTAAGTTACTACAATTTAGTCTCTACCTAACTTTTTTTAATTTTTGACCTGATATTACCATTTTATCCATCCTTATTCATTCTTTCTTTTCTCCTCTCTTCTCCTCCTCTCATCCTCCTCCTCTCATCCTCCTCTCTTCTCATTTTCTTCATTATAGAGAGGAGGAAGAGAGAAGGAGAAGAAAGGAGGAATAATGAAGAAAAGGTGAAGAGAGGAGCAGAAGAGAAGAGGAAGAGAAAGAATGAATAAGGAGGGGTAAAATGATAATATCATGTCAAAAATTAAAGAAAGTTAGGGAGAGAGACTAAATTGTAGTAACTTAGAAGATTTAAAGACTAAATCTTAAAAATGAAGATTTGGGGGACTAAATCATAATATATAAAGATGTGAGGGACAAACCAGTAAATACCCCTATTTCCTAATATGCTTTAGAATTTCCCTCAAGGATATGAGCGTCTGATTGGGCTCGAGGCTTGGACCCAATCCATATCAGACCACCGTAACTATCAACGATATGGGCGAGGACATAAAAGTAGAGGCGATCAAACAGGGGAAATTATAAGGGCACGCCCCAAATGTACGAGGGTTTGCAAGCACGAGGGTGTGGGGCCCGGGCGAATTGTGAGGGGGTGGGTGTTCGCTTATAGTGGGGGTGTGCGTTTATAATTTCCCGAGAAGAAGCCATCAGTTCCTCTTCTACAGGAAGCCCTAAGCTCAAGAAGCCCATAATCTCTGCGATCAAGGTGATAAAAATCGTCTTTTTATTGGTTCCTCTATATGTACGAACTATTTACGCATTTAGTCGAACATCTTGCATGCAGTCGGCAATCGGCATCAATGGCAACCGATCTACATGAGACAACGAAAGGTGCTCCTCTTCTCTTTTCGTTTTCTTTCCTACCCCTTTATTTAGTTTTGTGATCGTATTCAGCGATTATGATTGATGTCTTGATTTTTATTTTTTATTTTTTAAATCTCAGTAGAAGATAGTTCTGAGAAATTGTGCAATTGTGATCTTTCGATACGTGCCTTAATTATTTTCGGCGGCGATGTTGACTGCGTTATTGAAATCTATTCGTTCTTGTGAATTGGGCACGTTGAATTGTATGGCCATGCATTATGATGAATTGGTCTTAGATTTTGGAACGTATCTTTTATAATTTATGGGTGTTGTAAGAGATTGAAGAATGATGGGTGCTAATATCAGCATTTGTATCCGTAGTGATGAGAATAGGTCCAAATGCCAATTCTTGGCCGCCCTACTCGAAATTTTGAATTAGAAAAATAAAATTTTTATTTTGAATTCAAGATTTGGTTAGGGCGGGCTCATGTCTATTTATATTTGTATGCTGCCATGAGCTCCATTGGCAATGCTTCATGTACTGCTATAGAGCTCTATTCAATTAGTGAAATGGGAGCCTATACACAAGGGGACTTCTCATATGGAAATTACTGAATTATATCTTTTGTTGGATGCTGGACTCTGAAGCATTGCTGCTGGATACTACATAATGAGTAGATTGTCAGGGTCTCCTTCGTTGGACCTCTGAGATGAACCAGCTCCTTCTTGATTTCATGGCCATTTTCCTGCAGCAGATGGTTAGAACAATAATATAATGAATCTGAACTAAAGAGAAAGGTGGAATGGGGAAGAAGAAGAAGAATTGGGAAAACTTGGGGAAGAAGGAATTAAGATAGAGGATAGGATTTGATCTTTTCACTTAGGGTTACAATTCAGACAAAGAGAGCTTATATAGTGATCTTACAATCCCAATTACTATCCTCACCCATTCCTGGCATCAACGGTCAGAAGTGCACATTGATACGGCTGCATATCAGTGTGTATATTTCGAACGAACCTAGAGAAGGCAGATTTGTTGGGCCGGGTCGGGTCAGAATTTCCTCCCAAATCCTCCACCGGGCTTAAACTTTCCCCCTTGATTAAAGAGCAGCCTACTATCCAGCTCTGATGCAAGCCCGCCCAATTACCGAGTAGTTATAACTACCCGGTGCATGTCAGGGCAGAGGGAAATGGCCCTGACATTCCTCCTCTCTGAGGTCCAGACTCGCCCGCGAGGATGAAATACGGGAATTTCTCCTTCATGACTGCAAAATCCTCTCAAGTCACGTCTTCAATTTCCTCGTGCTTCCACTTGATCAGAACCTGTCACCGGTCTATTTCCCCCAGGTGATCAGCATCCTATCCATAATGATTTCTGGTACCTTGGTCTTCATTTCTCAGAACATGGGTGGATCACATTGAACTCTCACTTCTTTTCCCTCAAATTTCTTGAGCTACGAAACATGGAATACGTTATGTATTTTTGCATCGGGTGGCAGCTGGAGCTTGTATGCAACGGCGTTGATCTTCTCCATGATGATGTAAGGCCCGAAGAACTTGGGAGACAACTTATGTGGCACTGCTTCTCGAGCAGTACTTTGTCTATAGGGCTGCAGCTTCAATAGTACTTTATCTCCCACCTCAAAGCTTCTCTTCGTCCTTCGTAAGTCTGCAAATTTCTTCATCCTTTCCCGAGCCTTCACCAAATTGTCCAACAACAACTTTTTAACCTTGTCACGATTATAAAGGTGGTCCTCTACAGATTGTACACGGGCCGTCTTGGGAACATACTGGAGAACTGCTGGTAGGGGTCTCCCATAGACGATTTCATAAGGCGTGAAACCGGTAGCCAACTTCCAAGTCGTATTATGCCAGTACATAGCCCATGGAATCCACTTTCTGCATTCTCCTGGTTTGAGACTGCAGAAGCATTGCAAGTAACATTCTAGAGTTTGATTAACCCTCTCTGTTTGGCCATCCGATTGAGGGTGATAGGCTGAACTTAAATAGAATTGGATTCCCTGCAACTTGAAAAGCTCTGACCAGAACGCACTAAGAAAAATGGCATCTCTGTCGCTAACAATAGCCTTGGGTAACCTATAGAGGCTAAAAATTTCATCAAAGAAGATTTGAGCTACCTTTGGGGCAGTGTATGGATGTTGCATAATCACAAAGTGAGCGAATTTGGAGAAGCGATCCACAACTACCATGATAACTGTTTTTCCTTGGCTTGGAGGCAAACTATCCATAAAATCCATCGAAATCTCCTCCCAAACACTTTCAGGCAAGGGTAGAGGGCTAAGCAACTCTGGAGGAGCCACCGTTTCACCTTTATTTCTCTGGCACACCTCACATTCTCGAATGGATTGACACACATAGCCTTTCATCCCTGGCCACCAAAAAGAGGACTTAATTCTTCAGAGTGTTCGATAGTAACCCGAATGTCCACCCCCAGGTGATGCATGGTGATCAAGAAAGATAGTCCTGCATAGCTTGGCTGATGGGTCCAAAAGGATTCTCTCTTTATAAAACCAAATTCTATTCACCTTCTTATAGTAAGAGTTTGGCAAGGCTCCTGTAGTGGACTTCTCCTGTAACTCTTTAAATTAGGGTGATTGGTTGATCATTTCTCTCACCTGCTCTAACCAAACTGGCTCGACCCTGGTAATAGTCTTGCATTGCTAGGGTTGATTCTCTGCGTACTCTTCTACGTCTTCTTCTTCTCTTCTAGACAATGCGTCAGCCACTTTGTCCTCTTTTCCCTTCTTATACTCTACATTGTAGTCAAATCCAGCTAGCTTAATGAGTCAAGGATGTTGTGATTCTTGATGAAACCTTTGACCTAACAAAAATTTGAGGCTTCTTTGATCAGTTTTGATGGTAAATCTTCGGCCTAACAGGTACTGTCGCCACTTCTTCACGGCAAACAAGGTGGCAAGCATCTTTTTCTCATAAGTAGACAATGATAGTGCACGTCCCTTCAACACGCCTGACTGATAAAAGCAAGAGGATGACCTATCTGGATTAGAATTGCCCCTATACCCACTTTTGATGTCTCACACTCCAGTGAAAACTCCTCTTCAAAACTTGGCATAGCTAGGATCGGGGGTGCCATCAAAGAAGCCTTGAGTTGCTCAAAAGCCGATTCTGTGTCCGTGAATTATGAAAAAAAAAAAGTTACTAGTATCCAAATAGTTATTCATAGGTATCATGGGAAGCTACATATGAAATGTGATAAGAAATGAGTTATTCTTGTCCAATATCCCAAATGCCATCCGTAATACAATTAAAGAAATCACATATTTTGATGTTCAAAAGTGTTGATGCAAAATATGAATATTGCCCAAATTTGAAAAAGTTGCCTTCTCTAGGTGAAGTGTGTTTTCTAACAAAGGGAAAAATTAAGTATGATGCCAACTAAATCTGCTTACCTTGCATTATGCATTAGTGTGCATTTGTGATATATATCATATTTTTGAGGCATTGGAAACCAAGGCCAGAGACACAATAGATGACATGGTTTAAGAGGTAGCCTAAGATATGGTGCATTAAACTTAGCTCAAATAAAGGAAAAATGTCGAGCATTACATGAATGTCCAGTTCATAGTTTCATCTCAAGCCAACACGGTTGCTACCTCTAATGAAGTAGGATCCTAAACTTCGGTTGGTAACCTGTTGATTTTTTGATTCCTACTCATAATTCTTTTCTTAGCCCTCATATCACCAAATTTGTCAGGAACCATGGAAATTTATCTCTATGCATCTTGTTGATTCCTTTCCATCATCTTGAATTGTTTATACTGTTAAAACTGATTACATGATGGGATGAACAATAAATCTGTAATTAATTTATAACATTATTGGTGAGCATTATGCTATACTTGCTGATCGTCTATTTTTTATATGTGATTGCCATTCTCCTCTAATAAGCTTACATTTGTTTTAGTTGTTCCTTTCTTTCCTTCAGAATTATTATCTTTTAGCAAGCTCATGAATACTTATATTATAGGAAAGAGTTCCTCTAGGAGATGATTGGACAACACAAGTGATGAAAAAGCACTTGTGAGTCTAAAAATAACTTTTGGGAAGACCTTGTTTAACAAATGTTATATGTTCAAAGAAATTTAACCCTGTAAAGGTCTTCAATGTTAAATATTTTGTAGAGGCAAAGTCTCTAGAGGTCATATTCAAGGCCATATGTTACTTTTTTATTACCTTTGTCTTTGTTTTTTGGGTTCATTTCTTGCATGAGAAGTTCAATATCTAGAGTGAGCAAGAAAAGCGTGTATTCCCCTGAATTGGACTACCACTCCTTAGAGTGTGTGACAAAGTTTACTAAGATAAGATTGTTTACTAACCTAAAGGAGTTGTTGTTCTCTTATAATGGTTTTTATCTTGTGAGTAGGATGTGAAACATTTCTAGTCTGGATCTTGACTGGCTCTCTCCTGATAGAACCATTTGGTGGGTAGTTGATTGGTTCTCCAATTAACATTATGAGAATTTATTTTTAGAATTCAAGCAATATGAATTAGAACCTGTGTTTTGGTCTAAGAGTTTAATTGATAGTTAAGGCAACGAGAGGTATTATTCATCTTGATGTTCTTGCCTTTTTTCTGTGTTTCGGATCTAGAAATAAATTGGCTATATAAAGCTGCCAATAGTCTGTCTACCATGTATACAATAATATCATTTCATCATATACACAAGACTACAAATCTCGCATATCCATAAGCTCGAGATCACACATCTCGGCAATAGTCCACGCACACATACATATATGCATGTACACAAGATTACCCATATGAC
Source organism: Dracaena cambodiana (assembly GCA_036321105.1). Classification (NCBI taxonomy): domain Eukaryota; kingdom Viridiplantae; phylum Streptophyta; class Magnoliopsida; order Asparagales; family Asparagaceae; genus Dracaena; species Dracaena cambodiana. The sequence goes on from JAYEPQ010000004.1 coordinate 4,242,903, forward strand.
ATCAAGACCAACCATAGCTATAATCATCAATCATACTACCATAACTTTAGCCAAGCATCTAAACGAGATTATTCCACAAACATACTACCATAACTTTAGTCAAACATGTATTACATACATCATAATAATTATAAAGTCATGATATATATAATTATAAATTACAATCACAAGCTAGGTTGGCTTCTTCAGAAGTCTTTAGTTACAACCAAATAAAAGTAAATTGCACAAGATAATATACAACTTAGGTCTTAAGTTAAATGTAGCTAAAAATAGTATAGTCTTATTTTTTCCGTCAGTATGCTAGATGCCGGTAATCAAGGCCCTTGTATGAAAATGCTAGCAAGTAAAAGGGTGAGGTAGAAAATTCAGTGAGTAAGGTCATAAGGAAATAATGGATACAACAAGCAACATGATAATAAGAAGGAAATGAAATTGGGCAATTATAAGAAATAAACAATGATTGTTTTCAAATTCTTGTAATTTATTTAGTAAGCCAATTTATGTATAATTATTTTTCACGTCATATATGTGTACTTATATACATACAATTCACATATGAATCCCGATACATCTCTCAAGCTAATCTCTCACATTGGCTAACTCTACTTCTCCCTAACCCCCTAGTAATTATCTCCATCCAACTACCCCTCTACCCCTACTCTTCCACTGGCACCATCATTTTCATCCTCACTATCACACGGACCACACAAATCAATCTCCTCCCTATGCCACCCATACAGGACTCCTCCATGCTCACAAGCAACAAAGGCCTATCTTCAACACAAGCGATATGCTATCACACTTCTCCACCACTGCACCATCCCACTACCTCTTTGTTACTACGCACTTGCACACTGCTACATTACTTCCTACTACCCTTATTCCTCCAAACATCAATTATCAATACATCAATACATATATAAACAATATTAATACAAGCTTTTCTGCACCATTTTGTTTAGTCAAGTGCACCACATTCAAACCAATTTTTAAAATAGCGATAACGGTAACGTAACATTTTACTTATGTTAGGTTTTATCGCATATAGCGTAACACATAATGTAGGTTACGCAATTTCCTATTTATTTAATAAAAATAAATACAAAACTATATTAAATAATTTTAAAAAAATAAAAAGTACATTTAAAATTCTAAAAAAGAATATAAAATTATTTTATATTAAAAAATCTATTATAATTTTCTATTAAGTTTCACAATAATTTTTAAATTTATCTTCATAAATTATATTAAGTCCGCAATCATAATTCCAGTTATTATCTAAACAAGAAAATTAGATTCTATTTTTTATTCCAATTTAAGTTATTATCAATGTTATAATTTATATTAACATTTAATTTATCTTATTTACAATTGTTCATTTCGATTCAACTAAAAATTCAATAGAATTACAAGTTAGATATTCCAGTAATCGGAGAGGAATTACAACAAGCGAACAAGAAAGCAATCATAAATTAGCAATTTAGCAATTACACAAATAATCAAACAAGCCAATAACAAGTAATCAAGTAAGAAAATTACAATAATTCGTTAATAATCAAAATAATAATTAACAAAAATATAGAAATTATAGAAAAAATAACAGTAAAATATGTAATATTACGGAACGTTATGCAAAATAACATAAAAAACGTATCGTTACGGTACATTGAGTTATTTTCGATTATTAGATAGTGGTGAGGTTCCGTTAGGTTTTATAACGCAATATAACGGGTTTCATAATGCGTTATTTTCAATATTGATTCAAACCAATGTTTAAAATAGTGATAATGGTAACATAACGTTTTGCCCTTGTTAGGTTATGTCACATATAGTATAACACATAACGAAGCTTATGTAATTTTCTATTTATTTAATATAAATAAATATAAAACTATATAAAATAATTTTATAAATTGAAAAATAAATTTAAAAATATCTAAGTGAAGAATATATAAAACCATTTTGTAATACATAATATAATAATTTTTACATTTATCTTCATAAATTATATTATGTCTGCAACCGTAATTCCAGTCATCATTTAAACAAGAAAATATGATTCTAATTTTTTATTTCAATTCCAGTTATTATTATTGTTGTAATTTATATATTATAATGTTCAATTTATCACAAATTGTTAATTTTAGTTTAGTTAAAAAATTTATAGAATCAACAAATAAAATATTTTAGTAACCAGATAGGAATTACAATAAGCGAACAAGTAAATAATTGCAAATTAACAATTTAGCAATTGCACAAGCAATCAAACAAGCTAACAACTAATCGAGTAAGAAAATTATAGCAACTCGTTAATAATCAAAATAATAATCAACAACAATATGGAAATTACTAAAAAAATAATTGTAAATAACGTAATATAACGTAATTTAACATAACGTTACGTAATATAACGTAAAATAATATAAAAAAGTACTGTTACGGTGCACTGAGTTATTTCCAGTTGTTATATAACGTTGGGGTTCCGTTAGGTTACGTAAACCAATATAACGGGTTTCATAATGCGTTATTTTCAACATTGATTCAAACCACAACTTCCCACATACTTTCACATAGCTATTTATATCATCATTTTATTAGAATGATTTCTTTAGGGTATTGATAATGTTTGTTAGCAATTTCATCAATATTATGATACACACTTCCTTGGTAGTTAAATTCTTTCCATTTTAATAGTAATCAGGTAATGCATAATATTTTTTGTGTTCCAATAAAGTCAACTTGACTATCAATCTCATTATTTCGGCATTGTCGATTTTTCATAACATAATTATCTATTTATCTTTCATATGGTCTTTCTAGGTTTTGGATTCAAAAATCATGATTGAATCAATAAGTGTTTCTTGAGTTCAATCAAGCTCAAGGTATAGATCATTAGGATTTCAATGCAAGAACGAAATAACGAAGCTAAGCGAAAGAATTTACTTACCAATCACACTAGCACTTCTTCGAATTCAGAACCGATCTCTCATGATCACTGCTTCTTATTAACTAACAATAAAAAAAATTCTTAAATTCTAAATTAATATTTTAATAATTATAAAAATTTTAGGCTCAAAATCCTTTTCCAAGTGAAGTTCAATTGAAGGTGTACTAAATCCTTTAAAGAAAAAAAAATTTGACTCCACATTATTGCAAGCCCTTCCCGATACCACCAGTCTCCCCACGTCACTTTCATATCAACATCATTGCATCACCTCCACATGAACACCTCCACCTTCCCTTTCCCTACACACCCCCGTGCACCCAACCTTCCCTCCTTAACCCGGTCCAACTTGGGTTCGGGTTTCAAGAGAAAAGATAAAGAAGATTAATATTTAAGGTTCAATTTTTGGAGAAATTGATGAAGTTAGGGTTTAGCAGGTAGATGTAAATTTAAGAGTAGAACTCGAATTTATGAGGATTTATTGTACGCTTTAATTGAAGAGAAGAGGGTTGGCTATAGATTCCAATTTTTGGGATTTCGCATTATTTTGTGGAGTTTTGAAGTTCGTGGATGAATATAGTCATATAGGACTAGAATTTATTTGGAAATTTTGGATGAAAGAGGGAGAGTTATGGAGACCACCACCTCTTAAGTTTTACCTCAATTGTCGCATTGTCCCTCTTCTACACATTTCCATCTCAGAATGAAATATTTGGTAAATTTTACATAATCCTCTTTCCCATTTATTTACCCCCCGCCCCCTAATCTTATATTCTTCACAATATAAATGCTATTATTTTATTCTTTTTTTCAAAATTTTGTAATGATTGAAATTCTAACTTTGTGCCAGTTAAATCAATATGATTGATTGTAAACCAGTCACTTTTGTTTTTCATTCCATTTTATGATAGTTTAAAATAGGTAGTTGCCCCTCATTGTATCCACACGTGTTTAAGATTTGCTTAACGTATATTTTGACTTAATTACGATTTTTATTTTCCGGATGTTACGTAGCTTGTTCTTATCCTCAACAAAATTCATATTTCCATTCTAACTCTGAATGCAAGTTACAGAATGTGCCTTGATCCACGGAGGCAGCACTAAAAATCACCTGTACAGAGCCTATATTTGATCTGAACACCAGCTTACTGATTGTCTCATGATTCAAGAATGGTTCTAGCGTACTTGCATATGGACTTGAAACTCCAATTGAACTCTGGAAGTATTACAATCCATTCTAGCTTACTGATTGTCTCATTATTGCCCTCTAACTTTAGCATTGTGTTCGATTAAGTTGAGTCGTAAAAGGATTTATCACGAGTCTTTTTAATACTTGATTGGTTTTGCTCTATATTTAATGTCTTTGAACAAAACAGTATCACCGTCCGTCCAACGTTATAACATGTTATGCATATAAATCCATTAAATATGCAGGTACTCACACAAATGATACATCTGACTGTATCAAGTTCTATGTTGAAAATTCTGTGACTTTTGTTTTGAGTTAGAATTCCATGAAAGCTTGAGTATATGACCAGGAGAGTCCAATTGAAGTCTTCCTTTTGCTTTTCCTATTTGATTTTGGCAGACCTTTGGTAGTTTTTTCCTTCTTCTTTACAATGAGAAGCATGGTTCTCGTTTTTTCATTAGTTCTGATGGTATTTTATGGAATTTGTGATAGAGTTTGTACTTCCATTTATGCTAGAATAGGTGGATGCAAGGAGTTAAGAGTCAAACCTTGGAATAGAATGCTTTAAGTGCCCATTAAAATTTTATGTGATCTCAAAGCAATAATATGTAGGACACTTTCCCGGCCAAAATATTGGTGTGTCCGTTCGTGTCGGACAAGATGGTCATCTGCTTTTAATCTGACTACTCCTTTTTTGCTCACGTTATAGCGTGCAATAGGCTACATTCTTTTCCAGCTTTTTTTTTTTAATTTTTATTTTTCATAAAAAACGTTTAGATGCATGGTTGACAGGTCAGAGGATCAAATTTTAGTTTCATTATCATGGCCTTGTAGCAATTGCAAGTTCACAGCTGCAACAGGAAATCTTATGCCTTTAGATCTGGCACAGTCTTACCAGAAGTTCTACCAGTGTTACAAGATTCATGGTACGGTTTGGGTAGAGTTCATAGTATGGCTACGCAGATAAAAAGGTGTGCCACTTTAAGCCATGAACAGTTCAAAGGGGTATATGATCATCATATTGATAATTGGGGTCATTCACATTTGGGAGAATTCAATAGGGTCATTTGGGTCATTTTTAACAATGATGGATGCATTATCTTTCTGCATGTAAATATACAGCCATTTGCGGACAGAGGTTGTTCATGCACATCCAATATGGTTTTTTGATTAAGTAATGGGTTGCAGGGTAACATTCCTTGTATAACTTGAGTATTTCTGTAGTAGGGATCTTTCCAGTGGTTGAGTTAAAACAAGAAGCTAGAATCACTCACAAACTTGATCACAGTTCGAAGGAGGTGAGGGAGGTGAGAGGTGGAGATCATCATGCTTATCTTTCCCTATTTTTTTTTTTCCAAGTTTTATCTTTTCAGATCATATTATGTTGGGCTGAGCATTATCTAGATATGGAGACACTCAATCGAGAAATTAAGATAAATTAACTAGGTGAAAACTCATGAATTGGTTGTTTAGGAGATATCATTGTAATCTGTGATCTGTGTACATTTAGTCTTCCTTATAGGATGATAGTCCCTCAGCACCCAATCATATATTAATAAAGGATGATTTGACAATCTGTCATGATATCACCAACTAAAAAGCTATGCTTCTCCGGGAGTGAACATCAAGTATAATCAAGTAATGGTTCAGATGGAATGATTCTCTTTATCTTTTCATCAGATTGGTGGTGGTTCTTGCATTTTTACCTGAGATTTATTTTCCCACAAGGCCATAAACTGCCAGGCCACAAGGATGCAATCACTCGGTCAGGCTATGAGTGTGAGAAGTTAAAAGCATTAATTGGAGTGTCTTGAGACTGGATGTTACCACATTAACTTAAGTTTCATCTACAATTTTTGCTGATTCTCCCACTTGCTTGAACTGGCTAAGATTCTACACTTTCTGCAACTTTGATTCCTGATTTCAGAAATAGTTAAAAACCTGTAAACCATGAAACTTTAGCAGCTAATTAAGTTTATTGTCACTGAACAATGTAGTTCTTGTGAGTTCTTTCCTGACTTCAGAAACAGCTAATCTGTCCTATAACCTAGAAGCTTTAGAAGCTGATTTAGTTTATGGTCACTGAACAATAAAGTGAGACGTACATCACCATTTTCCATCACGTGGCTTGAACCTTATGAAGCCTAATGTAGATTCTCTAACGAGATTATGAAGTCAGAAATACTAAATAATGAATGTTTAATCTAGTTGTTTGACATAGACCGTAGTTTATAAGACATTCTACTTCTTTCTTGTGTACATGTGCATGATTGTTTGTTCTGTTTTACTTAATTTCAAATATTCTTTGATTAGAGGGTGTTAAGAAAAAGAGGAAAATGATTGATAACAAATTCCCATCCCAATCCCTTCATCCAAGGTTTTTCAGCAAAAATATCCCCAGCACCCTTCAAAAAGTAAATTAGATTTTGTGTAACCTTCTGAACTTTTCAACATTTTGCTGCTCCCATTGGGGTCCTAAGGACAATTGTGTTATTATTTTTCATAATATGACCTGATCATGCATTTTTATTTAGCAAAATATCATTGGAAGTTTCAGAGTTTAGGGAAGTGTTTTGAAATTTCTCAAAAGTGGATAGAATTGAAAAATGTTTTATAAGATAATCATTATGGGGGTATTTGTCCTTGGGATTAAGGAAGTTCGAGTTCAGGCAAGTTAGGGTTTTTTAATTTCCCTCGGGAGAGGAAAGTTAGAAATTTGGTGTTTCCAGATTTTAGTTACAGAGCACTCGATTGTGTTTCACTTTCAGTAGACACTCTCACTATAGCTCTGTATTACCATTTGTGTTTCTTCAGAACACGAGCTTTATTATTTTCTGGAAACCTTTAGAGCTAAAACCGATAATTTGATTTTGGTAACATTGGATATATATAGACTATGACTAGGGCAAACCTTCATAATAGTTCCCCAAGAACTGGAGATTTTTGTGAAGTTCCATAATAAATATGTGATTCCCCTATGTATCCTGCATATATGATGAATTGGCCACTGATTTTTATTAACGGTTTGAATAAGAAACAAGGATGATTGTGAATAGCTGGCAAGTGGCCCGGACAGGCTTTACAGAGTGAGATCTGTTTTATCGAAATATGAAGGATAATGACTAAAAACCTTCATTAATCAGAGAATGGGGAAATCTTTATGGAATAAGACCTTGACGATACACACCACATCTTCAAATTACCTGGTATAAAACATGGAGTACCTACTGAGCTACTGGTTCACATCGTATCATTCTTTTCACCTCAGACCGGAATGGTGATAGTTTTTCATTTCTACTAAATTTTTCAATAAGCTCTATATCTCATACACGAGACAGGATATGTAGCTCACCTGTCACTTTGATCTTTAAGAGCCAGTTGAGTTATTGTTGCAATTCTATGAAACGTTATGCACATTACTATTATTATTTTTTTTTCACAATGTTTTCCAATGACAAATGGAATCCATTGATAAGCTCCTACCAACCTACCATGAGAAATGTTTTCCCTTGTGATGCAGACTTCACCTTCTTTTTTCCTTATCTTGATTTGTTTGCCTTAACTACTTTCAGATGTATTCTGCTGGTTGTGGTAATAATTGTTCGGTGTCTTTTGATAATCCTAGACGTCACTTGACGCTAACTTGAGAGGCTTTGTCTTTTCAAAAGCACATGGCATCTAGTGAAGCCTCATACTTTTACAGGTGTTTCACTGTTATGAAATCACAATCTTATTCATAACTAGGCTTCACCACCACCATGATCCCATCACTTGACCATCGATACATTGGCTTTGGTTGGTTTCATGAAGCTAGGACCAATGATTCAAGAAGAGAACAGTATAAGGGTGGCTTTCAACTTGAGGTTAATTTCTGACCTTATTGATTTAGAAGAGGGATAGGTGGACCTGAGGTGATCATTGGGGTATGTCCTTGTCCTTGTGAGAGAGGAGCCCTGAAGGCATGAGTAACATGGCTTCATGTGCAAGCCAGCAGGTTTGAGAGGGTCAGCTTCATCCCACTTGTTACAAAGGACTACAGTTCTTTGGTATCTCTATCCCACTTGATTTAGAACATGCCTTCCGGGCTCCTTGTGAGAGAGGAGCCCTGAAGGCATGAGTAACATGGCCTTCATGTGCAAGCCTGCAGGTTTGAGAGGGTCAGTCTCATCCCACTTGTTACAGAGGACTACAGTTCTTTGGTATCTCTATTCTTTTATTTTTCCCTTCTATGATTCTTGCTTCAACCTTTTGGCTAAAGAATCTCTTTACATTTTTCACCGATCAATGCTACTGAAAGAACATGGGATCGGTCTTCTCATTTCTCATCCTGACACAAAGTATCTTGCCCAAATTGACCTTAATTTTTATGGGGAAAAAATCTCATAGTTTTATGGAGTACAAATCTCCCAAATCGTTTGTGCTGCTTGTCTCTCTTCATTAGCTTTTTAGTTTCAATGGAATATTTGATGCTTTGATCCTCCTTTAAATTAATGTTGCGGGCTTTTCACTTCAATTCTAACTAGGGGAACTAATGGCATTTTTAATTAAGCTGAGCTTGTGATTTCTGATGACTTCTTGGAAATTTCTGGCAACAAATATTCATCGATCTCGTTACCAATTTCCATTGCAATTGAAGTGTGATTGGTGTAATCTTGTGTTAGCTGATTCCATGTTGACACTCTTAACGGCCCTCCTCAACATGGGCAAAATGAGAATAGGGCGTTGGAGTATGGTAGAAATCTCCTAGGCATGTTTCAGGGCATCCGAGATGAGCATGAAAGGGATAGGAGCAAGGATGTAGGTTGGAATCTTTGGAATATTGGGAGCCCCTTCCCCAAGGTGGTTCGAAACTCCCCTCCGATTGTTGGTGCAAGCCCAGCTGCTCCAAGGAACTCTCCTACTCACACAATTTTGAGGTGTAATGGAGCAGGGAGGATGGGGGGCAGATGGAGCTCATCAAAATTAGTTCATAACTGCCGTCGCCATAAATAACTACATGCCTTCAAGGGGAGGCATCCTTCTGTGGTTGATGGCAATAAATGCACAACCAGGGAGATGCGCCAAGCTATTGCGCAAGCTAGTGGACTATGGCCCATGAGATATGGCTCCTTGCCAAACGAAGATGGTTGGGACATCAGTCTTTCTCGGCTGAGGAGAAGGAAAGGGCCTTGTTGCGGAGGCAATCACCAAGGTTAAGTGGAAGAAAATGAAGTTAGGGGTGGGTCATTGTTATGGCTGTAGACAAAATGATTACTTCATTGCCCTTTGTCTCAAGATTGTATGTTTTGCTGCTATGCTGTACATCGAGCATTAGGATGCCTGTGGAAGTCAAAAATGGCGTCGACGGCTGAAGAATAGCTCGTTCTTTCTGCCTCAAATCCGCAATAGACAATAGTTGCGCATGGTGTGGGTGGCAACAGACAGTTAAGCCTGTGTGAGAAAGGTGCCCACCGGAGGGTGCTAGTGGTGGAAAAATAGAATATATTAAAAATTATGGACCTGGTAAAAGCTTTTCGGTTACCTTTACATTGTAAAGCAGACGAGACAATGACAAAATGGAAGATGCAGAGAGCTCTTCAATGGTGCTGAAGATGAAAAGGAATGATTTGGGAAAAGGTATTACAATTTGCCTAACTGTTCATCCCGTACTTGGAAGCTGCTTTGATGGAAAGGAATCACCTTGCGAAGACTTTGGGTGTGCTGGTGCTTGGTGTCGGAGAAACAAATGCTGGGAAAGCCATTGCCCCTCTCCATGAGATATTAGAATCCATCAACTACCATGTTTGGGATCCAATTCTTTGTGGGAATCGAGCATTCCTCGTCCTTGACTAGGAGGGGTTTGGCCTACTCGTGGTGGCAACTCACAATTCTGCATTAACAAATGAAACAGTGAAGAATGCTTGTTGATGTATCCTTTTAAGTTTCAATCACTGTTGCAGTGAACAGAGCGCCGCTGCACAGTTGGAGGGCGGGACTTCATCATGATTACTCAGGCGATTGGTGAACTACATGAAATCGGCCTACGTACCAACAAAAGTCGGAGCAGGCCATGACAAGACCCTTGGTGATATGGAAAGAGAGGAGGTGACCCCATATAGTAGTTCCATCATGATCAGTAATCACGCCTGCATGATTGTATTCTTTGCTTTATCGAGAAAATTTTTTACAGTGGGGCATTCTACTATGATGATGTTACAAAAAAACGTTCGAATAAGCTAAGAAGGCAGGCGAAAGCTGCTGCAGCAATTGCGATTATGAAAATAAGAGAGAATGGTGACTGTAGATGCTGCTATGGTGATAGATGCAAAGGCATTGTCCCTCTGGAAGTGGCTCTGCAGGAGGCGCAAAAGAAAGTAGTACCACAATTGTCCAAGTAGAGGAGGGGGTATGGATGTCCTTGGGATTGTTGAACGTCGGAAAGACATGGGAAAACTAGTCCTAGAAGAGGTGCACCAACAATTCACAATGCTCAAAGGACCAGTCAATGGTGAAGTCATGGACATTTATGGCAGTCCATTGATGTGCCATTGTGGCAGTGGATATCGAGGAACAAGGGTTGTTTTGCATCTGCGGGCGTGGATTGGGAGGGGATTGATTATGTGAAAACGGTGAATTTAACTTGGCATGAAAGTTGCTACGATGGATGGGTGGGGTCATCAAGGGAGGATTTTGCAGACCTCTGTTGCATAGTCCGAGGAGAGGAATAAGTACTCGTATTTGAGGTTGATTTGAATATTGAATAATTCGATACGAGATAATTAATTGAGGAGTACATGTCGGGTCAAAGAGAGAGAAAAAATGATATTGGGCTATGGATCGACCCCCATACAGTGAGACTAGATTTTCACTCTTTGGGCTGTAGCGTTATTCTGGCAACGGGCCTGATGAACCTTCCATGCCTCTGGAGTCGAATAAAGTTTTGGATCGGCTTTAAGCCCTTGTATGGAATAATGTTGTGATCAATGCCTTACGATAAGCTTTCAGTCCGGATAGAATGCAACCACACTCAAGCGAGTAATGCAAAAAATTGTCAAAGCAAAATTTGAAGCGCTATTGCCAAGACCTAAGGCAAAACGGGTCACAAGAGGAAGTATAAAAACTAAGATTCAATCAAAAGATACGGTAAATACAGAGCTCACTAGAATCTCAGTTTTAGACTCAGATTCAGATAGAGGGACAAAGGAGGAAGACGAAGAGGACAAATGGGGTAATATGAAGGAAGACCAGGTGCAAGAGGAGGGCGCCAAGAAAGGGCTGGAGCTTGTTGCAGATGCAAACATTGCTAATCTAGAGGCAGTGCTGAGCGAGGATTCACCTACTCATCTTAGCAAGCAATTAGATGGTGTTGCAAGACGGAAAGAAGCCAAAAAAGGGACTGCCCAACCAAGCAACTCACATGAGGAAAAACTATCCCTCCTCCACACAGGTTGTCACCGTTTTCACCTTTGCTGCTCGAAGGCATCCTGTCCTATGAGGAATTGAAGGAGGTAGATGAAGAAGTTTTGAAGAAAATTTAGCAGATAAGAAAGTAAGGAAGAAGAAGAGAATTAGAGAGAGAGATTCTTGGAGAAATTGGGAGAGAGAATGATGACTTTATTTCTCAATCAATTTTACAAACAACTGTCCCAAAGGAATTTATATAAAAATTCTCAGCACAATTTTCTCCCGACTCCTCAGATACACGGATACAGCGGTTAATTCGGTTAAAACCGAATTAACTGCTCTTCAGGTTGAGCGGAAGTGATATGCCAACGGGTTTATGTTGTGGTATCAGGTCGGGTCTTCAACTGTTTTGAAAAAAAAAAAAAACTCAATTAGCTTCCTTCTTTCCCCGATAGTTCTTCAGCTCCCCATTCCTCATTCAGCACCCCTAATCTGAGCAGCCTCAGCTCGTGACATACCTCCCCAATCAAAGAAACTTCGTCCGCGAAGTTAGGGTGGTGTTGAGATGAAGTAGAGAGGTCTTCCCAAGAGCCTTCAGATTTATCACAGTTCCTCCATTTGACTAATACTTGAGTAACAGCTCTATTCCCTCTTTTAATTATTCTCCTTTGAAGAATTTTCTCTGACAACTTTATCTGCTTCTTCCCAGAAAGTTGGCATGGAATTTTGAATTTGAGGAGGAGAGCCAGTGTACTTCTTAAGTAGAGATACATGAAATGTATTATGAATCTTTGACTCTGGAGGCAATTGTAATCGATAAGCAACTTTGCCAACTTTTGTGAGTATGGGATATGGACCTTAGTAACGGGTAGCTAATTTGTGAAGAGTAGCACCTCGAATAGAAGTTTGCTTATATGGATGCAATTTAAGTAGGACCAGATGCTAATTTGTGAAGAGTAGCACCTCGAATAGAAGTTTGCTTATATGGATGCAATTTAAGTAGGACCAGATCCCCAACAGCAAAACTTCTCTCTGTTCTTTTTCTATCTGCAAATTGCTTCATCTTGCTTTGGGCCTTAGCATATTGATCTTTCAACAGTTTCAGAATTTGATCTCTATCCAACAAAGCCTCTTCAACACTTTGAACCTTTGCAGTCTTTGGAATATACTGCAACAAATTTGGAGGATACTTTCCATAAAGCACCTCATATGGAGCAAAACCTGTTGTAGACTTCCAACTAGTATTATGCCAATAAGCTGCCTATGGTAACCAGTTGAACCATTTTTTAGGATTTGTACTATAGAAGCAACGCAGATATGCTTCTAGGTTTTGATTAACTCGTTCAGATTGCCCATCTGTTTGTGGGTGATAAGATGAACTCATGAGTAATTTGGATCCTTGAAGTTGGAGCAGCTCCATCCAAAAAGGGTTGATGAATATTCTCTCTATCACTAACTATGGATTTAGGGAAGCCATAGAATTTAACAATCTCTTATGAAGATTTGAGCTAGCTGTGGAGCTGAATAGGGATGTTTTAGTGCAATAAAATGGGAAATTTGGATAACCGATCCACAATTATCCAAATTGAGCTGTATCCATAACTTGAAGGCAATCTCTCAATAAAATCTATAGCTAAATCTTCCCGAACTTTCTCTGAAATGAGTAGAGGCTCTAAATACCCAGGAGGTGCTATATTCTCCAACTTGTTCCTTTGACACACATCACAAGACTTGATTGCTTCTTTTACTGCTGATTTCATGCCAGGCCACCAAAAACTCCTTTTGACTCTTCTGAGTGTAGCTTCACACCTAGAATAACCACCAGTTGGAGAATGATGATTGCCAAAAATGATTTCTTCATAAATAGTGTCATTAGGATCAATCAGAACCTTCCCTTTATAGTACCAGATTCCACTGATATGCTAATATGCACCATTTTGGTTCACTGTATCTGAAAGAGATTGCTGCAGGTCTTGAAAGATCACACATCTCGGCAATAGTCCACACACACATACATATCTACATGTACACGAGATTACCCATATGACATCAAGACCAACCATAACTATAATCATCAATCATACTACCATAACTTTAGCCAAGCATCTAAACGAGATTATTCCACAAACATACTACCTTAACTTTAGTCAAACATGTATTACATACATCATAATACTTATAAAGTCATGATATATATAAGTATAAATTACAATCACAAGCTAGGTTGACTTCTTCAGTAGTCTTCAGTTACAACCAAATAAAAGTAAATTGCACAAGATAATATACAACAACTTAGGTCTTAAGTTAAATGCAGCTAAAAAGCTTAAAGTCTTATTTTTTCCGTCAGTATGCTAGATGCCGGTAATCAAGGCCCTTGTATGAAAATGCTAGTAAGTAAAAGGGTGAGGTAGAAAATTCAGTAAGTAAAGTCCTAAGGAAATAATGGATACAACAAGCAACATGATAATAAGAAGGAAATGAAATTGGGCAATTATAAGAAATAAACAATTATTGTTTTCAAATTCTTAGAATTTATTTAGTAAGCCAATTTATGTATAATTATTTTTTATTATAAACTTTCTTTCAAGTAGATACTGCCTCCACTTCTTACTACTAGAAGAATGGTCTTTTTCATAGGCTGATAAATTGAGAGCATTACCCTTAAACTTTTGACTAATATAGGCTATGGGGTGCCCTTTTTGCATTAACACATCTCCTAGGCCAGTTCCAGAGGCATCAGTCTCCACCACAAAGTCCTCTTCAAAATTAGGCATGCTTAGCACAGGATGAGTGAGGAGAGCTTGCTTGAGCTGATTAAAAGCTTCAATAGCAGCAGGAGTCCAATGAAAAGCACATTTCTTAAGTAAATCAGTAAGAGGAGCAGCTATAGTGCCATAACCCTTCACAAACTTTATATAATATCTCATTAAGCCCAAAAATCCTCTAAGTGCTTTAGCAGAAGTGGGAATTGGCCAATTTGCAATGCTTTCTACCTTCTTCTTATCAACTGAGATACCATTGTGAGAAATGGTGTGGCCCAGGTATTCAACTTCAGTGCTGCCAAATCTGCACTTGCTTTAGCAAAAAGTTGATTTTCCCTTAATATAGATAAGACCTATTATCCCATGTACTGCTGTAGACCAATATGTCATTGAAAAATACAAGAACAAATCTTCTCAAATATGGTCTAAACAGATCATTCATTAGATTTTGGAAGGTAGAGGGGGTATTTGTTAAGCCAAAGGGCATAACCAAAAACTCATAATGCGCGTTGTGTTTAAAAGCTGTTGTAGGAATATCCTCCTCAGCCACACGCTCCTGGTGGTAACCAGAGCATAAATTAAGTTTTGAAAAATACCTTGCACCAAACAATTCATCTAGAAGATCATCTATCAATGGTATCAGGAACTTATCTTTCATTGTATCTTGATTTAATGACCTGTAGTCCATGCAAAGCCTCCAACTTCCGTCTGATTTTTTAACCAAGACCACCGGAGAAGCGAAGGGGCATGAACTTGGCCTTATAATCCCAGTTTGCAACATCTCTTGAATCTGCCTCTCTATCTCATTTTTTTTAAAGAATGGGTACCTGTAAGGCCTGGCTGAGATGGCTTGATTTGGGTGCAATAAGGGAATGTGATAATCACTAGATCTTTTTGGAGGCAATTTTTTCAGAGTCTGGAAGACATCTTCAAATTCTTTAAGCATTTTCCTCAAATCTTCAGGCCACTCTGCTGAATTTTCATCAACTTCTGCAGATAGTATTTGAATAGCCACTGCCACCCCTTCAACCTGCATCATCTTCTTTAGAACTTCTCTGTCAATGACTTCTATATTTGAAGGACTTGTTCCTTTGAATATTACAGGGCTCCCATGTCTCCAAAACTTGAGTGTATGTCTTTTGAAGTCTCATAATGTAGGACCAAATTGGCTGAGCCAGACTGTACCAAGTATAATTTGAGTATCACCAAGAGGAGCTACTAACAAATATGTTTCAGATACCACTCATTGAATGGTAATTTTGATATTCTTGATACAACCATCACCTTCTTATCTTTCACCTTCAGCTACTTCAATTTTGAATTTCTTCACTTTTTGAACTGGCAGCTGAAGTCTATTAGCAGTCAAAGGATCCACAAAATTGTGGGTTGCTCCTATATCAATTAAAAAGCCAACCTCCTTTCCATTTACATTCCTAACTAATCTAATTGAACTTATCCCAGTAATTCCTTCAACAGAATTAAGCGATAAAGAAATTTGGTTAGTCTCATCATCCTCCTCTTCTCCATCTTCTGAAATGATTTGAAGCTGCAGTACCTTTTGGTTCTTGCATTTGGGGTCTGCAGAATACTACTCATCACAATAAAAGCAAAGTCCCTTTTCCCTCTTCTCTTTATATTCTTGATTAGATAATTTCTTTGTCTTGCTGGAAGATGCTGAAATAGAATGAGAAGAACCAGGATCTGATTTATTTGTTTCTATAGATGATGAAGAACTGACTGGGTAGCTAGTAGCTACTATGGAATCCTTAGTTCTTGTTAAACCCAAACTTCCTTGTGTTCTTGATTGACATATTCTTCTTATCTTCTTTCACTTGGACTAGTTTCATAGCATCAATCATATTCTTGGGCTGGCGTTGCTCTTAATTCAAACTTCTGTGGCTCCTTTAAGCCACTGATAACATATTCCACCAAGAATTCTTCAGACAAGTTTCGTACATGATGAGATAATCAGATAAATTCAGATTCATAGTCTTCATATGACCCCTCTTACCTTAACTTGGTTCAATATCATAATTTGAAAGTTTTGAGTAGAGTGGAGTCTAAATCACGTCTTGTCTAAGTTGGCACCTCGACCAAAGGAAGGAGTTGCTTTTCTAAGGTAGGAGTTGCATTCCTAGGGTTTTTTAAATGTGTTTCTTTGGAATATTAGAGGATTGGGGGCTCCAACCAAAAGATGAATGGTCACCGATATATATCATTCCTGCCAAGCAGACATTATGTTTCTCGAGAAGAGCAAAATCCTGCAGTCGTGGCTTAGTATTTTTGGCAGCAAGCACATCACGACGTGGATTGTCAATAACTGGGATGTTAAGAGATAGAGTCTGTTTCTCGAGGAGAACAAAGTATCCTTTTCCCTACGGTCATGGCTTAGTCATCTTGGCAGCAAGCGCATCACAACATATATGGTCAAGAATGTAACTGGGGTATTAAGAGAAATCTGAATGTTTTCAAGGTTGTTGGGTACTAGCTGGATGATTCTCTCTGTCAGTTATATTTGTTAGGGTTAAGAATCAATGAAATAAATGGTTATCACTTTGTACGACCTAAATAAGAGGAGGCTTCAGCCAAGTTTCTAGGACAAGATCTGATTCATCAAAAATAAATGGGATCTGCCTTAGGTTATTGGGGGGCTTCTCGTGGGAAGATTCTAGGCGGAAGAAGAGGTAATGGGCATAACATGGAGTTTTTCAATGCCCTAATTAGTAACCTCCATTTGTTGGATCTACCTATCTTGGATAAATTGTTCACACGGTCGTCCAACTTGAGAGATGACCAGTATCTTGTGCGGCATGATAGGATCCTAGTCTTTTCGTCATGGGAGTCCCGCCAAGTTCGTTAGTGAACCTACTTCTGGTCACGTCCCTTTATGCCTTTCCACGACTGACTCAGGTAGGGTCAAGATGAAAGTTCCTATATGCAAAGATGTGACTTGAGTCCGAGGACGTCCATTAGGTCATCCGGGAGAGTTGGGACCTTCTTATGGGTGTGACAATCACAGGAATCTTGGTGCTGATAAAGTACCAGGTCCAGACTGTTTTTCATTCCTTTTCTTCAAAACCTATTGAGACATTGTAAAAGGACATGTCCTAGAGGTTATGAATGAATTGGATGTCGGGATTGCAAGGTCGGACCGTTTAAATTATTCTAACATTATGCTCAAACCCTAGCGGGAGGCTGCTCAGTGCATAGGGGACTTTAGACCAATTGCACTACTAAATAACACTATGAGAATTGTCTCCATGGTTTTGGATAACTGCCTTAGTCCCCAGCTACAGGCTTTGGTGCGGGATTGGATTCATAACAGATGGGAATATTTGTTTCTGTTTGTATGCTATATTTCATTAAACTCTGATTAATGGTACGTGGTGGGATATACCCACTGTTTAAGCTTTTAAAAAAAATGGCCTTCTAATTTTTCTCCTTTTTAGCTTTCTAGTTTCCTTTGATGATGCTTTGGTCCTCATTTTGGCAGGAGACTCTCTTGTACATATTTTTCAACAGTAAAGAAGAACATGGGGCTGTCTTCTCAATGTGGCCCACGGCCAACTTAGTCAGCAGCAACAACTTTCTTCTCATGTTTACATTGGAATCAATCAATCTTGTTTCCTGTACTCAGTAAGTAATTTGACTCTTGTTGCTGCTCTTCAATACAAACTCTTGGTAAACAGGTGCATACAATCATATAGTCATGCACAGAGTAATCAGTAATGCATGCATGTGCTACAGGTGTAGTATTGGATGTTCGTTAGTGGAATGTATTATTTGTGCTGGAGTTAGATCCATCTCATTGAAAACTTGCCACGCACTAAATCACTGAATTTTGAATTCAGTAGTTCCTTAAATTTTTTATGTTACTATATGGACTGAGCTACTTGATGCACCTAATCTGTGTAAATTTGAAGCTATTAATTCCAAAACGCGGCTTGGTAGTTAGTGCTCCTGATATAGTATTGTTTTTATAGTTACTGGCATGTAGCTTGGCAGTGCCTTGTTTTGCTGTATCATTCATGTTTAAGAAAGGAAATTTAAAATGGCCTTAGACTGATGTTGAACCCTGTGTAACTAATAAATGGAGAGTGTACTTATTATATGCAACACAACTCAAATTCATAGAAAAGCTTAGCGGTGTGGCAGTGCGTTGTTTGTCTGTATAATCTGTGTTTAATGAAGAAGAAACTCCAATTTACACTGGTTAAATACTTGATAGAACTAATTGGAGTATGCTTGCTAGGGTGCTAGTCAAAGGTGAGGCCTGAAGTGATGTGGGTGCAAATTGCTTGGACTAATTGGACCTATAATCTCTGGCATTATGGGTTGAATTTTGCTTTGGAGATGGGATTTGATCTGGAATAAAACCACTTTTTATTAGAGTGGTCCGGTAATGGGTCTTGTGAACAACATTATGTAGGCAGTAGGCCTGTCTCAAAAGATTTGACTAGAATTATTGCATATAGTTAGTTATTTTAATGCATTAATTTTATTTTGGCATTCTCAAGTGTTCTCATTATACTTATTCTGCAACTTAAGCTTATGAGAAATGACATCTGTGTAGAATTCTAGGGTCTGCTCCAAATCAAGCTAAGCTGATAGCATTAAAGTACAGTTATATTTTTGCCATGCATCTTCTGGGCTAAATTACGAAAGCCTGTCATGGACTTTCATCACTTCATTTTGGCATAAAGCTGTTATTATGAACTTGCTTTATTGAAATTTAACTTTGCCAAATTCGAAAAAACCTACCATGAACTTTCAGCACTTCATCTTTGGCATAAAGTTACCATAAAATTCTAATTTGCTTTCTATTAAACTTTGATGTATAATTTCTCCATCCAAAAAGTTGTGTGCTTTGTTCAAATTGATAGAGTAGTCAAAAATTAAAAATAATAGCTATTAATTCCTATATACAACTGAGTTAAGGACTTAAATCTATGTAGAACAGACACTTCTATCATGAAACTATGCCATGACTAGCAGATGTACAAACTATTCAGTTTACATAGCATATTGTAACTGAACTTAAAGTTCATGGTAGTTTTTTGCAACTTAATCTTTTTGTGGTAGTTTACTGTCAAAACTTTGAAAGTTCATGGTAGTATATTTGTCAGAACTCCATTGTGGTTTATTGTAAACTAAACTGGATAGTTTGGAGTATTTATTGTTATTTAGAGAGTTCATGGTAGTTTATTACAAAATCATATAAGTTCATAGTAGTGTAGCGTAATTTAGCATATAATCTAAACAACAACAACTTGAATATAGCAAAAAATTGGCCTGTAAACTTTCAGTTTAACCACCTGCTGTGATAGAACTCAAGATATTAAGGCTCAGTTGGCACATTCTAGATAAAATTTCTCCTTTAGCGACGAAGTAGTTGGGAGTTATCGACCTGTTAATTCAGAATGGTCAAAGAGAACATAAATATATACAAATAGTTGAAATACAAACTGTCATTAACAGCTTGAAGAAGGTTCATGTAACTTCAAATTGAAAAATAAGTCTTCAGTTTATTGGCCTGAGTGTGTGATAGTCTGAACTCTGAATTGCTCCTCACAAAAAGGATGGTCTCATTAGATGGATAACCTTCTGGCATAAAATATGCAAATTTAATCATTATAGGATAAGGTCACTTATCAATGGTTTGTGGTTCGCTGAATATTAAGATTATAGCCAGTGGAGATATAAAATATTTTCAGAACTATTTGGAATGTGTATACTTCTGCTCCATCTTCATGACAGATGAGTCCAATCGAAATTGGAATTCCACACTATTAACTAGTTGTTTCAAAAGCAGTTATCAAAAAATTCTTTACTATAGAGATCTATGAGACCACATCAAGATTTGTCTGAATTTTCACTATTATCAGAATGTGCCAATAACACTTGTTGAATCTTTAGAAGGGGATGGGTAATCAGAGCTAGAATTCTATATCAGTAATCACAATGCATTCTATGATTTGAAAGTAAAGAAGCTATTTGCAATTCATCTTGAATAAAATTACATGCAATTTGAATTGAATAAAATTACATGCACGTTTTTATCAAATCCACCAGCGATGATGTTTTATATTTTCTAGTAACGTATCATTTCCCATCAATGAATCCAGCTTTTGTTATTAAGCTTTTCTTATTATAATTACTCCATACTCTGGTCGTGTTTCCTTAAATTTGATCGTTGTCTTCGGATTGAGCACACAAGTCTGTTAACCTCTATGCCATTGTTCTGCAAAACGGATTATCTGGCTGATTATGCAGTTAAATAATCATATGTGGTCCAAAACCACGCTGATTTGGACCTATAGGCCCTCATTATGTGGTCAAGCCGAATACAGGCCATACATGAATTATGGACCAGCACAAGATGTGTTTTTTATCCTTACTTGTTTGAACCTAAAGTCTATTCTAATCCAATTCAATTCATCTCACACGCGCGCACACACATAATATTAGAACAATTAAAATCAATGTTAGAACTATCAAAATAAAGGTTAAGAGTAGTTTTATTATTTATTTATTTATTTTGTGCGAGTAAATGTAACTTGTAAGGAAGCTTAGATCCTCTTGTTTCGATAATTAAATGTGGGGTTTGAGAGCCCAAGGGTCCAATTTTAGAATTACATTTTAGGATAGGTATTTGTAAATCATGTACAATACTTATATACCACGTACAAATAAGTGTTACTTCACCTTGTTGATGGTCTATGTTAGTTGATGTGAAGACTATAATATTTAACATTGTAATCATAATTATCTTAAAAGTAGTATTATACTTGACATTTTCAATATTTGTTATAGTTTTTAATGTTTTTTCCCTATTTTTCGGGAAGGTATAGTATTTAATATATGTATATGTGTGTATTGTTTCACTTATATAGTAAATATTCATTTTCACTTAACCTTTTATAATTTGTCTAATCACCGTGTATGTATTCAAGCACTATGCTCTGCTTGACAGCATGCATAATGAAACTATTTTTTAGAACATTGCTCTTTACAGCCAACTACCTACAAAGACTTCGTGTTAGGATCAATCAACAGAAGAATACCGTGCACTGCCTTTGCATTTAGATAAGCCCCATTGCTGTTATCTTTGATCATTAATAGACTTGCAAAAATGCAGGTCACTCCTAGAGTCAAATGACCCTACAGACGAGCACATGGCCGCTGCGGCTCTGCAGGCTCCCTTTCTTTGCTGTAGGGCCTGCAGAGATGAGAAAAGCCATGAGGAGGTCACAAGCTGAACAATGGTACTGTCTAGTACCACCACCAATTTTTCACAACTTTCAACTGAAAAAAACTGCCCTCTTTAACTTAAAGAAGATTAAAAAAGAGTTATCATTAAAATGAGTAAAGTTTGCCTACTTTAACCAATTATAAAGTCTCTAAAAAATTTTGGAGACTGTGTTCAAACAAGTACCATTCCTAGTATAGACGGGCCAAAAGCTAGTGCGGATCACTTGAGTACCTCAGCTGTACCTCTAAACACCAAAAAAGCAAAAAATAAATACAAGTATTGTGCTACGAGAAAGGTAAATATCCAAACCTAAAACTGATGGTCCCAACCTTTCATGTCTTGTGTCAGTTCAGTTACTCTTTCTTAAGACCAGAATAAATAAATATCTCCATCTAAATTCAGAAATCTCGCATTGTGTGGTTCAACTGTTGATTGGACCGCAGAATTTTTTTTTTTTTTTTTTTTTTGTGTTAATTCAAAATCCACTCTGTAAGTAATAATCTGCGAAAATAGTGGGGCAGTGCCGCAGTGGTGCCCTTAACAAGGACAACAGAGGGATTAACTCAGTCCACAGTGTCATATCTTTACACCCCGCACCCCCCCCCCCCCCCCCCCCCCCCCCCCGCCCCCCTCACCCCCCCTCCCCCACACACACACCCTCCAACGCACCCGTGGCCTCCGCACATGATCCTGTCCTTCGACCCTCGCCCTATAAATTGGCCAACTCTCAGTCCCCATCCCTTCATCATCATCTCACTAAATTCTTTCTCGTTCACAAATCGTCTTTCTCTCGTCAAGCCACTTCCGTATCTTTCGAAAATGGCTCTGAGCAAGAAGTCTAGCAGGATCGCCCAGGCCGCAGTGCTGAAGCAGATACTGAAGAGGTGCTCCAGCCTCGGCAAGAACAGCAATGCGGGGGACGAGCTCCCCGTGGATGTACCGAAAGGTCACTTTGCTGTTTATGTGGGCGAGAAGAGGAGCAGATTCATCGTACCCATCTCGTTTCTCTCGCACCCGGAGTTCCAGAGCCTGCTGAGGCAGGCCGAGGAGGAGTTCGGGTTTGATCACGACATGGGGCTCACTATCCCTTGTGAGGAGGTGGTGTTCAGGTCGCTCACCTCCATGCTCAGATGAGCAGCAATATTTAGTTTCACGTTTGTTTTTTCTTTTTTTTCTTTTTTTTTTTTTAAAAGAGAAGGGAGGAGGTTAGAAGAGAAGGAAGGATGATGTTGGTCCCAGCATATGGCTGTGGTTTTTTTCATCCTTCGGTTGCTCTCGGAGTCGGGCTTCTCTTCTGCTTCTTGGTTTGGGAGGGATTTTGACCCAAAACCCGTTAAGGATGATTTGTATTTGTATGGGGTTTTGGGATTTGTATATTGTTTAGAGCGGCGTGCGGGTTGCGGCCGCCCTGTGAGTGCGGGAGAACGAGAGCTAACTTT
The DNA here is from genome assembly GCA_036321105.1 of Dracaena cambodiana. NCBI lineage: Eukaryota > Viridiplantae > Streptophyta > Magnoliopsida > Asparagales > Asparagaceae > Dracaena > Dracaena cambodiana. Next base: position 4,265,872 of record JAYEPQ010000004.1, read on the forward strand.
TAAGCTATATTTATCTCTGGAAAAGGGGAATTCGTTCCTTTTGTTTAAAAGAAAATTAATGAATATTTGTTAGTACTACATTTATGTTCTGTTTTCGTGGATCTGTAGTGTTTGGTGAAGTTTTTACTTTGAGGAAGTAATTGGTGTTAGTGTTATGGTGAGGAAAAATTAAGATACATAAATAGGCGTACTAATGTTTTGCTTTGAATGGTATCAGTTGGAGAGAGAGTGAAGAGGTTGAGATGCTTCTCGCTGTATTTTTACCTTTAGCATGGCCATGGGTACTCTGCACCAGATACTCTGATAATGCCATGTGGGACTGATATTCTGGGATCTTGGCGTACCAAGTGTTCGTGAAAAGTTAATTTCTAGCATATAGACTATACAAAGTGGACTATAAAGTAAACTTAAAGGATAAATTAATATAGTTGTCCAAACTATAAAGTGAACTCAAGAATATAATATAATGTAGTTATTAACTATAAGGATGTATTTGTTTGTATAGAAATAAAATAGAAGTGGTGAAAGTAAAGATATTTTTACTGTTTTCTATGTTAAGTTAAGAAGTGGAAGTTACTTCTTAATGATGAGGTGGATTCTATATAGCACTCCTATCCAATTTTACTTCACATGGATTTTTGGTGGAAGAAGAATTGAGAGTAAAATGTATTAATATTTTATTATCTTGCGTCTATCTCTCTTTCTCTAAAAAATAAATAATTTGTTTCTCTTCCATCCTTTCTTTCTTTAAAATATTGAACAGATATGATAAGTATTAGAAATATAATACTTCAAATTCTTTATTTTTCTTCCTTATTTATACTACTTCGGAACACACTAACACATCCTAATAGTAAGTTGGACTGGAAGAGGAGATTTTAGGAGCAATCAAAATACTTGAAGTATTATTTTGTAGGCAATTCTGGTGAACGAAATGGGTTATAGTAGGTCTCAAGTTCAAATTTTGTTACCTCTTGCTCTTACAGCATTACTAGTTGTGCATTACCAGTCTGTACTAGTAGTTTACAGGCTGACATGACAAGTAGGTGAGGCTATTAATCACATTTAATCACAGTGAAAGTAGTTGTGAAGTGGGTCTTTTGTTTCCTGGATATGAAAACGAATAAAATGAAGAATGCGGTTACTAATAAGTGTGGCTCAATGCCTACGAATATCAAATTACTTTCTTGACTTTTGCCTTGTGTAAGAATAGTGTATGGTCTTAAGATGATAAACATTAAACGTATAACTAGTAAAATTGAGTGCAGTCCTTGATGCAAAATAACCCGAGTTTGTATCTATTGCACTACAAGTACAGTTTGGTTGTTTTCCTTAGTTTAAGGCTTAAAAGTCATCCTTGGAATCATTTGTGATTGTGAAATGTCATCATCGTTTGTAGGCTTGATTAACGGAAGAAATTCTGGTTTACAGACAGAGATTTGTAGACAGTGAAGGGATAAACATTTGTCAAGTTGGTAGGCAGATATACAGAAGAATGGAAATGGCAGGTACATCTGTGCGTCAATTTGTTACTAGTTGCGATTACAATTTCATGACCAAGATAAGAAAGAGGTACCAAAAAGGTTATCTGTTTATTTATGTGTTTCTAGTCAATGCATGCATATTCAAGAATAATGAACAGGACTTTACTGGTGTACGTAGATAGGAGAGATATATAAAGATTTAGAATTTGCACTACTGTCTTAACGCACAACTGCAAATATTTACAAATAGAATGTAGATTTTACTGGTGGCGGTCTGTGGCTGATGGCCACTCTATTAGGAATTTAGGAGGATTTGTGGCTTTCTGAGATTCCAATGTCAAAAGATTTCCTTTTGTTTGATGTTATAGCAGTTAATCTGGATAACACGTTAGCCAATTTATAATTCAGTATCTTAAATGGGATAGGGCTAAGCTTGCTGGTGTGTTTCACTGTCCTTTTGAGCTTTAGCTCTTGAGCCTCTGCCACCTACCAGTCTTCAACTTGCTCATGCAACCAACACAACAGAGCAGGGCACGTGATAGTGAAAAAATTGAACAGTTGCTACAAACTTTGCAATAGTAATACTAGCATGCTATCCTGATTATTTAATTTTCATTTCTTTTATTTATTGGGAGTTTCTCCATTTTCTCTCTGATATTATATTTGGTGGTGAGCGTGATGCAACCCTGAACAAATTACCTAGGCACATGCGTGGTTGTAAGGCTGCATTTGTCACCTTGTTTATATATACTCCTCCATTGACATCTCCGAACACAACAAAGGTTAGCATATAAAATTTTATAACTTGACAAGAACTTTTCTTTCGATTTCTTGTATCTTTCGCTTTACATCCATGCACCATCTCTTTTATACTTGCTATTTTCTATAGAATATTTCTTCCTTTAATGAATCCTATTATATTTTTTTAACAATCTATATTGTTGCTAATATCTTGTTTAGTATATATAATTTTAAATATCTTGAGTGAATCATTGAGCTGACTAACTGTAAATATCCAAATCTATATTTATTTATTTATTTATTTTGAACATGAAACGTTACTATGTAAAAGTTTTGCTACTAATTTCTGTCAAAAGTTATGGCATGGTTAGTTAATCCTAAGATGTTAAAAAAAATATCGCAGCAATTAACAATTTGGAAATCTTAGTTTAAGGTTGTGACCACAAGAGAATGAAAATTTTTTTAAAAAGAGACAATGGGTTAAAAGCCCCGAGTTTTATTAATTAGACTAATGAAATAAAGTTCATAGAAATTCCAACATAAGTAGATATATAAGAGCTTACATCAAAAGAAAACTATCTGGAGAGAAGAAAAACATTGAAAAGCACCATATCACTTGTCAAATTGCGCACTAAATCAAAATATATTTTAGATTGTTTTTCAGTTTCTATAACTTTACATGCAAGAAAATTAGATTGCATAGATACGAAAATATACCAAAAAGAATACCATACGATGATACATGAAAATTTTATAATAACGAACACAATATACTTGTTTGATACGTGGATATAGGTGTCCAATACAATATGGTTTGTTGACTGAAGTATCCATACAACATAACAAAGAAATATGCTCAGTCAAAATATGTTCTAAAAGATGGGAGGGTAATTTAGGTGCAAAGTTTGAAACATGGAGATAATCACACCTGAAGCTGCAGTTGTTGTGTACAAATAGTAAAGATCAGGAGGCATGGTCGTTGCAAGGTACAGTCTCATCACAGCATTGTGCTACTGCTCCTGTGATCATTATTTTCCCAACTGGCACCACTTTAATCAAACAGCCCATGTGTCACCTCCTCAAATATTGTTCATATATACCACCTACATTAATCCTGTACACATACCATGTAGAGCTCATAGTAGCCTCATCTCTGTATACAACACTCATCCATACGTATCTGATACAATATGTGGAATGCTAATTGTGAGACAGCCCATTGGAAAGGATCGGGGAAGGGTGGGTTCACGATTCTGAAGCTTGGCTGCTTAGATTTGAAATAGTATACGGCAGAACATACGCGAAAGTATTCCTTCTTTTACCATTATATCACACTAAGGTGATCTTTTACCATTTTAATTTAACTCTTAGAATCACCGAGTACATAGGCAAGGGACCCCACCCAAGGGCCAAGGCTCGTGTAATGAGGTGAGCAAAGGGACAAGATCCACAAGATGCAATAGTGTGTGGTGAGTAAAGCAAAGCCATCTGGTCTTTCAATCCATGTTCTCTCACTTTAGGGAAGGGATTACTATGGGGGAGATCTTCGCATCCTCCCTTGTAAGATCCTGCCTCTTCGTGGGACATGAGAGAGGCTTTAACTTTGAGGGATCCTATGCCAATGCTTGTATATTTTCAGGGTTGCTCAGATATTTTGAAACTCATTCCATCTCTTGCCTCCTTGCCCAAGGCAGCAGATGTTGTGCATCTATTTGGGAGTAAGTTATTGGATTTGCCATTTGAGAGCTAACATTAACAGATGCTGCAGGGTTGAGGACCAATATCTGAGTGCATCTAGCCAGTGACACGCTCGAAACAGAAACCATGTTATGTGGGATCTTGTTGCATGGGACACTCGGCCGTGTTTAGTTGGAGGATTAGAGGAGTGGGAGTTAGCTAGGGTCTTTTAAGTGGAGGTGTAAGCGAAACTTTTAGTCCTACATCAGCTCGAAGTTAGATAGGAGTCGGTGACTTTTTCACCAAAAGTGGCAGATATAGTGCATAAGAATATTTCGAAATTTACAATTCCTCTCTTCAATATGGACATCATTTGTGCTAGGAATTTTGTTCGTTACCATGATATTGATGCACTCTCTTTGAATTCCGTGCTCTCTAATTTCTTGATGCATTTTGCATGATATTGGCATTGGAGATTTGTTATATTTTCAAAAGCGTTCATCTTTAAAATATACTTTGAATTGTCTCTTTATTTCTCAAGAAGCATTTCTGGAGAATGTTTTAGATTATTCTCTTACCTATGAAAGGGAGATGGCTTCAAGGCTGGAATATTATCCAAATGGACTATTCTCTGGTGAGTCTTCATGGAGAGAAATTTATCAATAGTATTGTTCTCTTTGAGAGAAATCCTCTAATGAGTTACAGAGAGAATTTTATAGTTTTATAATTCAACGTTTACCCTGTGGTTTTTTCCTTCATACCGAATGGTTTGCCACGTAATTTTTGTGCCTCTCTTTTTTCCCCTCCTCTTGTTCTTGCTCTTGTGTGATTGTTTATTTTGCTTCCCATTTAACTCATTGTTGGAATAGGAGCTTTATTCCTAACAAATAGTATTAGAGCGAGGTTTGTTATTATTCTTGTGTTGTGAAAAAGACACCCACCACCGAAGTTTGAATAGCAACATCTGGATGATTTGGAAACTAAAAAGAGAGAATCTTCTATACTGTAAATAACTATACATATCGATAGAAGATGATATTCCCAATCCGGAGGCCATGTCTAGGAAAGATATAAAGAAGCTTAATCACAGAACCATTGGTACTATGGGGCAATGGATGATGAATTATAATGTATTTCACCATGTATCAAATGAGATTTTGAGAAGTAGTATCCGGAAGAAGTTAGAAGAACTCCATGATAGACTACCGGCAATAAAGCTTTCTTAATTTGAAAGCTTGTCAACTTAAAGCTCAAATAAGGCTTGTATATATGTATATTTCGTACTGTGGCAATCCATTTCTATTTATTTATAATATTCTTAGAATTATGATCTAAACCCCCATATAGTTCACTCATAACCATTTTAATTTTGATTTGTATTTCCATCGGGTAGACATTCGATGAATACATCTTGTTTTCCTTTGATGTAAGGAAAAATAAACTCCAAAATTTATAAAATTTGATTCTAAAAAATTTAAGCAGTTAGAGATAAGTCAAAAATAATAATTTCATTACTTTTTTTTTGACAATCCAATGTAGTTAATTTTTATGCCTGGCAGCTCATGCACTTTCAAATACTTGTACCCATCAAATATCTTATCATGTATCGTCTGGAAAGAAGTTTTCCCCATATTCCAGCTAAAGAAATCCCCCAAAAGCAAAAAAAGAAAAAAAAAAAAAAAAAAATTGGGGATTAATTCACTGTGCGAACATGGGAGGATAGCATAGTCCTACTCCTACAATCTCTCGTGATGTAGGGTAGTCCTTAAAGTCCAAGGTAGGAGGGTACAAGAGGTGGTCCTTGGGTGTCCTTTTAGACTGGGACACCCTGTGCCATTCTGACCACAGCACATGCGACGACCCGAAATTGCATGGTTAATTGTCTGCGAATCATGCGACTGAGAGTTGTCCAATTTAAAATCTAATAATTTAAAAATTAAAATATGATCAGTTACAAATTTGCTGGAGATTATAATATTGGCCTCTACATTCTATTGCTAGCATACAATTTTCAGAGGCATTAAGAGTTAAAATTTAGTCAAGGTTAGCATTAGCCATTTCACTATTTTATTACGGTACTAGTTTTAATCATTTCACTATTTTATTGGGTTGTAATTGATCACCTAGGTTATAGACGCAAGGAAATATTATATTTATGGGGTATTTACAGGTTTGTCCCTTAAATCTTTATAAATTATGATTTAGTCTCCCAAATCTTCATATTAAGGATTTAGTCTCTCAAATCCTCTAAGTTACTACAATTTAGTCTATCCATTAGTTTTTCTGTCCAAATAAACGGTAAAATTTAATTTTTACTTTTTTAAAATAATGAAATGACTTAAATACCCCTATGAAGAAAAAGAGAGAAGAATAAAGAGATAGAAGAGAAGAAGAAGAGGGGAAATCAATGAACCCAATGAAGAAAAGGAGAAGAGAGAAGGAGAAGAGAGGAGGAAGAGGGAAAGAAGAATGAAGAAAAGGAGAAGAGAAGAGGAAGATGTAAGGAGAAGAAAGGAGGAAGAGAGAAGAAGGAAATAAGGCGATGTAAAATGGGAAAATCAGATCAAAAAATAAACTGGACTAACGGAAGTTAGGGACGGAGACTAAATTGTAGTAACTTAGATGATTTGGAGACTAAATCCTAAATATGAAGATTTTGGGGACTAAATTATAATTTATAAAGATTTAAAGGACAAATCTGTAAATACCCCTATATTTATTTATGACTAAACTACAATGAGCCTCCACAAAGTAATAAAGTTTTTTTTAGAAAACCCTATTTTTTTTTTTTAATGTTATATAAGTTCTCACGAAGTTTCAAATTTTATAAAAACTCTCACGCAGCACAAAGGTAAGATTAATTGATTGATTTTAAAATGTAATAAACACCCACACTTCGGCAACTTCATATATACATATTTTGAGTAAATATACTAAATTAGAAAGTGAGTATTTAAAAAGGTCGAATAGTATATATATAATGCATTTATAAATTGATACATTAATTTTATGATAATGTCATTTGGATGTTTTTTAAATCTCATGGAGATTTACATAGTATAAAATAGTTAATAAGGGTTTTTTGAAAGAGATATGATACTTTATAGGGGTTTTATCTACTTTAGCCTTTATTTATCAGGTGACTCATTCATCGACATACTCAAAAGTATTAAGAACTAATTAAATCCAAAGGAAAAAAAAAAAAATCAAGATAGCTGTTGTATATTTCTAAAGTCTTTTGAATACTTAGAAGTCTCTAGAATTCTAAAGCTTGAAAAATCTGAAGTCTTTCCATCTACTCTATTATATTCGTCTCTTGATTGTAAATTCTTTAAGTACAAAGATTCTAATCTTTTCACTTAGTTTTTGTTTTTTTTAAATGGATAAGCTAATTTAGTTGCATGTAGGTGATCGAGTGCCGAACAAGCAAATTGAGTAAAATTCCTTAGTCCGTAACAATAGGCATCATTAGGAACATGTGATATCTCAAACTCACCTCGATATCCAATATTGCAACTTAACCCCGCATGCTGCAACTTGCGAAATCGACGCAGGCTGTGTTGTTGTCGTGCGATCATAAAGCAAAGCAGAAACAGCCCCAGCAGTATTTGCACCCCGTGATTCAATGAATCCGATGCCCGTGTGCTCATTAGATTTGGTTTGTACCATTCCCATCACTAATTATTCGCTTAATTATGGACTGCACTAGCTAGAGTAATGGCTAGATAGCATTAAAAAAACTCACTTTTATAGCCACCCGTACGAATCGACTATCAAGAAAACTGGTAGCTTAGCTAATGGAACACGAACACGGAAAATAGTAGTCCTCCGTCTTTTACTTTAAAAAAAAAAAAAAACAAAACAAAACTGGTAGCTTTCCGTGAGAGAGAGATGGTAATTTTGCATTTTAGAGCCAGGAGCCAAAGGAACTTCAAGTTCGTCTAGTGAGAAAGAAACGGTGTCATGAAGCATACACAACTTCTTATTTTGCAGAATGCATTATAAAACTCGTTATATTTCATTATGACACCTAATGCAAAATTAATATTATTTAATAGTAGAAAATAACTTTGTACATTATAATGATGTTTTTTTTTTTTACGTTATTTTATATTATGTTACATTATATTATATTATATTACGTTATTGTTATTATATTTTTAAGCAATTTCCATATTACTGTAAATTATTTGTTATTAATTGTTAACTTATTGCTGCAAATTTTTTACTTTGTTACTTGTTATTACTTGTTTGATTATTTGTAGAATTGATAACTTATTAATTTGCAAATGCTTGCTATAATTACTCTCAGATTGTCGAATTTTCTTAAATGTTGATGATTATATTGAGCTCTAAGATCAACTAAAATGAGTATTAAAAAATATGAATTGAGCATTACAAAATATAAATTATGAATTTGGTGATGAACGAAACTGAAATTAATAAATTTGAAATTTGTTTTCTTGTTTGAAAGTTATTGAAATTACGTTTTCGTATTTATAATTTATAAGATAAAATGTTAAAATTATTGTAAAAACTCGTTAGAAACTTAGAATAGTTTCTATATATTATAGAAATGTTTTACACTTTCTTTTAGAATTTTTAAAAAAAATTATTATATATAATTTTATATTTACTTTTATTAAACCGATAGGAAATTGTATAACATACATTATACGTTACGCTATACATATGATGTAACTATTGGTCTTAAGAAAGAAGATGTGGTCATTTTCTAACCACACCCTGTCTAGTAAAAAAAAATTGCCCCATAGATCTTTCCCATTTTTATATTCACGTAGGTTTCAAATTGGGATACCAAAGCATCGGGTCGAGCAGGCTCGCTGCCATAATATTTTAATACAGGTTCATGAAATTTGAATAGAACCATATTCGGTCTAAAAGTTTTAAGCTATAATTTAATTAGTTTGGACATTTTTATTTAGTATGTCATTCGTGCTATCCTTCTCCTGTTGCGGATATGATGCTTTGATATCTGAATTAGCATTTATACAGAGTCTTGTGACATGTTAAGACCCAACACGTGCCCACTCATAAACCAACCAGTATCAGTATACATGCTTCGAGTTTGGATAGCGCCTGTCTTACTAAGTAGCCCTCACAAATTATTAGTTAAGCCTAGACCTGATAGCAATGCTACACCAATGGCACATGCTGAGGCTTCTGCAACTGCAAGTAACACCAAAGGGCTGATGCGGTCGACGACAAGCTAAAATGGCTGCTGCCCTCTGTCTTTCTTTGAAATAAGTGACTGCTAACCTAACTGCAATCTTAAATAATTTTATTATATGTGTGTTTGTATATGTACTAAACATAATGTCATCTCTCTTTCACAAAAAAAGAAAAAGAATTGTGGTCTATCAACACCCTGATCATCGTATTACCTCTCTCATTGATCATAATCAAAGATGAAGACGCCACTTGAGTTTCTTGATTCTTAGGATAAAAGAACATGCCAACTAACTAATTGTGATCGGTTGAGAAACCTCCACCATTCAAATAATATTTGTCCGAAGCTTGTTGTTGATGTATTGTCACTCTCTTACAACTAGAAGAAGAAATGACGAAAAGGATTTATTCTTTCACCATATCTAATTCGAAACATATCAAATCATTCCTTCATATAATATCAGTATGTAACGCTACAAATGTTGGAATGATATGGAGTCGGAATATTCTCTGAAAAATAGGATTAATTACAAAAACTATCTAATATCCTCTTATAAAAATTTTCACACGGACCCCTTATGATAGTGAGTATAAGTGCAACAAAATTTGCTATTTTTTTTTATTACATTTATACCTTCTATCGGGGGTTTCTTTGCGAAAAAAATCTTAACGAGTTATTAATGATATATTGAGCAGTTAATCCTTAAAAAATTATATGCAAGACCTATCTATTTAGAAAATTCCCTCTAAATACTCTTCAGAGTCTAATGAAGATATAGAATGGCAAATTTCTAAGTACCCTAGGATTTTTGACTTGAAAGGCATGTGCATCTGAAAAAAAACCCTGAAATCTCTATGCTTCAACAATTAAGGAGGTGAGACAAAAGGACAAGTAATTGGTTGTGGGAGAGCAACAATGGTCCCTAGGGAGGGAGCACAGCCTTGTGACAGAGGGCCAAGATGTAGGGCACATACCCTAAAGACAGTGGCCCGAAGCAATTAAACCCAAATGAGAACTCTGAAAACTGAGCTGGCTCAGTCTATTCACATGGACCACAAAGAATCAAGTCGAAAGGGCTATGTGTGTGCCACAATTGTTTGGCTCAACCAATTCCAAATTCCAAATTCCTCTCTCCCTCTCTCTCTGTGGTGTTGCTCTCTGTGAAAGGACTTGTGCTAGGTTGGCAGGTCACACCTTGTTGGTGTGGGGGGTGCCCTACTTGCTCCTTGCTTTGTCTGGCCACCCTTGGACCTCATCTCTTTCAGGCCAGGTTGGGATCAAGGCCTTATAGTTGTCTTCAACTCAAGAATAATTAACACAAATTTATTAGGTTAATGCATTGACAAGTGTGAATGTTGGTTGTCTTCAACTCGAGTAAAACAACAAGGCTCAATGATGAGAGAAATTTAGTTGGTTAAGGCATGGAGATCAAAGCATAAGTTGTCTTTGAATCAAATACTGCGGCAAACGGACATTTAGTGGGCTTTTTTCTTATTTTTGAAAAAATAAAAATCCTGAATCTTGAATTTCCCACGATAAAATCCCATGTTACTATGTAGAGAAAAAAAATGATTGACAAGAATAAATTTTAAGCTAAATCAAAATAAACTATTCTAATTGATCGTGGTTAATGGAGGCTCAACCGAGTTGTCGGTGGGGCTGGTCACCTCATTGAGTCTACTCCTTGCATAGCTGTGTTTGAGCGGAGGTGTCGTACGATAATGAGAAGTCTAAGATTCAAGGCCAAACTGTGTTGTTTCTAAATCTATTTTGGTTTATTTTGATGGTCTCGTTGATGACCCAATAGAATAAACTTTTTCAATATATTTAGTAGAATTAACTATATATCTTATATGACATCGAATACTTTCTCCTTGTTAGGCAGCTCCTAAACTTTAGTTGAATATTCGAGAACGATACGTTGCGAATGGATATCTTGAGTAAGTAGCCAATTTGGGGGATGCTAATCACTGAACCATATTTGAACCTGCATGAGTTTGTTATCGGTGCAGGATAATTTGAGATTGGTTTTTAGTTTACTAATTCCAGTCTCCATCAACAAGAGAAGAGATGGCAAACAAATAATCAAGACAATTATTAGGTATGTGCTTCATCACTGTTCATTACGGCTTATATTTTATATGCGAATTATATTCATCTGAACATTTTCATCATTAAGGTCAAACTTTAGATTAAGTTAAGTAACAGAAAAATAAACAAACAAAATTTATTTTTCAGTTAAACTCCCATCCTCGGACAATGAGCAAGGCCGTACAAGTGTGGATTCAACATCTTGAGATAGAGACATATAGCTGAATATTGAATTATTTCGCAATTATAGGAGCCAATGAGGCTAGTGAACTTAGTTTAAAATCTCTATAGCAATCCGCAGAAGTTTAAACTGTTCTTATGAACAAAAATCATCAGTGAATAGAATAATATTTTAAAGGAAAAAAACTGATGTCATTCTGCATATAAACTGTACAAACAAATTATGAAACCAAAAAACAAAAAATCTTTAGCATTACAAACTCCCATCTTCTAAGAAAGCAAATATGCACGGCGAGCTTCGTCAAGAAAGAATCACAATTCGCCGAGTTCTGTAGGTAATCATCATGAACAAAAATCTTTGACGTCCCAACGTTTTCAATTCAACATCTTTGGAATAAGACATTCCCTAGCACCCGAGAAGAACAATAGTCAATGACCATGATCATCATTTCAAGCAGTCGATACCTTAATCATCGGCTTGGACAATCTCATCCATCCATGAAGAAGTTATCCAAGCTGAGAATCAAGAACTGTGAAAGATGAAGGTAAATTTTTGGTTATACCCTTTGCAGGAAATACTAAGTGTCTCTTCAGTTGTGGCTCCTACTCTAGGAGAAAGATCTGCTGAACCCCCGCCCATGTTTCTCCGGCAATATAGTTGATGAGGAAAAGGAGGACGATGATCGTTGTTTCTGGAGCTTGGAATTGAGAGGTGATTTTGGAAATGGATCTGACTCAGTATCAGACGGGCTCCTGTGGGAGTTGTATCCATTCGAGGGGGATTCACCTCCTGTTCTTCGTGCTATAGAAGTAGCAACATTTTTTACTTCAACCTGATCCAGGTGCTGCGGGCTAAGGATGCATCGAGCATTGGTAAAACTGCTTGTGCTTGGCTTGTCGTCCAGATTTCCGTCACTCGATTGTTGTCTGTTGTTTGGGGAGCATCCCAGTGATACTGATGGAGAACACATTGCATTCAGTTGCTTACCAAGAAGAAATACGGTCTCCTGGCACTCTGTGAGCTTCTCTGCTGCAGCTGCTATCACCCTTTCCTGTGAAAACAGCTGGGAAAAAGATCTCAAAAGAGAATCATGGAATATATAGGTATATAATGCAAAGAACCTTGCAAGGAAATAAAAAATATTCTAAGAATCAGTCTAGTGAATATTCTCGGAGCATTGTAGATGGAGCATTGTAGATGATGAAAACTGAAGCAGCTCACAGTTCAAAAGGAAAAGCGCGTGGCTAAACTACTCACGCACGCCAAAGCAAGCACCTCACAAATCAGCACGCCCCTCACTGGGCATGCAAGGCTAACCTTGAGTGCACCCAAGTGGACGTGTGCGGGAGTCGGACCATGCAGGGGGGACATAGCTCTGCGCGGCAGGGGGGCCCAGCCCCATGCGAGCAGGGGAGCCCAGCCCCACGTGTGCAGGGACCAGCCCCAGCATGCGGGGGAGCCCGCCCTGCATGCGTGGGGGAGCCAGCCCTGCGTGTGCAGGGACCATCCCCGCATGCGTGCGAGAACCAGCCCGTGCGCACTGGGATCAGCCCACTACCCCGCACACGTGATAGGCGCATGTGCCGCATCTCCGTGCATGCGAGGCAACACATCCCAGCACAGTATGGGCGTGCGCACAACATCCCAATACGCGAGGGGCATGCTCATGAGCATAGGGGAGCCAACCCCGCGCGCGGGGTCAAGCTACACGCACACAGGTGTAGGCACCAAAAGTAGAACAATCAGCTAAAACAAAAGCGTCGAACATCCGCACTTAGGAGAGCGCACCAAGGACTGCACCTAAGGCAAAGCGCACCTATGAGCGTGCACTGACGAGCGCACGCCTAAACGAGACGGAGTGCGCATCAATGAGCGCATGCCTTCCAGACGAGCGCATCTAATATCTAGGAGCTCGTGCACATCCCTGGCACGTGTGCGCCTCCCAGGCACACGCTCCTTGATATGCACTCCGCAGCGCTCAAGGGCGTGCTCCTCGACGCTCAAGGGCTTGCTCTAGGGGTGCGTGCAACCCATAAGCACAACAGAGATGTGCATCGAGCAGTGTTCTAAATATCGGATACCGGTCCCATACCGGTCAGCCAAATTACATACCGGTTACCGGATACCAGGCAGGATATCGCGATATGACCCTAAATACCGGAGTGTTATATCGGTGTCATACCAGTTAAAAAATAATCATATAATTTGCTATATAGAACATAATAAAACATATAAAATAAGTTTATAGTTTTTACATTGGCTTATTTACATTCAACTTACGAATTTGCAGATACCGTTTAGAACGTTCGCATATGCACAGAACAACATATAATCATAAAATTAAGAAAAATAAGTTTTCAAAATAAAAGAAAAGTATTTCTACAATACATAAGTGATATAATTTATAAAATTACAATATTTCTGACCTCAAAATTTATAAAAAAAGACAAACAATTAATTGATTAAATAGCTAAATAATTGTTGCACTTAATTTATATTAAGTTAATCTATTTAAGAATTCAATCTTTTACTAATATAAATAAAGTTAATAAACATAATCTAAGTTAAAAAATAATCATATAAATTTAACTTTAATAAACATAGAGTTAATAACATAAAGTTACTAATTTATATTAACTTAATCTAATTAAGAATTCAAGCTTTTACTAATCATTCTAATTCAAATTATATTAGCTAATTACTCGAATTGCTTTGTCCAGTAATCCAGTTCAGTAATCCAATAATCCAGTCCAGTAATTCTACTGATTCTAATTGCACATGCTATAATGTAACTTGTAGTTGTAAGCATATGAAAGTTTATCTAACATAATTTATTTCTTCTTTTACTAAATACTAATACAAATTTACAAATTTTATATACCATGAAACTCATACACACAAACACACAAAATCAATGAATTCGAACCACTGATTCACACTGAATCAGTGATTCGATTCAGTGAACCGAATCACTAATTCAGTGTGAATCAGTGACTCACTGAATCAGTGAATCGAATCACTGATTCAGTGTTAATCAGTGATTCGAATTCACTGTAGACTACAATTCACTGTAGACTACGCCACTGGCCGAAGCCCTGTTGCCCTAGGCATCAAACATTTTCCAAAATTCCAAACTAAAAAATGAAAATTCCATTAACACTTGAATTATTCATGAAACAGAAATACTTGACTTACACCAAAAAAAAAAATTCTAACATAAATCGCAATCAATTAAACCTAAATAGTACAATTATAAAAGAAATTGAAGAAATTTTTAACTCTAAATCAAATTAACATGAAAAAAATCAAACTTGACTTACCTGGCCGGCAGCCACTGCCCCACTGGATAAAGTACCGACGAACTTGAGATGGCAGCATCGACGGAAAACAACGAGCACCCTTCGAAGACTCCAAGACTGGAAGAAGAGCAATCGGAGAGCAGAGAAGAAAGAGAGAGAGAACGAGAGAGATTTATGGCTCGATTGGGAAATTAGGGTTAGGGTTCGGCTCGATTGGCCGATGATCGTGGGGAGAGAACGAGAGAGAGAGAGCCAGAGAGTGGGAGAAGAATCGGAGAGATTTAGGGCTGGATTGGGAAATTAGGGTTAGGGTTTGATCGCGGGGAGGGATCGATCGCTCGGATCGCCGGGAGAGAGAGAGAGAGAAAACGAAAAAATTTTACCCTCTCTCCCCTCCCGACCCGTTTTATTTCTTAACGGGTCAGATTTTAACGGGTTAACGGGTTTAACCCGTAACCAAAACCCAAAACCCATTAACCGATATTACCTAATACTGGCCGGTATTTCTCATCTCGATACCGACCGATATATTGCCACGTGGCCGATATATCGGCCCATAACGGTCCATATCGTCTCGTTTCTTCAATTTTAACGATATACTGGCCGATCTATCGGTATATCGGCCGGTATTTAAAACACTGGCGTCGAGGAGCACGCCCTTGAGCGCCACAGAGCGTGTATCAAGGAGCACACGCCTCCCAATCGAGCGCATCTAATATCCAAGAGAGCATGCACATCCCCGGCACGCATGTGCCTCCCAAGCGCACGCAACCTAGAAGCGCGACTAGCATGCAACCGATAAGCACGCCACTTGGCGCCGCAGAGCACGCATCATGGAGCGCGTGTCCTCCAGACGAGCGCATCCAATGCCTAAAGAGAGTGCGTGTCGTGCAACTCAGAAGTGCAATTAGGGGCCCCGCCGAGAAGCACGCCTATGGGCACCCCAGAGCACGCATCGAAGAGCGTGCACCGTTCAGACGAACACATCAAATGTCCATAAGTGAGCACGCATCCTTAGCAAGTGCACACCTCCCAAGTTTGCGCAACGTGAAGCAAACTTGGGAGCGCGAACTGAGCAGCACGTGCTTGAGCACCCAGGTGCGCATAATCGAGAAGCACATATTCAGAAGCATGCGCCTCAACGTGCAAAGCACGAATGCCTGGGCACACCACGTGCACCCGTGGCGCCAAGCGCGCATCCCAGGGGCGTCGGGGGCACGCAAGGGGCCTGCGCGCGCCCACTTTAGCGGCACTGCACGCGCCCTAGCGGCATTGTGCGCGCCCTAGGGGCCTACGCATGCACTCGCCCATGGGCAATGCGTGCATGTACGTCTGCCCCAGGGGCGCTCCCTCGCACACCCCCAGGGCACTGGGCACGTCCAGGGGCGTTTCATGCGCTCCGCTCTGTGTGTGGAGGCTGTTGTCACGCTCTGTTGCGTTTTTGTGCAGTCCCACGGTTCAATCTTCGACTACGGGGATATTGAGGGAGAGGCTGACCCTTGTTGCGCAACCTAGAAGTGCAACTCGGGGTGCGTGTCTAGGAGAACGCCTATGGGAGCCATGGAGCTGCACCGAAGAGTGCGCGCATGCACAACATGCACACACTTCCCAGGGGCACGCAACCCCAATGTGCACTTAGGCGCGCAAACCGAAGGCCAACGCTCGGGAACCCAGGTGTGCGCAACCGAGGCGCACACATTAAGAAGCGCGCAACCAAGGAGCACACATGAAGAAGCCCGCGCCTCAGGGCGTAACGTGCGAATGCCCTGGGCGCACCACCTAGAATGCACTGCATAGGGCCCACCACGCCAGCATCCAAGGAGCAACACGCACCCCAGTTGCCGAGCGCGTGTCCTAGGGCCCCACGCGCTCGCCTGCCCATGTGCATGCCCATCCCAGGGGCATGCCCGCACACAGCCGCCATAGGGGCACTGCGCAGGCGCGCCCGCCATAGGGGCGTTTCGTGTCCTCCGCTCCGCGTGCAAACTCTGTTCTCACCACTCTACGCGTAATTCCATGATTCAATCTCCAATTACAGAGAGATTGGAGAGAGCGATTGCCTTCCAAGATCTATAAAAATGCTTCTCTAAATAGAGAGAGATGGCGAGAAAACAAACTGGAGAAACAATCAGAGATCCAAAAAAGAGATATAGAGATCCAGAAATGGAAAATCCACAGAAGCAAAAATTACTGCGATTCAGAAGTTCACTTCTTCTCCGGCCAAAGCTTGGTACCAGAGGAATCAGTTCGCGTTAGGATCGTCAAGGGAAGAAATGAACGACCTTCCATCGCTGCTAAAGATCTCACAAAAAAATTAAAAGAAGAAAGAAGTTATCTCTTTTCTCTACTCCTGTAATCCGATTTGAGTGATTGTAATTCTTTTTTATTTTACTGTAATCTCCATTAATGGTAATGAAAGGAAATTCCCCAAAATTTGAGCATACAATAGGGGTCAAGCCTCATGTGCACGAGGCTTGCAGTTCAAGCCCCGGGCATTGCAGGGAATAGCCCTGCATGCATACGAGAGTGATGGGTGCATGCTGCCCTACGTGCATGATCGGGGCGCACAGCATTCCTACGCTTGCGCACTGCACCACTGTGCACGTGCGATGGGCGCGCACACCACATCCAAGTGCATGGGATGGGCGCGCACCACATCCTAGCGTGCAAGGGGCGTGCGCATGCGTAAGCCCGCACACGATAGTCGCGCGCAACCAAGCCTTGCAAGTTCGGAAACTCGCCTCCAATTCTTATTCCTATTTGGAAACTTGTAAGTAGATCAATATCTCGATCCTCGTGTAATTCGCGCAACATGATTTGAGGAAGGCAAATTTAACTATCAACATTGAATAACAAAAAAGATGCAACAATATCAACAAATGCAAATGCCAACTTCGCCATTAGAGAGACAAGATGTAATTCTCCTCATGGGGATGCTATAAGCGATGAAAATCCCAATGGCATGTTTTGGGGTCTTCAGCATCCTCATTGTTGGCTTGTAAAGTATACGGCGAATATGCAAAGAATCCACATCCATTGGAATCTGAGGCACTAAGGTCCACAACCGATCCAAGGTTGTTATTTCAAGGCAGTCAGGTACTGTGTTTAGCACTGCTTGGGATAAAAGCATGAGCACGAATAGCCCAGAAGCCCCAAAGTAAAGGGAAGGAAAATATTTGGCATATAAGCCCAAACAAGATTCTCGACAACTTAACATGCTGAGAGAAAAAGTATCACTAGCCCAATGCAAACGGTAACTGATAACGGCATGCCAAATCCATTGATAACTGAGAGTTTACTAAAAATAACACGACAAATCTATCACAATAGTATCCTTATTTGATTATGAAGGTACACTGCTGCCCAAAGCCATAGAGATGAAGGGAAAAGGAAACATTTAACATGTAAGCCCAAATAAAATACTCAATAACCAATCATGTTGAGCGATATAGCATGGCTACCCTACTCAAACGGTAGTCTGTAAAGATAAACCAAATATGTTAATAGTTGATGATTTGTTAAAAACCCTAATGAGTTCATTCTCCTATCATGTTCAACTCTTACTTATGACAACAAAAATTTCCTTATCACTTATTCTCCTAGAAGAGTCAAGGATCGTCCAAAATATTTGTTACGTTAGAATCATACCTTTGACATCAAAATACAAAATCAAATTAACTTTCTGGATGGGATCAAATCCAATCAAATCATTTGTTATGTTAACCTTTCACTTATGACAGAAAAGACAATCACAATTTATCAAGTCCAACAATACACCCTTTGATGAACTAATTTTTGGTATAGTTAAATTAGCAATTATCTCAAATGAAAATCATTTCCCTATCAAGTTAGCACTTACCTCTGTTAATTAATCATAAGACTAAACATGTTAATCGTTACTCTATATAACCAGCTAATTTCTATCACGTTCAAAACCTCTGAAAGGTCAAGCTTCGAGGTATGTTTAATGATATCATTGTCCTCACTCAAATCTCATTATGATAGATGTCACTGCATAGATGGATTAAACATATTAAGCCCTACCTCTATTTAATCGGTTCATTATTATCATGTCATGAACCTCTAATAGAATGAATCATAAAACATGTTTAATGATACATGTGTATTTTCCTAATCCGTCATATTAGATGTCATCAAATGGATAAAATCACATTTTCGAATACTCCCGTCTATAATGTCTAGAACTTCTAAATAGCTTGAGTCAATACTTAATAGAGCACGTTAACATTATACATTTACCTATCACCTATATCTCCTAATCTGTCATACTAGACGTCACTGAACTGTTAGGATTCTACTCTTTTAAAGACTTTTTCTATATCATGTCCAAGATATCTGAATAGTTTAAGTCGTCATCCATGAAATATGTTAACAATTACCTCTGTCCATCAAATTTATCATTTTGCTTGTCACGCTCTTAGCCTCTGAACAAACAGAACTTTTTCATATGTTATCAAGCTACCAGCCTTTCAACAGATATCTAGAATGTTATCAGTCTTTAGATCATTCTGTATTGCAATTTTGTTCAAGCTACAAACGACAACTTTTTTGATAGCTAAACTACAACTTGAAGTTTAGATCTGAAGATTTTACATTTGTAGGTAATTCAGACTAAAATGCTATAAGTGGCGTAATGGTGTTCTGATTTTCAATATTTCAAAGGCAACTGAACAACACAATCGCAAAGGCCAAAATTTTACATTATTCCAGCATCAGGAAGAATTTCCTACAAGCAATTTTTGATATTTCGAAAAGGTTTAATAATATATCCATGAAGATCAAGAAAAATTGCTAACAAAATTCGATAGGTTCTTCAAAGGTTCAACAGTTCACCCGCAAAAACCAAATAGCTAGAAGATGGCGATTTCAAAAAGTGGTTTGCAAAGTATGAGTTGTCAACTAATCAATAGAGAATCTTAAAGTTTCAAACAAAAATGATAAATGCGGGTTGCGGACTTTTGTAAGAAGATAAGAGGCAAAATTGAGTTATAACCTCAAGAATGTGGGAAATTAAGAGCTCAAGACCCATCTAAGGCTCTTCAAATGGTTCAACAGTACATCTATAAGAGCTAAATGATCGAGAATGTTGCGGCTTCAGAAGATGGTTTTATAGTACATCATGAATATCGCATCACACTGTGAAGATTACAAGCCAAAATCAATTAAATTTCAAAGTATTTCCAAATTTATTATAAATTATGTTGAAATTCTGAAAACTTTGAAGGGGTTCTATAGGCGATGAAAACTGTGGCAACTCAGTTTAAAAGGAAAAACACGGGACTAAACCACTCTACGCGCACCAAAGCGGGCACCGCACAAATCAGCACACCCCTCAGCATACCCCTCACTGGTATGCGAGGCTTACCTCGTGCGCGCCCAAGTAGGGATGGTAATGGATGCGTCTATGGGTCAATTTTTGGCTCGTCGAATACAATATTTTGAATTAAAAATAGAACTTTTTTTAATTCAAAATTTTGTATAGGGAGAGCCAAAATTTAGCCCATGGACGTGTCCATTACCATCTCTACGCCCAAGCAGGCGTCGGGCCAACTCCGTGTATGCCCATATGGGTGTGAACATGCGGTAACCGACCCCACGCGCACAGGGGGCACAGCCCAGCCCCGCATGTGCAGGGGCAAGCCTCCCAGGCACCTAGGCGAGCGCATATTGCTGACCCTGTGCTCTCCTAGACGGGCGTGCGGCATCGCTTCTATATGCATTAGATCCGTTGTGATGTGCATTGCACTGTTTTGCTAAATTCTTGGGATGATCCGTTATAACTTCCCACCTCTCGTATCGTGGGATTTGATACTCTGAATACGGAGAAAATAAAAGAAGAAATCCGAGAGCAGTTACACCCCCAATGGCTATAATAGCCCTCTCCGGAAGGTTAAAAAAAAAAAGAGTCAAATATCTAACAGAGGAGTCCAAAATCCAACAGAGGAGTCCAAGATCCAACAAATGAGTCCAAAATCCAACATAGGAGAAAAATAAGAGGACGAATCAACAGACTACAAAAAGAAAGAAAACTCTTAATGTTCTTGCGATTTTCGCTGTGGAGAGATCTTGAGTTTGTATCTGCAAAAGCTAACGAGTGTTCAAATCGTCAATAGAAGACATGATCCATCTTCCCTCGCTGCCTAAAAGAACCCACAACAAACAAAATAAAGGGTCATCCCTTTCTTCCTCTATAATCCGAAATATAAAGCGTTGTACTTTTTTTTCCTTTTGTTGTAATCGATTTTAAAATGGCAATGTAAAGTAAAGCTCGGATTCTGGGCGTACAAACATAAACAACAATATTCAGGCATACACATGCACTGATGCCAAACACACAAAGATTGGGTCAAATAGTAAAATAAGTGAAAGAAAATTTACATAACTTACAGAGCAACTAGGATGGATAAACAAAAAGTTATTCCACTAAGGTAGCAAGAATCATAAGCATGGTTGGAGATCCTCAAACTGATTATGTAAATTTTAAAAGACTATCTAGCATATTGCAACCTCCACAGTGACTCCTTAGGTAGTTACTAAAGGAACCGGACTACAATCTCATTGTCAAGCATTTATGGTGTCGCCACCAACATCGTGATCTCTTGCCTTGCACCAATTCTGTATTAACCATACGGGAAAGGCAGCAAGAGTGTTCACTACAATTGCAGATATTTGGAATGCTTGTAGAGACTCCTGTAAGGGGTCTCTTATTGGAGCCACTTCGGGGAAAGTTTGAATGAAAAGAAATAATCGAATTTTTAATAATATTTTGGTCTCTGCTTATCAGTTTATTATCGTATTGATGATGTTATACTCTTATGTACAGGACAGAGCATCCAGTTCAAGATTCGGCCAGTGTACCTAGACTGATTTGCTGTGATCCTAGGAGGCAATTGGAATTGCAAGCACTTGCTGGCTCAGAGGGTAAGGAAGCCAAGGGGACTCAGGGAGCTCCTTTACATGCCTCATTTCCAAAGTTTTATGAGTAGACGCAAGAGTGGAGCTTGCGTGGGAGTGTGCAAGCGGAGTGGGCATTACAGAGTATCATCCTCATGAAGATGAGTTGTTTTTTGTTTTTGTTAGGATTTTTGTGTGGAAATCGTGTCAAAGCTCACAAAGGACCCGTCCAAGTAATAGAGTGAAATCGAAAATCAATTTTTGATAATGCATGATATGATAGATACAGTAGATATGGGTGTTTTACAGAACTACTACATAAATCTTATAATGGTATCAACTGCAAAAGTGTACAGCTCAGTTTAACTTTTGTTACCATACAAAAATCAGCCAAAATGGAGTTCAAATGAAGAATACATCGTCATATCAGCAAGGAAAAGAAGGGTTAGGTTTGGGATAATGTCAACCCACTTGTGAAGTTTGAGCCCAATGGTGACTCCGCTGATGGTTCATAAACTGAGCCAGTTAATGGTGGCTCTGTTCATTGAGCCAAACCAAGTCCTACCCATCGGAAAAATAACAAGTGATCCCACTGGTGTCTAAGGTCGGCAATAGCGACAATGACTTTCTAGATTGAGTATTTGACATATTTTGAGTGTTTTAGTTTTGTTTCAAATTAATATTTGAACCATTAGATTAAATTTGGATGTATGGAATTCTAAAAGAATGTTGGAGCTTATTTAGAAAGCAAATTATTTTGGGGTTTTTACATATCTATCCCTTAAATCTTTAAAAATTAGACTTTAGTCCCTGAAATCTTCATATTTAGAATTTAATGTCCCAAATCCTTTAAGATAGTTCATTTTAGTCCCTCCGTTAGGTATTCCATCCAAATAAACGGCGGATTTTAATTTTAATATTTTAGAGGTGAAGCAAATGACTGAAATATCCTGGGCCTTAAGTTAATTCATCTAATCCCAATTTCACTTCAGACCTGAGTTCATTTAATCTCAATTTGTTAGGGTTAGGGTTCTCTCCTTTGAACGAAGCCGCTAGAGGCGATCTTCCGACTTCGAACAATCTGTGAAGCTTGAGGTGAAACTTGAGGCAAAGCTTGAGGTGATCGGCTGGAGGTGAAGCTTGAACCGATCGGCTAGAGGCTCAAGCTTGAGGCGAAGGGGCAGCCATTGGAGGCGATCGGACCGGCTAATCTTGAGGCGACCGGTGGACCTCGAGGCGACCGGCGGAGCTTGAGGCGACCGGCGAAGCTTGAGGCGACCGGCGATCTGCGTGGGAGTCAAGGCGAACAAGGTTTTTGAACCCAGGGTTCCACAAGGTAAGTGAAGCTAGGGTTTTTGAAGCTAGGATTTCTGTTAATTAATTGATTAATGAGTTTTAATGCATGATTTTGAGTCTGGCTAATTGGTAAGTAGAATGATGATTGAATTTATTTGTTCAGTTTATTGAGCATAAGAATGACTCCATTTTTTGAATTGGGTTAGGGCATGACTGTTCAGAGTTTTTACTGAGTTTAGACTGAAAGATGTGGCCAATTTTGAATTTCTTTATGAATTATACGGTCACTGTTTTTTATGTTGCACCATTCAATTACTAGTTTGTGTTTATTTTGATAAAAATTATTGTTTTATTCTGTAGAATGGATGCCGGCATTATTGAAGCGATTTACGCTACAATCATTATTGGAAAATAATTCCTAGAGCAGGCCGGAAAAAATACGAGTGTGTAGAGTTGAGGTTAATGAAATAACACTGAGGAGTTTTGGATAATAGATTGCCCAGTTCCTTCTTATATTTAATTATCTCATCTAACATTTTAAATATAAAATTCCATCTTGCTCTTACATATTGGAATAAAATTGTTGGTGAGATTTTAAAATTATTACATATTTGTTTAAATATTTGTCTTCTTGGCCCACTACATTTTACAAATGCTATTGTCCCTAAATTTAGTTATTGAATCATTCACTACTCTTAATCCATCTTACACACAAATTAATTTTGTGGCAAGAATACCGAATATGAAATAATTTACCATCTAAAATCGGTCTAGTAATATTTTTTAAAATTTCTATTGCGGCTGTATTTTCAAAAGTATATCGAAAGAAATAGAAAAAGTTTTCGTTCTATTCCGAATGCCGCAAAAACACTTAGTAAGGACTGTGAAAGATTATACACGTTGTGTGAAAATTCAAACCTTCTAAACCCTATTATTCTTTTTTGAATTATCCAATCTTGATCTATATAGTGGGTTGTTATACATAAATAATGACTACCATTTAACACCTCCCAACAATCGGATATTATTGCAACTCTATTAATTATTAAAGTTAAAATGGTAATTAAAATTTGTCTCTTATCTTTATATATTTTTATAATATCCGATTTACAACTTGATCGTGGGACTTTTTTAAATTCGGGGTTGTGTCGTTCTTATAAATTTTTAAAATTTTGGGTTTTCGGGCATAGAGAAGGGTTTTCGGCATGCACTATATTTGTCGCTAATTGTTCTCTATCGGATATAGGATTATATTTAAAGGTTCCTAAAATTCCTCCATATGTGTTTAATTGTGGCTCATTTGGTGGGTGTGCTTTTTCTAAATGTCTTTTAAAATGACCCGTTCCACTTCCTTTGGGGAAAGAGTAGGGTCTTTGGCAAATTTTGCATCTAGCTTTTCTAACACCATCTTCTATAAATTTTTCAACATGATTCTATATATCGGATTTTGAAGCCCTAGTAGGGATGGTTATTTTGGGTATTGTGGTTTGGGTGGGTGGTTCTTCTTGAGACAAATTAGAGGACTATATTTTCGTATGACTGTGACGCAAATGGAACTTGTGGAGTGTGTTCTACTGGTTCACAAACAATCCGCATTCTTCATTTAACAAATAAGAACAAAAACTACCCGCGACTTGAGAAGAAGTACCGAACAAGTATGGATCCATTTTCAAAAAATCACGAAAAACCGAATAAAAATAAGCTAAAAAAGTAAATATCTCAATGTCGCAAACCGAAAGGAGAGCTTGAGAATTAAAACCGAAAATTGCTTCTTTTTTGAAGAATGTTGGAAGCCAACACGAGAGGAGAGATTGCTCGGGAGAGATCTTGATACCTGATTGTTTGCTCTTGAGCCTTGAATGTTGATGGATGAAGTTTTGTGCATGAATTTTGTGTGGAAAGATTAGAGAAAGTTGAAGATGACAGAGAGTTTGAGAATTGTGAGGAAAAATAAAATTGGAGGAAGGAAGGAGTATTTGTAAGAGGGAGGCGAAGTTTTTTTTTTGCAAAAAAAATTTGTAAGAGGGAGACCAAGTTTTTTTTGCAAAAAAATTACAACACCCCCCCACCCCCCCGAAACGGTTATTTGACCGTTGGGGGTAAAATTTGACAATTTTTTTGCAAACCCCCCCCCCCCCCCGCAAATGGCTAGTTTCATAGCCGCCCCCCCCCCCCCCCCCCCCCCCGCAAATGGCTAGTTTCATAGCCGTTTGGAGGCTTTCTGCAAAAAAAAATGCAAACCCCCCAATGGCCCCAATGGCTATTTTTTTAAAAAAGAAATTATCATGTCGTCCTGTGTATGGCACGTTGCCGAGTACGGCACGGCCCGGCCGTGCCGTTGCAAGCTAGGCCCAAGCACCCTGGCTTCTGCTTTAGGCTTTTCCCAGCCTAAAAACATAGGGAACACAGAGTCCCGGAAAAGCCATAAGTAGTATGTAACTATGTATTTACTAAATAAAAATATATAACCGCCCCAGTTAGATAAATCCTTAATTGTCCCAAATGCTAAAAAATGTCAACACCTCCAATATATTTACTAGTCTATCATATACAAATAATCAATTTTGATCACAAGTGACCTACTAATTTTACATACAAGAACTTATGTCTTGCTTCATCAACCAAATATAGATATATAAGCTCGAGAGGGAAAATGGATATGATGATTTACGTATGAAACTAATGCATTCAGCAAAAAGCAAATCAATGCAAATGTAACTATGTTAGAAAGACACGGAAATGAGTGTAATTGGTAACTATTAATCTCACCCTGTATCCTAATCAGTTTCTAGTACAAAATGCTAATTAGAATTGTTTATATATATGTTTGATTGATGGAAATTGTCCATATGAAGATTGTTGCAGTCATGCATTATATATATGTGTGTACATGTGAATAAATAGAATTCGATTACAAATTCTCCATTAATTTTAGAAAGTTACATTTAACACATCATTCACAATCCATTTGTTTTGAGAAATGTATTGGTCAAAATTTTAAAAGGTGAATAATGAGAAGATAATAAAGTAGGGGTGGGGTATGTGTGTCTGTGCGCGCGCGTGCTTGCATGGTGATCAATGAGGAAGGAGCTATGAATGTGGGCATGATGGTTGTTGAGTGAGTTAGCGCTGGTAATAACAAGCGTACCAGGTGCAGTTTATATTTATAATTATGTGATATATATTGGGCAATTATGTCTGGACTAGAGGAACGTTAAAGGATGTAAGAGGCGGGAGTATTTGTATTGTTATAATTTAAGACACTGCATTTTAGAGGAAGATTACGGTGGGATAAGATGGATTGCATTCATGAATGTGTATATACCGCATCACTTCCATGTTAATAATAGTATCCAAATCGCATCTAGATCAGCTTTTGGTAATGTACACTGAGGATACCTTGATATACTATAAAATCGAGCAAGACCATGAAGAGCATTTGCAAATCATCTTGCAGAGTTTTAAAAAGAAGCAATTACATATAAAACTAAGGAAGTATAAATTTTAAAAGGAAAATATTTGACCAATCTTGGGGAGTACCACTGCTATCTGATGATAAAGATGATAAGAGTCAGGAGTTGAGATAAATGCATTAATCATAGGAAACCCAAGAAGGTTACCATTCAGAAGTAAGATCCATAGTCTCAGATGGAAGATCGATGACTTATTGATCATATATATATATATATATATATATATATATATATATATATATATATATATATATATAAGTGAGATTCCAATTAAGATAAGATTATTATTATATGATATCCAATTAATATGACTTATATGATGTGTCTCACAATCAGAATTTTTGAGAAGTTTGGATCGGGAAAATGCCAAAGAAGTTCAAGAGATGAGAAAAGGATAGCTACCAGAAACACTAATCCAATCCATAATGATGTACCCGAAAATGCAATATTTTTGTTACTTGACCAACCATCAGAAGAAGCAAATATAACGAATTCGACCATTTCTCCGGCTTGAATCTTGTTCAATCCATAAACATGTGCAATCTCATCACCAACTGAGACCACTCGGCTGATCTCATCCACTTGAAAATTCGTGTAAAAATTAGCATTCGACTTGCTAATAAAGCCGTGAGTTTCGCAACTCTAGGAGAGAATTCCATACGTCGAAGAAAGAAATTGAGAGAGTCGACTGGGGAAATCCGCTCTAAAAAATAAATGACATTTTTTATATTAGCCTTTATCCACTAATCCCCAGCCTCTGACTCCCGTCAATTTTACGCTTCGTGAAAATGATGACTACTATTGTAAAGTCATTCTAAGAAGGGTTCTACTACTCTCGTCAAAATGGAAAATGATTCATCCAAAGTCTTAAGATCACCAAACAGTTCCTGTGTAAATTGGGAAAATGTCCAGGTAGATGGTAGAGCAAAATTATGTTCGTTTAAAAGTTGTTGTAGACTTGCGTTGATTCCCACTTTCACGGCATCAACTGCGGCGTTCTCATATAGAGGGTGTGGTGGGGCAGCAGGGTCTTGCTGTTGATTTTGAATGAAATTAATTAAACTTTGACTCCCTTATACTTATAGTAGTACTAGGGAGATTCTATTGTTCATAGAATTTTTTTTTCTTCCCACTGCAGCAAAAAGAGCCAAGGAAGGAGGGACCGGTATACCTAGACGTACTCTTTTTTGCTTGCTAAGCCACAAACATCGAAACAACGATGCGTCAGTGCGCGACCGCAGTGGGCTCCGATTTTAGGTGGGAAAAGAGAATTTTATCACCGATGGTTTGACTTGGGCTTTACTCGAAGCAATGTATGGAATTGGACTTTTCCATTAGGCCTGTCCTTGCCCAGAAAACTACCTCGCTCTTTCCGCACTGCGAACAAGAAAAAGCTAGATGATTGATAGGGACGGACACACCCCAAACGTCATGACAGACATCGATCTTCTTAGCCGGCTAGCAGAAGGGCTACGTCTTTCTATCTATACCTACGCAATTAGTCTCTGAACATATAACACAATCGAATCGAATCAATGACTCTATCAACTACTATAACGCACTCGACGAACGAGAGATTGACTTTTCTCGAAATTGAATCAGAAGAAGTGGAATCATCCGCATGACGAATCTAAGTCAATTTCGGATAAGTCGCATATAAAAAAAAGATTAGGTAGCATAAGCTTGCCTTTCTAGGAGCTGCTTTCCCGTAACCTCTCCTTAACTTCTTTCCCTCGGCCATGTATCCAGGCTTCGTCATTGATAAGACCCTGCTGATCTAGGGTAAGAAGGAGTTAGCTATCCCGGGATGTTTCCAGCATTGGTAGCATAAGCCAAATCCGCATCCAAAACTGGAGAAGACCGTCGGCGAGAGTATGAAAGAATGCCAAGTGAGAGTTTTCCTCTTTTTGCTATGTAGTTCCCCAGTGTGAGCCCCCGGTGAGGGAAAGTTTCGAGGCTAAAGATAAAAGTAAGCAGATTGGTCAATCCGATAAGAAAAGAAAGGCTTTTAGTCATTTGCTACGCATTCAACGAATAGCGAGACAGTGCATCGATGGAAGTCGTTCAGTTTCGTCCTCGTATTTGTCTTTGCTTCTTTCCGTGCTTCTTTAGTGAAGTTCATAGTCAATCTCTGAATGACGGTCTAGGCGTCAAGTGCTTGTTGTCTTATGCGTGTCTTTGGTTCTTTGAGTGGTTGCCTTGTGCTTGTCTTCCTAGTGAAGTTCATAGTCAATCTCTAAATGAAGGGCGTAGCGAGTAGAAAAGAGAAAAGCGATGCAAATCTCGACTGTCAGTCAAGTCAAATAACGAACCATTGTCCGATTATCTGATCGTCAAAATATGAATGAATAATGGAAATGAACTGACAGCTCACGCAAATTAGCTGAGATGCGGTTCATTTCCACTACCTCTAATATTTTTTTTTTAAAAAAATCTTGTAAATTATGATCTCGACCCCTTAGAGTTCATTCATACCCAATTTCTTGGGTCTTAATTTTGATTTGGTCCTCCATCAAGTTGACACAAAATTAATGGTCTTCAATAAATAAAACATTTTGTATCCACTTGATGAAAGGGTAAATAAACTCCAAAATTTATAAAATTTGATTTGAAAGAAGATAAAGATGTAGAAATACTAATTCTAGAAATAATTTGAAGAAAAATCATTGGATTACTATATTTTTACTTCTACCTTATGCAGCTTTTCCTGAGTTGATATATATATTTATATATATATATATATATATATATATATATATATATATAGTTGACCGTTTGGACCAAAACAGAAAGTTTTGAGTATTTGTAGGGCCAAGTGGACAACAAATGACCTAGCATTATTCACATATTTGAAGAATATGGTATTCCAACCTTGTCTATATCAATTCTAGTTGTATTTATTGATTACCTTGTTGAGAATATCTCATATTTGAGTAGCAATAGTAGAAAAATAAAGAACAATAAATCACATGAACATAGAGATTTATGTGGTTCGTCAAAATCGGACTACGCCCATGACCTCGAGATTTTTTTTACTATTTAATAATAGGATTACAAGAATATAATGAAAATATATAACTAATGCAACCGAACTAACATGTGGAATTACCTAAATATCCTTCCCTAAGACCTCTTCCGAGGGCTTCAACCCGAACTCCAGAGCAAGGGGTGTTGCCCCCTACCGCCCCCAACTTACTGTGAAGTTGGATCTGCGGAATTAGAGATAGTTGTTTAGTACTTTCAGCCTCCACAAAACTCAACAGATCTATTTTTTTCCTGCTGCTAGCCGGCAGCACACCTCGCCCTCTCCCTTCTTTTTTCACTCTCCCGCAACCGCTCTCTTCCTCTCTTCTTTCTCTTCTTCCCGCCTTTTCCTTTTATTTTCCCTTTTCCACACTTTCACTTTTTTTTGGGGATCTCTCTTACTCTCCTCCTTCCTTTTTCTTCTTCCCCTTTAGATCTCTCCCGACTCTCTCTAAATATTTAGACAAAGAAGATTTTTAGCTAATTTCATACTAACCCCCTTCCCAATTTCTCAATTGCAACTTGCCCTCTTCTTCTCACACATAATACATATGTTTTATAAATCCACATATTTTTATAAATAAATTTTCTCACTAAATAAAAATTAAATAAGATAATTACATTTAAATTATGGTAATTATTAGGATTAATTTCTACAAGTGCTATAAAATAAGATTCCAAGAATCACAAATATATAAAATTTCTCAAGCAAGTGCTAGATCTACCAGAAATAAAATTTGTAGGAAAAGATCAACAGTTTATCTGTTCATCATACCTGAGATTGCTTCCTCAGCAACTTTAGCATGTTGTTTCACTAGGCTATCTTTGGTCGCCATCTCTAATTGAGCAGATGATAATTTTTCATTTCAACTAGCTATTTTTTCATTAAGATTCTTCACTTCGTCTTCCAGTTCTGTTAGATGGGCATATGACTCTGGAGTAATCTGTACAAATTTTACACTCTTGGTATCATCTTGCCAACAGTATAAATCAACAAAATGGAAATGTAATAATATGACTAGCCTTAAATTATACAGTATAGTCACATCACAATGGAATATGGGCAATAACAATCAACAAAATAAACCATTATCTCAGTTCAAATATCTTAATTTGCATCAAATCCAAGGAAATGTAATTACTTAAAATATACCTAAAACAATTAAATACCATCTCAAATAAAATAAGTAAACATGACATCGGCACTAATTACATCTCTAACAAACTTTAAAATAAAGTCTATCAAAAAAAACTACTCAAATTGATCAGTCTTATAGCTACGTCTACTCTCGGAAATAAGATGGGTCCTTGTCTCGTGTAGGTCCATCTCTAAACCTACGTTTGTGTCTGACCATGCAAAATCAATGGTCATCAGTAAAACAACCAATAAAAATAGTGAAATAATAACATTAAAATCCAGTATACCAATGTCAAGTAAATCAATAAATAAATCGATAGGAAATTTCATTCGGTTTTTGATTATATAGATTAGATTTTAGGGGTATTTACTGGTTTGTCCCTCAAATCTTTATATATTATGATTTAGTCCCCCAAATCTTCATATTTAGGATTTAGTCCCCCAAATCTCCTAAGTTACTACAATTTAGTCCTCCTCCCTAATTTTTGACCTGATATTACCATTTTACCCCTCCTTATTCATTCTTTCTCTTCCTCATCTCTTCTCCTCCTCTCTTCCTCCTCTCTTCTCCTTTTCTTCATTATTCCTCCTCTCTTCTCCTTCTCTCTTCCTCCTCTCTTCTCCCAATGAAGAAAAGAGGAAGAGAGAAGGAGAAGAGAGGAGGAATAATGAAGAAAAGGAGAAGAGAGGAGGAAGAAAGGAGGAAAAGAGAGGAGGAAGAGAAAGAATGAATAAGGAGGGGTAAAATGGTAATATCAGGTCAAAAATTAAAGAGGGGGACTAAATTGTAGTAACTTAGGAGATTTTGGGGACTAAATCCTAAATATGAAGATTTGGGGGACTAAATCATAATATATAAAGATTTGAGGGACAAACCAGTAAATACCCCTAGATTTTATTTTATTTGGATTTTGTTAGGATTTTAAAATATTTGATTGGATTCTGATTTTATTAGAATTCTGATTTTATTAAGATTTTGGACTCTATTAGGATTTTGTTTGTTAGGCTTTTCCTATATATATGGGTTTTGTATGAAGTATGAAAAGAGATAAATAATATTTGAAAATTTTGAGAAATTTCTGATATGGATTTTGCATAATTAAATATTTCCTCGTGGATTCGTGGAGAGTGGGCGTGGATTTCCCTGGGTGGATTTCCAAACCTGTAAGTTCTTTCCCAATTTATCTATTTTCCCCAATCATAAAAAAAACCCTAATTTTCAAAACCATAACCCTAATTTCGCCTCCATCCTGCATCAAACTTGGTATCAGAGCCTAGATTTTCTTCTCCATCACCATCTTCTTCTTCCATATCTCCATCCTCTTTTATTTTTATTTCAGCCATAAAAAAGTTCAGATTTGAAGGAAAAAAAAAGAGAGAAAAAAGAGGGAAAAAAAAGAAGAGAAAAAAAAGAGAGAAAAAAGAGAGATATTTTCACATTAAAAAAACCTGAACTTTCAGATCTGAAAAAAAAAATTCAGATCTGAGAGAGAGAGAGAAGAGAAAGAAAAAAATACAAATTCTTCTCTCCCTCTCTCTACTTGCCCTTCACCTTTTCTTCTCCTTCATCCAAACCAGCAACAACAACATCAGCAGTAACTAACAGCAACAACAAGCAAGAGCAGCAGCAACAAGCAGGAACAGCAGCAAGCAGCAGTAGCAGAACTACGGCAGTAGCAGCAGAACTGCAGCAGTAGCAGTAAAATTGCTGCAGAACAGCAGCAACAGTAGCAGAACAATGGCAGCAGACAGTAGCAGCAGAACAACAGACCAGTGTAGCAGTTAAGGAAAAAACTTTTGTAGGACAGCGCAGGACAGCAGCAATAGTAGCATAACAGCAGTGGCAGCAGCCAGTAGCAGCAAAACAGCAGACCAGTGCAGTAGTTAAGAAAAAAAGTGGTGATTCGAAGTTCATTTCGATGTGAACTACTCATCCCTCAAGGTGATACTTAATTTGAACTGAATTTCAACTATTTAATTCTTTGCAAATATTATTGGATTGTAATAATTTGTGATGGAATGGTTAATTGCTTCTCTCTAGTGATCTCATATTCATTTGCATTTAGCAATTGATTTATTGGGAGAAATTAATTTAATGCATGCATTTGGGTCGTCTGAGTCTTAGATTTTGCACTAATCATCTGTATACTTGACTAATTTGCATTGCATTATCCATTCTGTATATTAAGCATGTCTCATTTTACAACACGATTTAGTCGCCATTCGGAATGAAATAGGTCTCATTATATTTATGATCTGCGTACTGCTAGAGAAATGATAGATGAAAAGTTCTGGTATAAAAATTCCATATTTTATAGTTATTCCTCCACTCACGACTTTATTAATTAGTTAGTGAATATGAAATGTTACTTTGACTGTTATGAAATATCTAGCAAACGTAAATTTCAATTTGCTATGAGACGACTAGTAGGACAAGCCAAAGATTTTTGAATTTCAGTAGAGATAGATCGTGAGGAACATTATAAGAATCCTATAAACTCGTGGGAAGAGATGAAAAATATTCTTATTGAGAAGTATCTTCCTACGTTTTATAAAACTCGTCTTTTAGATAAATTAAAAAATAGATTCACTCTAAAAGTTAGAACACAGTGCCCTAAATGCGACAAATATGGGCACTCTGCCTTTCAATGTACCATGATCAAGTATTTTAAGTGTCGCATATCTTGGCATTATGACTATGAGTGTCTCCTCAAGAGTGAACTCATAGATATCATGCATACTAGTCGCATTGACGATTCAGGAGTTATTGAGCTTCATATTTGTAAGGAAAGTACTGTACTTGAATTACAATTGGAATCAAATATGTCTATTCTTATTGTCGATACTACCATTCTTTTTATGGTTAATGATGATATTATTAATGAGGCACAAGAGTCTAATACGTATGCACCAACTGGAATTCATGTTCCTATTGAAATCCATACTATTGTAAATAGTACTACTGATACTATTGATACTCAGAATGTTTTAGTAGAGTCTAGTGCACTCCCACATGATAGTAGATGTTCGATTTTGGAGTCAACTGTAGATAAAGAGACCGAGTATGAAATAGTTGACACTAATATTACTACCAGTAAGTCTTTGAGCATGCTTCCTATATCTTAGCAGGTTACTCCTAATATTTCATTTTCTAGCGATTGTTTAGAGTTTCCTTCCGAGATTCATCAAGTTCTCATACAGTATAGTGACGTTATATCATTTGCGGTGATTGATATATGTCATCTTAGGGAACCAATATATCTATTTTTTGGAGTTGTACCACTTAAGTTTGTTACATTGTATTTGTCTGATCTGCATGTTATGCATAATGAGATCTCTAGACAGATAGCAATTTGCAATAATGAGTACAAATTTGTTGTATATCCACATATTGCTTTGTAGGAATTTGTACTTGATAATGAAGTGAAAGTTTTAGTTCCCCCTGAGAAGATGCTTTCAGAAATTGTGAAGAAATTATACGTGCCACATTCAGATTTTATGGAGTTTCGATGAAAATTGCTTCTACTACCTATGGCCTGGATATTTCACGGGATCCATATTCGACTACTTCCATTACAGGTATCTTTCCATATCTACCGTGATTCGATACAAGTTTACTAAAAAGGCAGTTCCCTCTCCACCACTTTTGTTCAGATATGATGCACAAGCTATGGTTGCTCGACCACCACCATGGCCTAATTGGGATACTTCGTAAATGTCGATCAGTTCAAACCGGAAGTGTTTATCATTACTTATCTCCGCATTCATCGGGGATGAATGTTTTGAAGCCGGGGAGAATTGATGGAGATCAGATTTGATTTTATAGATTAGATTTGATTTTATTTGGATCTTGTTAGGATTTTAGAATATTAGATTGATTCTGATTTTATTAGAATTATAATTTTATTAGGATTTTGGATCCTATTAGGATTTTGTTTGTTAGGATTTTCCTATATATATGGGTTTTGTATAAAGTATGAAAAGGGATAAATAATATTTGAAAATTTTGAGAAATTTCTGGCGTGGATTTTGCAGAATTAAATTTTTTCTCGTGGATTCGTGGAGAGTGGGCGTGGATTCGCCTGGGTGAATTCCCGAATCCCGTAAGTTCTTCCTCAATTTATATATTTCCCCAATTCATAAAAAAAACCCCAATTTTCAAAACCCTAACCCTAATTGCGCCTCCGCCTTGCGTCAACATGTCTTATTATAGTCATTTTAATTTAGCTGCCATTTAATTACAGTTTTTGGAAAGTGGTGTAATATTTGCAAGTTTGAATGCATCCCATTTGAACTCGAGAGAACGGTAATGGTAATATTAGTATTTCGGTTCGAACCTATTCCAAACCCTCCCGTATAGAATATAGTGGCAATATTGGTCGGAGCTTATCCCAAACCCTCACGTATGGATAACAATAGTAATATTGGTCGAAATATATCCCAAACCCTTCCATATAGGAAACAATAACATAGTCACACTCAGCCATCAATTTACATTGATCCCTATCTTCCCCCAAAACCCGGTGTTCTATCAATTCAATCTTTCAATCAATTTAAATAAAGTAAATGAATTGGTGATAATCATTAGATACAATAGCAACTCAATAACAATCAACAAATACAGTATAGTAATTTAATTAACTTATCGTCAATTACACAATATATCTTTTTAACTGTGTTAGTAGTTAGTTCCAATCCATGTCGTATCATGTATCTATTCAATGTTAATTGAGTCAAATTGCCTAAATAATTTAAATATTAAATTCAGCCATTAATTACAGTAGTTCAGTCATTAATTATATCTCTAAAAGTAGTTACAAATCAATGGGCACATTGGTAGGGTCATCAGTGAGCCTAAGTTAAGCCCATATCCGATTTCTTTGTACAGTCACAATTTATCAATAAAAATCCAATTTTTACTCATTTTTATTGCATTAAACTCATAAATCACTGCTTTTAACATGTCCTTAAGTATAAGAACATATGAAAATTCCAGTTTTAATTATAAATAATACACAACTCTATTTTATCACAATTCCTTCAACAAAAATCATATTTTTTTAATTAAAACACAAGATTTAACAATAGATTCGCAAAAACAGCAATACAGAATATACATATTAGATTCTTTAGTATGTTAGAATGAGTTAGAAACTCAAGTAGCCTTTATTGATGAAAGATCTACTTGTGCGTGTTTAGACTGTCAAATAACTCCAAAAATACGATCCAAAAACCCTAGGCTGAACTCCTTCTCTTCTCTTTCTCTCTTTTTCTTTCTCTTTCTCTTTCTCTTTCTCTTTTCTTTTTCTCCCGTTGGAAAGGGGGAGGGTCGGCCAAAGGATTGGGTTTATTTATAGAGATTACAGGATTGTGCATGTTTCTATGTAAAGAGGATCCTATTGGATTTGGTTATATAAGTGAAAGAAATGCCTAGTTGGTTAAAAGATTCTAATTCAAGTTAATCAATTAATTAGATAAGATATTCAATAAGTATAAATAATAAAATCTATTTGATAATTCCCACTAATCATCTAGCCAAGTTGGTTTGGACTTGACTATTCTAAAAGGTTAGTGAGTCAAGTTATGGTTACCACTAATTAAATCAAACCAATTAAAACTATTTCTTTTTCTTTAAAATATGAAATATATTTTTAAAAATTTGAAGGAAAAAATCATGCAACGAAGTGGGTATTACAGTTCACTTTTTTTTTCCCCTCCTTCTGAGAGATCATTCAGCTTCTCAAGGAAAACACCCCAAGGTTAAGGGGAAAAAAGGGACCTAAATTGGATCAGATATGGCACAAATTGATTATTGATTGCTAAAAATGTATTTTTTCTTTTGATTTTGGAGCATTGCAGCAGAAGAGTTTGTACATGGGTCAAAGTAGCCTCTTTATCAGTTACGATATATTAAAAGTCCATGCTCTTAAGAACTACGAACCTGCAAGTTTTTTTTTCAATTAAATTTCAGGTAAAGTTTGAGGTATATGCCACAGCACATCGACTGCAAAGTATCATTCTAGATCCAGGCTAACAATCGCTTCAGACATGGTGCATAACTGCAGATGATCATTGTGATACTCCATGCTCGCAGAGGATTTAGAGGAATGCTTTGTCAAGGTTAAACTTGAGAAGGAATGCAGGTCACTGCTGCTCCTAGAATCTCTCAGTTGGTGTACTAGCTGCAATAATAGAGGTATCCCTACATGTATAATGTCCAATGTTTGTGCCACTGGTGCTCCAACAGCTTCTGTTCTCCTTGATGTTATACTCGTGACAATAATGGTATTTATGAATTACTGCTTTGACGTGATGCTCATACTAAATAATAACACACATGATCTGCTGTTTTCGTTACCCGTGTTAACAATACTAGCTAAATTAGCTTTTCCTGTAACCTGCATATAAGCAACATCTAATTTGCTCAGCTGGAATAGCTTCTCATCTGCCCTCCTACAGCCCAGTGAACCATCCCTCATGTAGTTTAAGAGCAAGGAATATTCTCCTTAATAGATTGTGCAATGAACTAATTTGCATGTAGACTTAGAAAGATTCATGGTTAAGCAGAAGTTTAAAATTGGGTTAATTGATGAATAATAAAATATTGATTGAACTATATAAAACTCTAATACATGTGGTACTTCATCATATGATTCATATAAGATCCATTTATCTAGATCTCATTATATACATCTAGAAAGCTATATGCTTTCGAAGAAACTTGTACAGTTTGGAAAGGGGTTTTTATTGATAAAAGAGAAGAATCTATTTCAACTGATATTCCCTTAGGCACAACCATACATAACATAGAAATCACACTTGGAAAGGATGGACAATTAGCTCGAGCTACAGGCACTGTAGCGAAACTGATTGCAAAACAGGGTAAATCGGCCACATTAAGATTACCCTATGACGACTGCGGAGAGTATTATGGAGATGGGAGAAAAGACATCGCCTCTTATCACGGGAGCTCAAAACTAAACTACTAAAAGAAATAGACACTCTGGAGAGACATGAAGAGACAAGATCACTTAACAGAGGAGAGAGCTCTAAATTACTTGATCTCCGAAAAAATATAGAAGAAATCTATAGAAACGAGGAGATAATGTGGAAACAGAGAGCACGATGCAAGTGGCTAAAAGAAGGGGATACTAACACTACATTCTTTCACAAATCTGCTTGTATACACACAAGGTCAATAAAATTGATGAATTACAATCTGAGGAAGGAGTTATCCGCGGACCACAATTACAGGACCATGTATACCGTCATTTTAAAAGGTTGTTTGGAACAAAGAACATTTTCAGGTTGCAAATGCAGAGGAATGCCTGGCCCGTCTACCCGAACTTAGAAGAATTAGAACTCGAGATCCAAGAAGAAGAAATTAAGCGAGCAGTTTGGGAATTGGACCCTGAAAAGGCACCTGGACCGGATGGATTTCCTATGTTCTTCTACAGGACCCTCTGGGAGACAATTAGGGTTGATATTAAAAAAGTGATCGACGAAGTCTACCAAAACTCCTCCAGACTTGATAGAATCAATTACTCTATCATCACACTTATACCCAAGAAGAATCAAGTAGAGCGGATTGGGGACCTATTGCTTTGGTGAATTGCTCCATTAAAATCATCACAAAGATACTTTCCAACAGACTTGCACCCAGGCTACAAGCTATGATTAGGGATTATCAAACTGGTTTTATCGCAGGAAGGAACATATTGGAGGGCGTAGCAACAGCACATGAGATCATTCACCACTGCAAAAAGTACAAGCTGAATGGTTACATCCTCAAACTCGACTTTGAGAAGGCCTATGATATGGTAGAATGGGACTGTTTATTTGAGGTTTTACGCCTCCGCGGATTTGGAGAAAAATGGGTCTCATGGATAAGGGCATGGCTCACAACTGCCAAAACACGGATATTAGTTAATGGAGTAGCAGCTAAGGAAATAGTACTCAGGAGGGAACTATGGCAAGGCGACCCACTTTCACCTCTTTTATTTACTCTCGTCGCTGATGGCCTCAACATGATGTTAAGAAAAATGGAAACTGCAAGCGTAATAAAAGGTCTCGCAAGTTCTACCTCCACATCACATATCAACCTCCAATACGCAGATGATACACTTATATTTGGAGGTGATAATCTCTGTGAGGCAATACACATCAAATGGGGACTTCGCTGTTTTGAGGCATGGTCAGGGCTGAGAATCAACTTTTCCAAGAGTTCCCTAATATGTCTAGGACACAAAAACCTTACTATGAATTTTATTCTACAAATCTTCAGTTGTAAGGAAGGAAGTTTCCCAATGAAATACCTAGGTATCCCTATCAAACCTGGAAAACTCTCCAAACAAGATTGGTACCCTCTGCTAGGAGGTCGGGTTATCATGCTCAACGCAGTCCTCTCAGCTCTCCCTCTATACTACATGTCCTTCCTATTACCATGCTGGGTCAGAAACAAAATTGATCACATCAGAAGGAGATTTCTATAGAATGGAACGACCGATTCCAAAAAATATCATTTTGTTTCTTGGAAGCAGATCTGTAGGCCTAAGAATGCAGGGGGCCTTGGGGTTCTAGATTTGAGAACTTTCAATCTATCCCTAATGGCTAAATGGTGGTGGCACTTACTCACTTGCCCTGAGGGGAACCTCCAGAAACTCATGCATGCCAAATACTGTTCCCGTAAAGACACGTGGTATGCAACGGATAGAACTTCATTAAATTCCTCCTACTTCTGGAAAAGGATGATCAAAACCAAACACATCGTATGGCCTAGTCTACAATTTAGACTAGGAAATGGTCGAAAAATTGCATTCTGGCATGATCGATGATGTTCGCAACTCCCACTCAAAATCCTATTTCCCGCAGCCTTTGAATTATCCTTAGATAAGGATGCAGCAGTTGCCTCCCATTGGGGAAGAACGAGATGGCGATTGAATCTAACACATCCTATGTCAATAATGGAGGAAACACAGGTCCGTGGAGTAAAGACCTTTTTAAATGAAATAACACCACCCAGGCCACACAATGATCAACCCATATGGAGATGGAACAAGAATGGAATATTCTCGGTAAAATCTACATACCGGCAGTTTATGGATAGTGGAGTCAGCACTAAGGACACAATGTGGATATGGAATACAAAGTGCCCACTGAAAGTCAAAATATTTCTTTGGCTAATCCATAGGAATGAGCTGCTCACATGGCCAGCACTACAAAAGCGTGGTTGGTCAGATCCAAATTTCTGTGTCCTGTGTAGCAAAAACGGAGAATCCACCAACCATTTATTACTGAAATGTAGATTCACTAATCATCTCTGGATTCGCTGTGCAAGATCTCTAGGGATGAATTTAAACATGGAGGAAAATTACATAGGGGGTAGACTATGTCTAGTTAACCACCCATCAACCCAAGCCAAAACCCTAACAGCAGCCTTGTGTTGGAATGTCTGGTTGGAGAGGAATAATAGAATTTTTAACTCTGCTGCTCGTTCATTACATACTTGCACCCGCCTAGTCATACATGATTTTTTTCTTTGGGCAGATATACCTTCTGATGAGGAGCGCATACATATCTCAGGGGGTTCTTCTGAATATGACCTGGACTCTCCAGGCCACACTTGACTTGAGACGCAGTGCTTCCGTTTTGTACGCTACAAGAAGAACTGCTGGATGGACCTCTGATAGCCGAATGGACCTTTTGTAGTTTCTATATATCATTTCTTTGCTTTTTTTATTTTAGCACTTAATGTATTATGACAATCACTCGTATGAGTGATCGTACTTTATTACTCTTTATATGGTTCTATTATCCACTTGCTAATGGAACACGGAGGGCTCACTCCGCCGTTTTATTTCAAAAAAAAGATTACCCTATGAGAAGGTCCGTTTGAAACTTGAAAGAGAAATTACCAAATGGTCCTAAGACACACAGGCTTTGCTTATTTGCATTAACACTTGAGCCATATATATGGAAAGCAGAAACATCCTTGTGAAAGTAAACAATGGTAAGCAGAGGAGGTGAAGAAAGCAACTGCCTCTTAATAACAGTCCCCTTCTACTCCTTGCAAAATCAATGGAAGATTCACTAGTTTGATGAATATATCGTATTTTTTCTACCATATATGTAAAATCAAATAAATTTTCTTGCTGATTCATTATTTGCTTTGCAAGAATCACTTGAAAAAGGGAAACACAAAAAGAAAATGATAGGAATCTGATCTGTTTTAGTGATAAGAACCTGATCTGTTTTTGAGTCGCCTG
The DNA here is from genome assembly GCA_036321105.1 of Dracaena cambodiana. Classification (NCBI taxonomy): domain Eukaryota; kingdom Viridiplantae; phylum Streptophyta; class Magnoliopsida; order Asparagales; family Asparagaceae; genus Dracaena; species Dracaena cambodiana. The sequence goes on from JAYEPQ010000004.1 coordinate 4,306,647, forward strand.
AATTTGCCAGATAAATATTATTGGTATCTGGAGCAGTTAATGTTCCGTCAGAACTTCTCTTCTTCCAAGGCCAACTTCTCCGATCCATTTTCAACTACATGCCCTACAAATGGCTGAAAAAGTCAAAACGTTGTTTGATCTTATCATGTAACTGCAAAGGCAATGTGACATACACGAAGAAAATCTAACACACAAAAATGCCAGCAACTAGGCGATAACAATGAAGATGCAAGGTATTTAAACAAGTTGAGATATCGGAGTCAGCCTTATCAGATCATGCATGCAGGGCAATAACAAAAGTATGTACTCGAGACAAGAAAATAGTTGAAGCTTAGTGAACGTGCTAAAAACAAGTGCTAGGCAAAAGGTAATGCAGTAAATAAAGAGCATAACATATAATTTTGTCAGCTTCAACTAAGAACCAACAGACTTCACATAAGTTATCCATCTAGCACTTCAAGAAGCTCTTGTTTATCAGCAAGGAATATCAAGCAGCAAGGAATATCAAGAGCAGGGTTCAGACTGTATAGATAATGGTCTATCAATCATTTTTTGTTGAAAATGTTCTCCTTCATCTATATGTAGTTTCATTGATGCTATGTTTTATAAGTGACAAAGTTGCCTTGATATTGTTTATGATCCTGATGATATTTTTGTTATTTGCAAGGAACTTACAAAGTTCCAGCTAAAAATATCATCAGGAAATAAACAATGTAAGAAGTTATTCATTGATGTCAAAATGCATAAGCCAAGTACATGATTCTACAACATCTATTGAACATAAATGTCACTGCATGAACTACGTCCTTTCTCAAGTAACCCAAGAAAATACCTGCCAAATCTATGTTCAAGTGAACATGATAGATGTGAAGGCAAAATTTAGTACAATCAATAAAGACAAAAAGATATATATACATGTTCAAAACATATGGAATTTTTTAACTTAGCCAACGAACTAACAGACTGCAACAAATTATTCATCCAGTACTACAGGAAATTCACAACATTTGGCAAGGAATGTCACAAGCAGGTCTCTCGTTGTGTACGTAACGGACTGTGTAATACATAAATTTAACTTAAAAAGGAAAAACAATGTACTACCAGCAATATTGTGTTCGATGAAGGTTGGAGACATCCAGTTACTGAGATTATGTGACCTTGAAATTTTTCCATGACGGCATTTACAATTCGCTAGAAAACGGAGTTTGAAAAAGAAAACATTTAGTAGCAGAGAGATGGAAGATCATCTAGATATGGGGAGGTCAAATTTTACTAAAAGAAGGATAAAATCACTAGTGTATAGCATATAGTTAAAAAGCATATTGGGTTTGAAAGAGATGGTTACAATCTGAAGGGGAGCAGAGCCAAAAAACTAAAAAACGTGCAAAATTACTAGAAATTACACATAGCTATTTGCACTTGTTAGATGGGATGACCACAAAAAATAAAAGGAATCCAATTCTCTGCACTGCTCAAAAGACGAGACAGAGAACTTCAGCCACAAATCTAACGATAAGAATCAAGAATTTTGGGAAACTATATGAATACACAATCAAAATTAAAAATTGAAGTTAAGAACAATTTATAGCTCAAATGGACTTGAAAGAATCAAAGGCACTGCAAAATTTAACATTAAAAACGATCAATTTAGCTTGCATGATGATCAAAAAGAACTTAAAAATTGCCTAAATCGAACCTCAAGCCACAGCTGATCTAGAATTGGAGCCAAAGCACATGCACGATCAATCATATAAAAACAGCCAATACCCAAGAATTTTCTCGATTCGTGCTTCGCTCTTCCCCTACAACCGACAGAGTTCCTCCAGACAAAATACATATAAAACCATTAATTGATTACTAAATTTACAAATTAAAGCAAATATATCTACCAAAGTTATAGCAGCGTAAATGTGACCACATGAACTCCTTCCTCTTTCAAGAAAGACCAAAACAAAGATACCGCAAAAGAGGACCACGCCCATAAACTCGCTCAAAACTGAACCCATCTCAAGAACTGGCAAGAATTGAAACCTCAGCAGGCAACAGTTGCAATTCTCTAATTGAATGTGGGTGGGGTCTGTGCGCAAGAATCACAAGTTTATTTACTGATTACAGTCCAAAATTGACAGAAAGAAAAGGATCAAAAAAAAAAAAGTACCATCCTCACTAAAGAAATAGTATCCCTCAAGAAAACTCTTTTCAAGAGCTGGCCCTCATTTCTTTATTTAGCTTCGCTTGCAAACAAAACCTTTAAGCAAAAGCAACCAAAAAAATAAAAATTAAAAATTAAAAACAACAAAAATTGATGTTTTTTATCCTATTCTTCGAAATTAGAGGAATCGACTGCAATTACCGCAAAATATTAATTAAAACAGTTAATGCTCAAATAACAAGAACCAGATCGAACAATAAATCTGTGAAATTTCAGAATTAGCATTGAAATCGCTGGTCCACTTCCAACCCAGAATAACAATCACAAAATGTGAAGTGCTAAAATAAATAAATAAACAAATAAATCAAGAAATCACTTCCGATCAACCAAGAAGCGTACCTGATGAAATGCAGATCTGAAGAAGCTCAAGGAAGCGAGAATTATATTTCCGATTGATGTATTAATTCCAAATTTTGTATAAATTTTTGCGGTGTTTGTCTTCTGAGAGAAGCTAAGAAGAAGTAAAAGAGGGGAATTTCTAGATGGGCACAGATTTTTTTTGCCAGTGTGCCCTCTTTTCCCAGTGCGCACGTCCTTCCTTCTAAAAAAATCTTGGTTTTTTCTAGTGACCATATCTATATACCCGAATTGTCCTTCACTATCTCCTCCTCTCTCTCTCCCACGTTCCCAAACCCATGCCTTAACACCTTAACTCCTCTCTCTCCCAACTCATCTCTCCCACCTTCTCCTCCTTCGTAAAACCAAAATTTCCTTTCCACTCTCTTCCAAAAATTCCAAATTTCTTTTCCATCCTCTCTCCCAAGGCTTCGCCGGACCACCCACTGCTTCCCGCCGCTCCGGTCCACTCCGGCCACCCACTATTTAAATGTCGTTTCATTTAAATGAAGTTGTAGTCAAGAAACATATTATATATATCAAGTTGTAGTTTTGGATATCACTCTTTAATTAAATCTTTGAAACTACGAATGATTTGTTGATACATAGAATTTTTGTTGCCGTTATTTTTTGTGTTTGAAACTATGAATAATTTGTTGAATTGTAAGTGCCAACATATTTTCAACAAGAAAACTCATTGTAGGTGCCAACATATTTTCAACAAGAAAGCTCATTGTAGGTGCCAATTCCAAGTATCAAATGCTCATTAATTTTCCTAAATTACCACTACAAGAAAGTTTTGCTGATTGCTCAAAGCAACACTTGTACAACGGCGTGCATGCAGTTTCAGTAACTAACAGCATGCATGCAGCTTACACATTGCTGATGCTAGGGCTACATACCCATAAATAATTATGTCAATAGAAATAATTAGGGCTACATATCTATAAATAATTAAAGCAAATGTCCTCATCCGGGCTAGCCAGCACGGATGAAGCTTCCTCATCCGGGCTAGCAGCCTCGAATAGTGAGCACAGATCCGGACTGTTTGGCCCCCTGTCCGGACTAGCCAGTCCGAACCAGTGCACACTGTCCAGGTCTGCTAGCCTGGATCAATTGCACTGGTCTGGGCTGGCTAGCCCGAACAGTGTGCCAGAGTCCACCAAATAATTTTTTTTTCTATTTTCTAGGGTTTCACAATGAGAGAACCGATTTAACCTAAATGTATACTTTAATTTTCGTATTTTTTTTTCTAAAAGGAGTTAAAAATAAAGAGGAATGAAGTTTGGATTCTCTGAAATGGAATTTTTTTTCTTTTTTTCTCTGCCTCTGCTGCGCTTCTGCTACTGCTATGCTTTCACGAGGGAAAAAGAGAGGAGGGGTTGGGAGGATGGAGGAGGAGATGAAGGAAGGATAGTTTTGATCCAAAAAAAAATGGCAAAGTGATAAAAAAACATGAACTTTTAAAGTAGGCTCACTAGGAAATATGCTGTGCCCATCTAGAAACTCCCTAAAAGAGACATGGAGAGAGAGAGAAAGAGAGAGATTTTTTTCTTTTTTTTAATGATTATTTTGAGGTCTCCTCAATTTGAATTGAGGGTCTGTTTTTAGTTGGGTCGTTGAGCTGGGGGGAGAGAGAATGTGGGGAAAGAAAGAAAACGGAGGAAAAGAAAATTTGGTAAAAAAAAAAATGAAAATTAGAAATGTAAAAAAAAAAAAAAAAAGACACTGGAGGCAAAAAAATAAAATAAAAATAATCGCGTTAGGGACACATAAAAGCGAGACGTTGGGATGGACGGATCCAATGACAAAGAGTGATGTCTAATTTGATTATCATCGTTATGTTTAGTATTAATTAAGCACTGTTTAAGGTAAGAATGACACGGACTAATTTAGTTTGGTTAATCATTAGATTAGTGTGGGCTATGTGCTTGTTTGATTATAAATAAAAAATTAATTCTTACATAGTGCGGTGACGCTTATATATTACCTAATTAATTACAAAATTTTCTAACATTTTCAGATTGGAAGAGTTATATGCTATTTTTTAATTTTTTTTCCTTTACTTCTACTGTTTCTATTAAGCTAAACACACTTTAAGTGTGTGTGTGGCTGTAGAGAATGGATTAGCACTTAAGTCCAATGGCACCGATATTTTAACAAGAAACATGTACGTATTTTTCTTTCGGGGCTTGAACTTTTGACGGACAATAAATAATTATTCCAGTAATACTATATCTGCTAATTAATTTCACGACTAGATCTTTCAGCTAATACACCACGTAAAGTAATTAGGATATCTGAAAAGTCAGTGTTATATCTCAAACATACAAAATATACAAGAAATATCTGATAAAATTTGTAATTTTAAATTTTCAAGATTTTTTGGGTAAGTATCTATGCGACTTACTTCTTAAGCTTTGGGATGTTATACGAACAAGTTCAAACATTTTAAAAGTGAGTATGCAAAACTATTATGCAACCAGCTTAGAAATAAGTTGAGCAATTTAACCGACAGTCTGATCAACACTGCAACACCTTTAGACAGAGATTAAGTAGATATGAACAAGTCTTGAGCCGCCTAGTATTAGTAAGTAGATAAAACTGTTGAATGAGAATGGACAGATTGAAGGATAAATAAAAAAAAATAAAAAAATAAAACTTGGAAATGCAGTAGCACGGAGAAAAAATAAATTGTGTGTGTATTAATACCAAAAAATCTTCAACAATAGAATCAGATATCCACACCGTTGAACATGATCTCTATCTGAGTAAAAATAATATGTTAGTACATCAAGTAACTAGAAATCCAAAGGGTAAAATACATTCAAGTAAATGGACTTATAAGTAAATAATTTCTAAATGTCTTATCTTTTATCCATGGATAATTTGGAGCAAGAATTTTTTCACTCACTATCCCTCATTATTGGGATATTTTGAATGATCCACCTAGATTGATTGGTCCATTGAAGAAAAATAGTCATTGTTCCTATGTTTCGATCAGTGGTATCATTGTCCTCCGAACCACTCTATAATCAGCATATATTTGAGACTATATACATCATACGTATAAATAACACTCAATTTTGAAATTTGGGAATGGATGCAAATTTCCCTCGGAAGAAACTATATTGATATATGTTCGCCTCTATGTATATACGGAGTGCTGATTTGAAGCGGTCGGTTGTCCATCAAGTCCGAAACAAGATACAAACTACAGGATGTGATGTTTGATGATAGTTCTATTATTACTCATTAATAGAATGCGGATGACAATTGCTCGCTGTTAAAATCCTCAAAACGGATAGAAACCACAAGATTTGGGTTGGACTCTGCAACGACCCACTTCTTCTTCAACTACTAATTGCAAATTTGGGCTTGGCCATCTAATTGAAGGGAACGAGACCATCCAATCGTTATCACTTATCCATCGGGTATGGGTCTTGACTTATTTTTCTTGCCATGATGCCAGCCATTCACTGTGATATGATATTTATTTGCTAGCGAGAGGCTGAATCTAATAAGTCTATATCGTTGATACGATTGATACTTGTGTTAACAAATTATCTCGCTAATCCTAGTCCTAACCTTATAATTAGAGACTAATTTTTCTAATCATAAAATGATAAGATGGTCCCAAGTTCATAATATTCCTTGGAAAACAAAACATATAGCCAGTGCACTCGATGCTCAGAACTAATAGAATATTAATAGAGAATAATATCCAAAACTAATTATATTAAAATGGATTTGTCTGCAGGAAATAAAGAGAGATACCTAACGCACCCACCCCCACACGATGTTGGCATTGATTGAGAATTTATATTGCTGCGTTGAGATTCGTGCTTAGCAAGTGCGTTTCTGGATTCTGCAGCGATCGAAAAAAAAAGCACACGAGGGGGCTGAGGCGGGGGCTCGTGTCAAGACAAAAGAGGCGCGGGCGTGCTGGGAAAACTTCGGACCTGGACGCAGCCCCAATGCCCCCCACTCTGCACGCCGCCGACTGCACACTTCTCTAATTGTTTCCAAAGGAGCACACCATTTTTCCTAGAGAGCCCACTTTACAACTGTCCGGACTTTAAGTCCGGACAAAAAAAATATTGAGAAGTGGACTCACTAGGAAAATTGGTGTGCTTCTTTGGAAACTCCCCACACTACTCTAGTTATGAAAGAGTTTTTAAATTCACAGATTAACCTCTGAAGAGTATATATGCTTAAAAATTAGACTTTAGCCTCCCAAATCTTCATATTTATAATTTAGTCGCTCAAATCCTTTAAATTATCTCATTTTAATCATCAACCATATTTTCGGTCCGAATTTCCCTTTATACCCCTGTGTCACTTTAACCCTTCCTTCACTCCCTTTCTTTCCTCTTCCTTCTCTTTTCCTCTTCTTATTGGATTTCCCTCTTCATTCTTCTCCTCTCTCTTTTTCTTTCCCTTTTTTATTGGATTCTCCTGAGTTACTTCACTTTAGAAGTTAACTGGGAGGAAAGAGAGAGAGGAGAAGAATGGAAAGGGGAACCCAATAAAAAACGGAAGAGAGGAGGAAGATGAAATGGAGAAATAAAGTGAAGTAACTTAGGGGTATAACGGGAAATTCAGTCTAAAAATATGACTGGGAGACTAAAGTGAGATAATTTGAAGGATTTGGGGACTAAGTTATAAATATATAAATTTGGAAAACTAAATTCTAATTTTTAAAGATTTAAGGGACAGATATGTAAAAAACCCTATATGCTTATGTGCTTGGTATCTAATTACTGCACTTTGTAATTTACAAGGCGTTAGCCATGCAGTCACTAAAGTTAAAATCCCAAATCGTTTGTTAGATTGTTTACATGGCGTTGAAACACGTATAAATATATGTATATCTTGATTCATAATAAATATATTGGTTGATTCTGATTATTTCATAACATGATATCAGAGCACATTATAAAATAAATTTTAATCGTCAATGTATCATAATTGATGGTCGACTCGTACTCTAACTACTACTTCGACTCTGACTTTGTAATCGTGTCATCAACTATTTCACTTTTTATTTCTTCTCTACAATTTTTATTTCATCTCTACTTCATGATTGTAGGAACTTAGCCTGATCTCTCTTCAATTGAAAGTGTGTAATTCAGACTTGATGTAACCCTTTGCTCATTGTTTTGCCTACTTCTACTTCTAAATAAGAAGTTTATTTACTACCTACTATTTTTTCTAAAAAATAAGTTTATCTACTACTTATTACAGTTTCTAATAAAGAAGTTTATCTGTTTTCTATTATTGTTTTTAAGAAAAAAATTGATCTAATGCATACTATTATTCTAAAAAAAAGTTTATTTGTTCGAATAAGGGTACGTGCTGATGATTTAAGTGATTCACGTACTACTACTACTACTATTACCGTCTACTGCTGTTATTGTTGTTGTTGCTAAGTTAAGTATAATTGTTATTTATAATCCAACTTGAGGAGGAGTATTAGATTCGAAAAGTATTTTGTACTTGGTTTTAGTTTAGATTTAGTCTCACATCATCTATTGGATTATTTGTATGACATTGAGACATCTATAAATATATATATCTCATGACTCAAACATAGATCGGTTAGTTCTGATTATTTCAATGTTTATATCTTATCAGTCTTATCTAATATAATCACATAAAACCGGAACCGAAACATTGTTTTGTCGAATTTCAATTTAGTGCAGCAGTAAAACTTTTTGGCAAAACTGTGAAAGGTTTGAAATTTAAACCTGTCATTTAAATTGGAGAATTACTATGAAAATCTAGTTAGAAAGGATTATGGTTTTTTTTTTTTTTTTGAAAAAATAAGATAATTCTTTTTTAATGTATTGCTATAGCCAGCTTCAAGTCTGAGTTCACTTTGTGGCATGAACAAAATTCAAGATTTCCCAACTCTAAGAATTTCTATTTAAAATTGAACAAGATAGAAAAACAAATGTTCGTCTCAGGTGAAAATGGACTTTCAATCGATTTATATATTCCTGGGACATTCAAACATGATTGCTAGATCAGCCTTTGCAATTATTTTTAGATTTAGGGCTCACAATATTTTATTGATTCTTGAGGCCTTGGAGAACCTTTGCTTGCTTTCTATGTAAGAAAAGTGTTTCATTCATGGGAGTTGCTAGATGCGCCCCATACTTGTCCTAGTGAGCCCCAATTTCTTAGTGAGCTCCAGAGTATTTTTAAACCAGTCCCTTTCTCTTAGTGAGTTCCGTAATTTTTCCAGTTTTGTCTCCGAAATCATTTGAGAGGGAAAAATGGGACTCACTAAGAGAAAATGAGGCTCACTAGGAAATTAGGTTCTCCAATTGTTCCTTCTCTCCCTTCTTCATCTTCACTCTCTTCTTCTCATCCCTACTCTCTTCTTCGTTCTATTCATTCTCTCCACTATGCTCTTCTTCTTCCCTCTCTCTTCAGCGACGTTCGACCATGTCACTGTTAACGCGCCCAGTCCAGTGAAGAAGATACGACGACGTGCCGTTGAGCCCTGCGACGAAGGTATTTTTCCTATTTCTTTCCTTTCATTCCAATGTTGAACTTCTATATTGTTCAATAGTGGTAGGATCTAGGGTTTAGAATAATTCATGCCCAGTGCGATCTATCCAAGTTCAAAATAGCAAAATGATCTCTGGCCGGGGTGGAAAACCCAACCAATTAAATAAATAGGCCGGGGTTACAGTCCTTGCCAGTGGGTCTCTATGCCGGTGTTATAACCCTGGCCATTGAGATAAAAAAATACATATTTCCAAAATCTTTAAAAATCATCATCTTTACACATCCTTCAACTTAGAGTGTTTATTGACTTTAAATTTTAGAGCTTTGGAGTCACTTCTTCCTCTCTTTTTTTTTGTTTCTTTTTTTTTTTTTCAAGAGCGCTCGCGCAAAGATGAGAGGGAGTTTAAGGGATTTGGGTGCACTAGGAAAAACGAGAAGAGGGAAAAGAGGTATTAGGGCTCACTAAGAAAAATCTAAGAATAATTTCGTTCAAATTTATAAATGACAAACTTATAAATAAAGTGAGTCATTTACATAGGACTCACTAGGACAAGTATGAGGCGCATCTAGCAACTTCCTTCATTCATCAAGGTTGGGCAAAAATCGCTACTTTTGCGGTGAGTGCTCGTCATCTCGTGTTCTCAACGTCCCAACGCAAGAACTTTCTGTGCAAAGATGCTCTCGCCCAATGCTCATCGGAACTTGAACCAGATTCCGGTCGACATTGGGCCATTGTTGGCCCGAGTTAACTGCACTTGTGCCTACCATTTGTCGAAATCAAAGCACAAGAAATCCTCATAAAATATTAAAGTTTTCTCAAATATTTCCATAAGTTTTTTTTTATATTAAATAAATATCTATGAAGTTTCAAATTTTATGGAACTCCATATTGCACAACGGGAAGATTAATTAATTGATTTAAAGACACAATAAATACTCACTCTCCGACAACTTCAGATATACATGTTCTGAGTAAATATACTAAATCAGAAAGTAGGTATTTAAAAAGGTTGAATAGTATGTAAATAATACATTTTTAAATCGATTCATTAATTTTCTGATAATGCCATTTGGAGTTTTTTTAAACCTCAGGGGAGTTTACATAGCATAAAATAGCTCGGAGGGTTTTTGGAAAAAATGTGATACTTTGTGGGTTTTATCCACTTTAGCCTTTTAGTTTCATAAATTTCCTTTTGCAAATCCATTGGAAATATGAAACTGAGATTACTTTTAAGGAAAAAAAAAAAAAGAAAAAGAAAAAAGAAAACAGTAATTCTATTTTTTTTAATTTTTTTAATATCATGATATCCACTTCTAAACTTATTTTTAATTAAATTTTATGAGTTTTTATGTTCATTTGTTTTCCATCAAATAGATACAAAATATTATACTTATTAAAAACCGTTAATTTTGTGTGAATTTGATGGAAGATTAAATCAAAATTAAAATTCAAAAAAATTAACTATAAGTAATAGATTCTAAAAAGAAGTTGAAAAAAAGAAGATAGTGAGAAAGGGCTGTCAGCGTAGAAAATTTCAGTTTCCTAAGCCGCTAACTCATTTCTATTATTATCTTGAAATTTTATGAAAATATTTATTTTGTTCATGTACACATACCAGAAATCTAGTGCACTGTATTTCCTAAGTTCAGAGATTTGGAAATTATAGCAATTAACAAACAAATAAATGACTTAATTTTAGAAAGGAGAATAAAAAGATTGGGCCTCAAATTTCTAAGGTCTTCATTAAGGCCCCACTTTCAGCCCCTTATGTTAAGCGCCAATCTTTACATTGCACTGGCGTAAGGCCCACCCTTTGGCCTTTTGGACTGGTCTTAGTTTAATTAACAAAATATCTAGATTTACAAATTATAATTACTTATTATTTATTAAAAAGCGAACCGATTGTTGTTGTTGTATGTTTTTCTTAACAAAATATACATGGCAAATTGAGAGATACTTTTAAAATTTATATAATAATCATGATAAATGACAAACTACATGTAGATTAATTTAGAAAAATAATTTTTTTTATGACAATAGTTGATGTAAAGAAATGCAAAATGATATTTCCATAAAGATTGAGTTTGAACATTGAATAGTTTGGTTACATGAGCTTTTCTTTTATTTAATGGAGAAAAAAATTAGGTAAATAATTAACTTTAGAGAGAACAAATTTGGCTTTAGGATTTAGCTTCAGAACAGGCCATAAAAGAGTTACAGGTGGGGGTTGGCTGGGGGGAGGCCCATACAAAGGCCCTGGAGCCCTGGATCCAAAAATATAACATGCCAGACAGTTCAGGGAGTTTCTAAAGGGGCACACCATTTTTCTAGTGCCCGCTTAATAACTTAATAACTATCCGCTTAATAACTTAATAACTATTCGGCGAAACCAAAAATACTTGATAACTATCCGGCAATTCAAAAATATCCTGCAAAATGGGCTCATTAGGAAAAATGGTGTGTCCGCTTTAGAAACTCCCGACATTTCGGCACTTTAATTGCTCTGTTTTGCGAGAGGACCTGAATTAGGTCCATACTTTTTTCAGAACCGCAAAGTGGGCCTCGGGAGGGCCCCAACTCATTTCCGTATACCCCAAATGTCTAAGGGCGAAACCCACTAAATTTGTTTCTTAATTTTAAATTTGTCATTTTTTTAAAATTTTGACAGGTATACCATTAACCAAATTGGTTCGGATTTTTCAAATGAGTCTTGATTCAAATGACATTACTTATCTCCAATTTAAAAGTGGTGGGGAAATGGTAGGGACTCATTTGGTTAATATTGCAAAAAAATATGATATGTGTGTATGTAAGTTTAATTAGCAAAAGGAAAAAAGAAAAAAAAATTGGTCCCGATTTTCTTTCTAATTTCTTACTAAGTTTGCTCACTCATATTGGCTCTCTTAAATTAAGCTTGTGTGACTCATACATCTAAATTGAACCACTCTAAAAATTATATTTCTTCGTGCGAAACCAAAGATATTGTATGTTTCCAAAAGGATGAATTTCTGCTAGGCGCTTAGCAAACCTAAGGCTAATCCCTGTTTGCAAGCAGGCCTTAACGTTTTCTTTGGGCAGCCTGAAGTTTGCCATACAAAGTATATGGGAACATTTAAGACCTTGTGCAAGATGTAGGATGATCACAACTTACTGATAGAATAAATTCTCTGAAAGATTGATTCGTTAGTTTGCAACAGATGAGACCTTGCGCATACATTATGAGACGCTTGGGAATATATTATGAGACGCTTGGGATGTTTCAATTTTTTTTTTTTTTTGATGTTAAATGGCGGGGTATATCCCCGCATTCCATTAATAAGATAATAACAGAATAGTCATAGTCTCGGTCCATTAGTACAATGGACCTAATAAGTTTACACAATTAAAGCATGTAATCAAAAGTACATAAAACGCAAGTAGCAAAATGAAGAAAATGAAAAAAGCAACACACTTTTCCCGCCAATCGATTGGTCAAACTACCAGTCCATCACCCATCCATCCTCCAGAAATCTTCCCCTACTCCTCCTGTGGTGATGTAACCTCCGTCTCGTTAGCGGAATCGCCATCTAATAGATAAAGTCTCTCCTCGTCTGACGGGATAGCTGTAGCAACACACTCCTCCACCCATCCATCCTCTAGAAATCTTCCCACACTCCTCCTGTGGTGATGTACCCTCCATCTCGTTTCCCGAATCAACATCTGATAAATGGAGTCTCTCCTTGTCTGGCGGGATAGCTGTCCACATGATAAAATCACGAACAATAAGTTTCATGCAATAATCCAGTGAATGATATTTCTCATTAAATAATCTATTATTTATTTCTCTCCAGATAACCTAGCAAAACGCAACCATAATTGTTCTAATTTTTGGGTTCGTGTTATCCCGTTGTTAAGTTTTCTCAACAAGGTTGCATTTAGAGTTATATTAACATTCACCCCTAACAATCTCCTATATAATTTCTACATACTTCTGGAATAAGAACAGTTAAATATCATGTGCTCAATCAATTCCTCTTCTCTCTTACACAAAATGCAGATGTTAGGGCCACTCCAAAATTTCTTTTTGTAGTTTCGACCAGGTGAAAAGAGCATCTTTGCATACGAGCCATAGGAATATTCTAATCTTTCGGGAACATTTAGCTTTCCAAAGCAATTTGCTATTTATCGAGGTGATTTCTCCATTTATGAAATGGCGGTAAGTGGATATGATTGTGAAGTTACCATCTTTCTTCCACTTCCACTTTGGTATATCTTCCTCAACCGAAGAGGGTATCCAATCACTCATAAATTGTTTGAGCATTCTAATTCTTACAAATTCATGTTCAGGCAATGGCATCGAGTTCCATCTCCATCTTAATCGTCTCTAATACTGGCTAACTCTTAACATTCTTATACCTTACTTTATGGAAGATATCGAGAAATAATATCTAGAGTGGGATTTGTGAGCTTCAATTATTATTATTATTTTTTTAATTTTTCTTTTTGTCTGAACAATTACTTGGATGGGACCATAAAATTGGCAAGCAAAAAAAAAAAAAAAGTATAGTAAATACGAGTGTCGGTCATCTATGCTTTGAAAATTAAAAGGAAGTACCAATCTCTCCAATTTATTAGTTGAGCGCAAGAGATTAAGAGATATGGGAGTAAAACAAGTGGCTTTTCTTTGCCATATTCATTCTTACAAATTTACATAACTAGTTCAAAGAAAACAAAAGAGATACCATCTCAGTTTTCAAATCCAAGACTAACATGGAAACTAAAACTGAGGGGAAAAAAAAAAAAATAATAAAGAAAAGAAATGAAACGCCAGTTCACATTACACCTCGGTCTGATGTGCTCAACACAGCGGTTTCTCGGCGAAGCCCCGGAGCAGCGGCCGGGCTTCGGCCTGCAGCGCTCTCCGGATCGCCCCGCGGCCGCGGTGGCAGCAGCTAGAGGATGTCAACAGTCGAGATTCGCCTTTGACGACGACGACGATGAAGAAGAAGGCAACATGATATGATGGAGAATTTGCTCGAAGTCGGATTCGTCGCAGGGGATGGAGAGGGGGCCCACATTGTCAAACCCGTATTCCTCCTCGGCCCGGTCCAGCAGCTCCCCGAACACCGGGTGGTTCAGGTGCGCCGCGCGGACAACATACCGCCGGGAGGTCGGCCCCACGCAGACCGCGACGTGTCCCTTCGGCACGTCGGGAGGCGGAGAAGAAGACTGCGAAGGCGGTGAGAAGGGTGCACGGATCTTACACCGGCGGAGGACTTGGTGCAGCCGTACTATGTGTAGGATTTTGGAGCTTTTGGCCATTTTTAGTCCCATATTGATTGTTTACTAGAGTTGGGAGTCAGAGAAGGAGAGGGAAAGATAGCGATGCCGAGGGGATTTTATAAGGCTGTGTTTGGAGAGTTGTTTTCTTCGTGAGCCCTAACTTTTGGGGCTCATTAAAAAAAAACATAGGGCGCATCTAGTAACTATCCTGTGTTTGGTTTGAGAAATTCTAAATGCGCACCACATTTTACTAGTGACACAACATAGGGGAAATGATGCTCACTAGAGTTGGGAGTTGGAGAAGGGAAGGGAAAGATAGCGATGCCAAGGGGATTTTATAAGGCTATGTTTGGAGAGGTGCTAGATGCCCCCATACTTTTCTTGGTGAGCCCTAATTTTTGGGGCTCACTATAAAAAACATAGGGCACTTCTAGTAACTATCCTGTGTTTGGTTTGGAAAATTCTCAATGCGCACTATATTTTACTAGTGACACAACATAAGGAAAATGGTGCTCACTAGAGTTGGGAGTTGGAGAAGGGAAGGGAAAGATAGGAATACCGAGGGGATTTTATAAGGCTGTGTTTGGAGAGTTGCTAGATGCCCCCATGTTTTTCTTAGTGAGCCCTAACTTTTGGGGCTCACTAAAAAAAACATAGGGCGCGTCAAGTACCTATCCTGTGTTTGGCTTGGGAAATTCTAAATGCGCACCACATTTTACTTGTTACCCAACGCAGGGAAAATGGTGCTCACTAGTAAAATATGGTGCGCATTTTAGAATTATCTGTTTGGTTTAAAGAAAATGAAAGAAAAAATAAAGAAAGGGAAAGAAAAAGAGAAAAAAATGGAAAAATAGTTTATTTTCTTTTAAATTTTTCCTCAAACCAAACAATAGAAATATCTTCTTTCTTATTTTCTTTTTTCCCCCCTTTATTTTCCCTTGAGCCAAACAGAACCTAAAGGAATATGATAAATGTATCCACCAATTTCGTAAGTACCAAAGATTTTAATTTTAGTAAAATTTTTGTAATTATATTTAATTAACTAATTTATTTTTATTTTTTCAATTTCATTACAAATTTAACCAATTCTCTTATTTGTCTCATTCTTCTTTTATAATTTTTCTAGGCCTTAATAATTCTCAGTGCTCTAAAAATATAAATAATTCAAATCATAATAATTATCGGTACTTAAAAAATAGAAATAATTCAAATTTTAGGAATTCTAGAAACTCTATAAATTAAAAAGTTTTCAAACTATAATAATTCTTAATACTCAAAAAATAGGACGAATTCAACTCCTAGTTATTATCAATAATCAACAAATGAAAGAAATTCAAAAATTAAATTAGAAGTTATAAGACTTTTGAGACAGGGAGAGAGCAATTGGGTCGACGGAGAGGAGGCCAACCGTGAAATCGGGCTACTGAATTAAGAGGTCAGGGTTGCGCGACTGAGAAGAAGGTGACGGATAAGTTTTCAGGAACAGTGAGTGAGAGAAAGGAGAGAGAGAGAGAAAAAAAAAAAAAAAAAACCATAGTAAGGATAACTTGGAAATATGCAGGGATTAAGGGCGGACACGTGGGGGTTCTCTTAGTAGGGCCCACTCAAGTAAGCATAATATGGAGAATATGAGATAAGGAATAATAATATACTAATCTAAATTAAAGAAATAAATGCAGAATAAAGAGCAGCTGGAGTACTATTTCTCTTTTCTCTCAGGTTTTACCAATGGGTGGCTAGCCAAGTAAGTAAGGGCGTATTTGTTTGCATTAAAGTAAAACAAGAAGCAGAAGAAATAGGACTGGGTACACTAATTCATGTATTTGTTGGGACAAAAATAGAATTAAAAGTTACTTATTTTTTTTAAAATAATGCGGATTTTATGTGACAAGTTTATTTTAAATTTTCTATTAATCTCATTTTTAATTAGAAGAACTCTAGTAGGTTAGGAACAAAATAAAATATTAATATTTTTTTATCCTTCATTCTTATTTTTAAATTCTAACTTAAGTGACAAATTATCTAATAAAGGGTTAATTACAGTCAGACCCTCTGTAGTATTGGGGGTGTGTAACTGAAGTTTGAAACTCTAAAAAAAAAAAAAAAACCTGAACTGTTAGCACTGTTAGTGAGAGTTAGTTGTTTTCACTCTCCTTTTTTTTATTAAAATGCACTATTATCCTTCAAATTCCTACTCTAATATAATCTCTCTATTTAATCATCTCTCTCCCTCTCTCATAGTCACTCATGCTCCTTCTCTAACTGAAAGAGAGGGATCGAGAGGTGGATAGAGAGAGAGAGAGAGGAAGGGAGTATGCTGGTTAAATGAAAGAATGATGGTAGAATAGAAATTTGAGAGACATGAGTGCACTTTAGTAAAAAAAAAAGGAGAGTAACAGTCCAGGGTAGTGTTAACAGTCCAGTGAATTTTTTTGAGAGTTTCAAAACAATAAGGGTATTAAATTACACACCTCTAATACTACATTTGGTCTAACTGTAATTAATCCTATAATAAAATAAAGTTCTCATACTTACTACTATCGACTTCTTAACTTTATTAAATGTGTCTTTAATTTTCTGGGCTTTCTGCTTTTATTGTGGAAGCTGTTTCTAAAATAACAAGGGAGTTATTCTATGTTATCAATTGCTGCTAGCTGTCCAAATTAAAGACTCCAACGCACAAGCACCTAATAAATTATTTTGACTAGTAGACGCTGAGGAGTGAGCTGTGTTGCCCGCCAATCAAGGGACTCAAAAGATGTCCATTACTTTCAAGGAGAGTCTTCAACCATAAAATAACCAAAACAAATTTCTCGAAAATAAAACAAAATAAGACAAGGCATAAAGAAACAAACGTTGCCCTTTGCCCGAGAGAGTGAATATATTACAACTCTGCCTTGGTTGTTCTGGCCGTCCAAAATGTACCTGCATGCAGGGCTTGCCCGGTTCAATCGCATGCGCACTAACGAAGTCTAAACTCTCACAAGAACAAGAACAGAGAATGGGACAGTTAGACTGTACGTAGAATGAATGATCATCCGACAACCATCAAGAATCTACGGGTTGTGCCGGACCACCTGGCCGTCCCGATCAGACGGCACATATACCAACCCGACCCACTAAACAATTATACTGAAGCTACATGGGAATATATCCTGACTACATATTCTCTCCGATCGTGGAGATCAGAAACAGAGATTGGTGAACCGTAGGGATATATATATATATATATATATATATATATATATATATATATATATATATATATATATATATATATATATATATATATATATATATATATAGAGAGAGAGAGAATAGAAAATTAATCGGCCGTGAAGAGAGTTTCTTCACCGCCGCTTAGGTGTTCCAATACAATTATTATACGTGGCACTACTAAAAAATAATAAATAAAAAACTTCCTTAACCACCTTTTGAGTAGTGCCACGTGTAATAATTCTAATAAGCCATCTAAGTGACGGTGAAGGAACTCCCTTCACCGCCGGTGAATTTCTAATTTACTCATATATTTATATATATATGAGGAAACGGGAAATACACCGGCGGTGAAGGAAGTTCCTTCACCACCGCTTAGGTGTCCCAATAAAATTATAACACGGGGCGTTATTCAAGATAACAAATAAATGAATTCTATTAAATGATATCACGTGTAATAATTTTATTGGGCCCCCTAAGAGGCGGTAAAGAAAACTCCCTTCACCGCCGGTGTATTTCCCGTTCTCTCTCTCTCTCTCTCTCTCTCTCTCTATATATATATATATATATATATATATATGAGTAAACGGAAAATTTACCAGTGGTCAAGGGATTTCCTTCATCGCTGTTTAGGTAGCCCAATAAAATTATTACACGTGCGCCACTCAAAATGCGGTTAAGAGAATTCATTTATTTATTATCTTGAGTGGCGCCACGTGTAATAATTTTATTGGGCCACCTAAGTGGCGGTAAAGGAACTCTCTCCACCGCCGATGAATTTCCCGTTTCCTCTCTCTCTCTCTATATATATATATATATATATGAGAAAAATAGAAATGAGCTGACAAATCACGCAACTTATATGAGCTGCAATTCATTTTCACTATCTTCAATAAATTTTTTTTAAAAATTTCATTTGCATTATGTTCTCGACCCCTTAGAGTTCACTTATACCCAATTTCTTGGGTTTTAGTTTTGATTTGGTTCTCTATTAACTTAACACAAAATTAATTATTTTCAATGTATAAAACATTTTATATGCACTTGATGAAAATGTAAATGAATTTCAAAATTTATGAAATTTAATCCGAAAGAAGTTAAGGAGGTAGAGATAGTACTTGTAAAAAAATTATTGTATCATTACAGTTTTGTGGCTAACTCATGTAATTTTTCCTGAGTTAGCGGCTCACTTGCAGTAATCCCTAAATATATAGACGCACACACGGTGTTTGCAAGTACGATGTTGGAACTAGCTAGTGCAAACATCACCCAACATGCATGCTTGATGCTTCAACAAACTGACCAAGCCAGATGCACGTAAGATTAGATTAGTTAGTTAAGGGCAATATTGAGGCATCATTCAATTCCTCGTAATATATATGCTTGTGTTTGTGATGCTAGGACGAGTTGAAGATAAAGAATGTGAATAGTATATACATGGTGAAATTGTGATGGCTGCTTTTGGACACATTTGACACCCTAGCAATTTTTTGAGCTCGGGATGCCATGATGCCCGCACGGTTGACAATGACGATGATAAGTGCTTGGAGAATGATTGGTGGTGAGAACATAGCTAGGTAGCATTGGTGAGAATATTAAATAGGATTGATTATCTTTGCTTAATTTGATACCAATTTTTGGTACTTGTTTGGTCGTTTTGCTTGACTAAATTAAGCAAAGATACCGCGTCTTTTTGCTTTATTAGGGCACTGTTTCGTTGGCTTTAAAGTTGAAAAATAGAAATTGAAATGCATTTTCATTTCCCGTTCAGTGCTTGTTTTGCTGCGACCGATCTATGGCAACAGTATTCGATCGCTATAATAATTTTGATCCAATTTTGCAGTAAATGTTGCATTATGCAGTTTCTGCTGTAAAATTGTAACTGCTGGTCAATTTTTAGTCCGTTTCATTCAAATATTTGAATTAAAAGTGATAATTTTAATTTTTTAATTTAAAATTTTTGAATATGACAAACAAAAAATTAACTATTAATTCCGAATGCAAATGTTGAGTAGTATATGTTAATATTTTGCCTGTAAGTGGAGCCAAAGCGGTGTCACACTTATACCAAACACAAACAAGAGGAGGAATAATGAGACTGTGATGATGGAGGGTAGTCTCAGTACACTATTTGAAAATGTTTTTGTTGCAGAACACCTTATCCATGGTCGGAGGAAGAGAGAGTTAATAAACCCGTAGGAAGTTGGAGACTTAAGTTTCAACATTCCTATCCATCTCCAAAAGCTCAAGCTCCCGACAATTGACACATATGGATTAGATTTTGATTGTGTCTATATAAAATTTTAAACTAAAAATAAAAAATTTATTTTTCAAATAAATTTGTATAGAAAGAGTCTATTTTCCCTCTCAAAAAATAAAATAAAATAAAATAAAATAAAATAAATAAAAAAATCAGGACGAGAATTAAAGGGTGTGAGAGAGTCACATCAAGATCTCTCCTAACTCCAGCTCAAAGTTGCCGTTAACAGCCTTCATTTTGCTCCCAAGAACAGGAGGCAACGTGCGGACTATTGTTTCAAGTCAAGTCAACATTACCAACTAGCACCAAACATAATTTGTGTTTATATATATATATATATATATATATATATATATATATATATATATATATATATATATATATATATATATATATATATATATATATATATATATATATATGAGAAAAATGGAAATGAGCTGAGAGCTCACGCAAGTTATCTGAGCTGCAATTCATTTCCACTCTCTCTAATATTTTTTTTTAAAAAAAATCTTTTGGATTATGATCTCGACCCCCTAGGGTTCACTCATACCCAATTTTTTGGATTTTAATTTTGATTTAGTCCTCCATCAAGTTAATACAAAATTAACGGTTTACAATGAATAAAACATTTTATATGCATTCGATGAAAGGATAAATAAACTCTAAAATTTATAAAATTTAATCTGAATGAAAGAAATTAAGCAAATAGAGATTGTAATTAAAGAAAAAAATTGAAGAAAAATCATTGAATCATTATGGTTTTGCCGCTAGTTCATATAACTTTTCCTGAATTGGCAACTCACCTACAGTAATCCATATATATATATATATATATATATATATATATATATATATATATATATAGAAAACGGGAAATACACCGGCGGTGAAAGAAATTTCTTCACTGTCGCCTAGGTGGTCCAATAAAATTATTACGCGTGGCGCCATTCAAGATAACAAATAAAATAAATTTTCTTAATTGCCTTTGAGTGGTGCCACATGTAATAATTTTATTGAGCCACCTAAGCAGCGGTGAAAGAACTTCCTTCACCGCCGATGTATTTCCTGTTTACTTTTATATATATATATATATATATATATAGAGAGAGAGAGAGAGAGAGGAGAGAATTTAAGTTCTACTCATCAGAAGCATGTTTGGTCAAGCTCTTTCATTGATTAGACGAATTAAACTTTAACAAAAATCTATACTTGTGTAAATAAACTAACGAAACACGCACAACCAAAGCCCAGATGGCACTTCAACCAAAAAAGTCAGGTATTTACTCCAAAGTGAATTTCTAGATGCATCCTGTATTTTTCTTAGTGAATCTAAATTTTTTAGTAAGCCCTAATAATGAGCCTTATTTTTTTTATAGTGTGCCCCAATTTCTAGATGCTGCAACAGCGATAGCAGCAGAGACAACAGCAAGACAAGTTCCGTGAGAAGAAAAGGAAGGGTTTAGAATTTTTTGGTAAAAAATTAATATTAAATTTATAATAATTTATTCTTTAATCCACGGGCTTACAAGCAAAAACACGTGGTCGTCTAAAATTCCCATTTTCAATTGGAAATGTCAAAATCACGTCTGTTAATGCTGCGGTCCCCAGACGGAGTCGAGTATCAGCAGCCGCGCGAGCGTCAGAATTTTAAAAACAAATATTGGGCCCTCATCTCCGCAAGTTTGCCGTCCCTCCGCCCCGCAAATTTTAAGTTGGCGGTGGAGCCCACTCAACACGGCAGGCTGTGATTGCAACGCAAAGAATCTTCCCTCGGAACCCAAAATCCCAATTAAATCCAATTCAATTTCCAGCAGAATATATAAAACAAAACAAAAGAAACAAAAAGGACCAAAAGATTGACAGAAAGGCTAACCAAAGATCCCGCATTCCCGCGGTGGAGACGGCCGAGCTCACGAGATCTCGCCGCCGAAACGAGGAATTGAGATCGAGATCGAGATATGAAGAAAGCTGGCGTGATTGCAGCCTCGGTAGCCGCCGCCTCTTCGGTGGTGCTCAGCTCCAAGTCCGATCGTTATGCCGCACACACGCCCGATTCGGACGAGGTGTTTTTATTTGATTTTTTAAGGAAATTAGGTTGTTTGGGTTTTCTAATTTCGGAATTTAGGTTTAATTTTTTTTTTTTTTAAATGTTGAATTTAGGGCTCGAAGCGAAAGCAGGGTGGATTGGAGTCGAGGAGTGGAGGGGAGAGAGAGAAATTCGCGCCGAGATTCGACGGATTGAGATTCATCGAGACGCTGGTGACTGCACACAGGTGACGGACGTCGGACTACTGTTTGTTGGTGTTTTTTTTTTTTTTTTTCTTTTTTTTGCCATTAGGATAAATTGATATTGTGAGATTGTTTTTTTTTTTTTTTTTTCTTTTTCCTTTAAAATACAATTGTGATTGTGATTCTGATTTGTGATGAGAGGTCTACAAGTTTTGTTAGGTCTGAAACTGTCAAGAATAGAATATATGAGAGATGTTGGTCTTTTTGGGTGGTTAAATTGAATATCACACACTTTCTTGTTTCGCCATATTTTCCCCTTTTTGTTGGATTTTTTTTTTTTTTTTTGTCACTCTCTTGGAAAAAAAAATTGTTCGATCGGTGTGGGTCGGTTAATAGTCATTCGTTCAGCCTATACATATATTTTTTATAATTAAACTCGCACATGTATATTTTTAATAATTTTAGAAAATCAAAGTCAGGTTCCAAAGAAGCACACTATTTTTTTCCTGGCTCATAGTGAGCCACGTAACGAATGTTTTGGCTCAAAACTTCAACCAAATGTTTAGTCAAATGTTTAGTGGGCTCACTGGGAAAAGTGGTGTGCTACTATAGAAACTGCCAAGACCAAGACATCTACTCGAATGGTTAGTTCGAGCTCGGTGGCGCATGATCCGCTTGTTTGGTTTCAAGTGGTTCCGCAGGAGCATTAGGTGCAGAAAAGCATACTGTTGAGACCCAACAATTTTTTTATTTTCCACTTTCATTTTCTTAATTGGTTCAAAGAAAATGGTTATAAAAAGTAGGGAATTTTACATATCTGTTTCTTAAATCTTTAAAAATTAGAATTTAATTCTCCACATTTTTATATTTATAATTTAGTCCTCCAAATCCTTTAAGTTACTTACTGTAATACCCAATCATATTTTTTATACGAATTTTTTGTTATACTCCTGAGTTACTTTATTTTAATTCTCTCTTCCTCTTCTCTTTTTTCTTATTGGATTCCTCGAGTTACTTCATTTTAAACATTAACTGAAAGGAAAGAGAGAGGAGAAGAATAGAGAAGAGAACCCAATAAAAAGAAGGAGAGAGGAAAAAGAGGAAAGTAAGGACTAAAATAAAGTTACTTAGAAGTATAATGAAAAATTCAAGTAAAAAATATGACTAAGAACTAAAGTGAGCTAAGTTAAAGGATTTAAGGGATTAAATTATAAATATGAAGATTTTGGAGACTAAATTCTAAAATTTAAAAATTTAAGAAACAAATTTGTAAAAACCTCTAAAAAGTAATAATGGAAAGTTATCTTTAATTAGTATTGTTACACAGGAATTGGTCATAAAAGTTGGGTAAATTCTAAGCGAGCACACCACTTGACTTAACCCACTTGACTTAGCGAGCACCCTAAGTCAAGTGGTGTGCTCATTTAGAATTTCCCTATAAAGTGATTTATGAAAAGTAAAGAAAGATTATTTCTCTGTAAAGTGATTTACAAAAAGTAAAGAAAAATTACCTTGATACTAATCAGTCGTGTTATTGTAAAGTGGTTAATCGGAGACCAATCAGTGTAGCTGTTCGGTGTCTATCTCTTTTTTGTTCCTTCCTCGGCAAGCGTCGGGAATTTCCTGAAGTGACGCTCCCTGGGCTTCAGAGTTTATGTAAATGCCCTATCTTCAAACGAAGCTGCTGACTAAAGCCTGATCCGAGGGTGTGCTAGAATTTCGTATGGTGAAGATGAAAGGAAGAAGTCATTGGTCCATGTCCAAAAATAATATTCACTCTTTATTCTTATAGCCTAATTCGACACAAAAAATACTCATCCTCTCGTAACTTTCTATTCATATAACTTTTTATACCAATCGTTTGTGGGAAAAAAAATCAACTTTCTAGGATTAGTATTTTCCATAAATCAATCTCTGGAAAGCAAAGAGATTGGAAATTGTACCTTTTTTATTTTGCATATCACTCTTGAGATCACTTTTCCTAAACCACTCAATCCCTTTACAATTTTTTTGTTACTAAAAGGCAAAATTTTGTTATATGTTGCTGCATCGTTTGTTTTGAACAAAATTATTGTCAGAGATTTATTATTTTTTTTTACTATAACTGAATTTAGCATTATCAGAACAAAATAGGCATAATGGCAACCGACTTAAAACCAGGAAAGTATGATACAGTTTTGAGTTAGTTTATAAAAAGAAAAAAATTGCAGGGGTTGTTGCAGTCAGATTGGTTGCAAACATACATACCAGTTGAAAATGGGTGAAATTGAAAATCAAGATTCAAATTGTGTAATTAGCATGACTTAGAAACAAAGGGGAAAAAAAAAAAAGTAGAAAAAGAAGTCATGATGCTAGTCACGGGGATTTATTTCGGAAAAACCAAAAAATAAAGATATTTAAGGTTAATCTTTATTTGATTACGAACAAGCTAAAACAGTCTACTAAAATGGTGCACATAAATAAAAGCGGTAAAATTATGATTTTTTTTTAATAAGAAGATCGATATGTTATTTGCTTAGTCAATATTCTTTTTTTAACTACACACTCTTTTAGTACACTTTTTTTTGTTTCTTTTCAATTTTTTTTTAACTACACACTCTTTGATTTTTTGGGTTCTCTCTGGTGCGGACTGGAAATTAATTGGTGCTCCTTCCGACTGATTTTGTCAAAATCTCATCCCGACAACTAGACAACAAGATGTTGACTCAAAATAAAATTTGGTTAAAAGATGGAAAGCAATGTTGGCATATTTAGGTTACTTACCGAATGACATTAATTTTTCCTTCAAAAGAAAAAAAAAAAGGGGGGCGGGGGGGGGGGGGGGGGGGGGGGGGGGGGGGGGGGGGAAGAAAAAGAAACAAATGACTTTCAAGTAGTTGGGGAAATAAGATGTTATGGCATAATCCATTCGGATTAAAAGCCCAAGTGATGCAGTCTAGCAAAGGCAGTGGGCCCATCCCATCTGATGCCCATGAAGAGATCACCTCTCATTTATGGGGAAGTTAAAGTGCGAGTTTCACCATCATATCCTTAATTAATATTTGACATTATTGATTAAGTTGAGTATTTATCATATTAACTAAATCTATCCTAAAATATGAAAACGTATTATTCCATATTAACTATAAATATCCTATTCTCTTGGAAAACGGGATGGTTCTTTGACAACTCGAGAGAGCCAGAAAAAGGTACCAGAGAGACATGGAATTTGAGAGATTGCAGTCCTATTGTTCTTCTCCAATAAAGAAACTTGCCTCCAATAACTAGAAAAAAGTAATAAAGAAATCAAGAGAACCAAGAAAAAGGTATAAGAGAAATAGAGAATTTGAGAGATAGTAATCCTTGTTATTATTCTTCATAATAATCCAACATCTCTTTGGCCGAACCCCTATCTCTCTAAAAGTTTGTCCATGCAATCTAGCCGGACAAATTTTAGCACAAACAGAAGGAAATGCCAATGCCTAACTAGGCAATTGGAATTGGTCCAGGAAAGAGAGGACAACAAGTTGAGCAAGGGGCAAGTCCGAAGATTCCTTCTGAGAAGCTAAACGTAACTATATTCAAAGTAGAGTCCCCCATATTAAGAACCAACAATGAGACCCTATATAACATTAACATAATACAAGCCGGGTTCAAACGCTGGAAAATAGAATTGCCTCAGATCCATTTCCACTCAAAATCAAGCTAAAAATGAAAGTTTCCTCCTAATGCCTCTTATAGGCTACAATGGAAATTCCAAAAAGAATTTCTAGAGGAGCACACCATTAGTCTTAGTGTGCACACTTCACTGAGTTTATATTACAAGTTTGCCATTGAAATTTTTGAACAATCTTGTCCTTGTTATCACCCAGAGAATGGCCGTCCGGGTTCTAAGCCGAACTGAAGAAACTTTTTCCGGATACAAGGACTCAAACTAAATGGGTTTCAATAATATAAAACCCACTAGTCAGGTCAAGACTCAAACTAAATGGGTTTTTCAATAATATAAAACCCACTAGTAGGTATACTACCTGACCGATAAGAATCCCGTCCACGGATATGGCCCAGACGGAATTATGTCACGGCAAAGAAAGATGAAGTTTTTTTAGGAACATTTTCCCTGCCCTCTAGCAAAAATCATCTCGTCTTAAAATGAAAGCCATGCTCACTAAGACCAGTGGTGTGCTCCTTTAGAAATTCCCAATTCCAAAACCAACTACGGAAATTCAAAATAAATTGAACGCAACATTTACTACAACCATTTGCTGTAATTCTACAGCAAATGCTGCATTTTACAGCAAATCAACTAAGGAAATAAATTGCAGCACAAATCAACTAAGGAAATAAATTGCAGCACAAATCAACTAAGGAAACAAATTGCAGCATCAATTCTATTTTGCAGCTGCAGTTACAAACTAAACTGCCCCTCAGTGAGAAGAAGCAGAGGAAGGAGAATGAAGAAAGCAAGTGCTATTAAAATTACAAAATTTACCTATCAATATTCTTAAAAATCAGATGTAAAATTAGTTATTTGGAAGCATGAAGTGTACTTAAAGTTGGTTTCACAATATAACATGAATTATATCGGGAATATATACAGATCGACCAACTAACTATTAGATTTATGGATGCTAAAATCCAATAACTATATGATGACGTATCATGCTCAATGCTCAGATTGAGAACCTGGGAAGTGATGGTTCCAAGAATCAGCAGAGAGAACACAAAAAATGGAGAACTTGCAAGGCTAGTCTTGGGGAAGAAGAACCTAAGCTCTCAGATCTCAGATCCGTTACAAATCAAAATCAAGCTAAAAATGTTAGTTCCCCACTAATGCCTCCTATAGGCTAAAATGGAAATTCAAAAACCAACAGCTATACTACAAAAATGCAAAATAAAATGTCTTGAGCCTCGCGGGCTTATTAACTATTAACCGGATTTTCTTCATTCTGAAGGGAACGAACCGGGGACCCATAACACCCAATCCACAGGCAAATCGATGGAGTTAGGTTCAACTCGCATCACTATACGACCTCCGGAATAAATGATCGGCTATGAAATAACTCAAGTTTGTGCCAAAAAATGAGGAGGTTACAAACAGAATAAACAAAAAGACTAATGACTGTTTGAACAATCTGTTCAACCCTTCTAGTCTTATCAAACATGAAAGTGTGTGCTATTAATTTACCGCAACATTCATATACGAACGCCGTAATTCACATTCACCGTCGCAACCTTGAGTTAAGCTCTTAACTATAATTTTACCAACACTGAGTTGCTTTATTTTACGTCACACAAGCATTTTTCCACACAAGTATAACCATGTCGAGAGAAACGCTTCGTGTTCTTCTGCAGTATCACTAGAAGAGACCCCTTCCCAGATTTTGTTGAAAACCAAAAAGGGTAGCAATTCATACAAGAAGACTGCAGAATATCATTAACGATCAGCAGAAGAGTTGGACACAGATTACAACAGAAAAAACCCTGTTTGGTAGATGGAATTCGGTTGGTAAGAGTAGTAGAATATAGGGTAGAGAGATATAGGTTATTTACAGTAAAGAGACACTAGATCCCCAACATCTCCAATTTCTCTCGAGGATTTGTCGGATTTAAGCCTTGAAATATAAATTCCCACATAGGCTTAATTCCCCAACGCCTCACACTTTTTCCAGTTTGGGTGAGAAGTTGGGAAGGAACTGAACCACAATTGATCTCCAAAGCCAACATTTACTCTTACCAACTTCCAATAGTTAGAAAATGTAAGCATCAATATTACGAATGTAACGAAAAGAAATAAGGAAAAATTGGTAACAGACACGAGAAAATAGAACCTCATTTTCACTTCTGAATGGGATAATAAGAGTGCTAACTCTTAGCATGATAATTCCAAATCTAAGTACAAAAATTTCTAGGATAGGATAAATGTCTTTGTATATGCTTCATATCGATTAGTGATACTTACCCCAAATTCCCGTTCTCCGCTGGGGCATGCCAAACAGCTAAAGAAGCTCCTGAACATCATCCCACAGTTTCTGCCCCCACAAACCAGTGGCAGTCCAACCAATATGAATTATCAACTGAATCATCCTTCGACTGTGCAGAAAAAAGAATAGAATGGGATGAGGCAGTAGAGAATGGGAATGAGCAATAAACACGCATCAGAATTCTGGAATCAAGTCAAGGGGGCAGTGCTGCAAGATGGTTTCTCTCTGCTGCCCATTTCTGTTTGTTGTCGGTCTACTTTCACCCGTCGGTAGAACAAAAGGTATGCTGCGGATGTCTTGATTGAATCTTCACTTGCAGGGGAAACATGACTGTCATCGAAATGGTACCAGCTGTCCTCTTCTACTAACTAAATGAGTTACAAAGGAACAAAGATATAAGATGAGTTAGTTTAACACTCAAATAATTACATCTCAGAAACATTTCATGCTTGTACAGTCATGTTATAGACTTTGATAAAATACCTTAGCATATGCAGAGTAGTGGCCACCACCAAGCCCTCCATAATGGTTATCCACAGCATAAAGCTCGTACACATGTGATTGACTTGCAGCAGCAGCATTGTGCTTGACGTACTTGCTTAAATCAAGATTGTGAACAGGGAAGTTAACAAAGGTGTCAAGCTTGTTTTTCAAAAATCGATTGTAAGAGAACCGCTTCAAGTGAACAACTAAAATCTCAGGTAATCTCCACAAGTCAAGTTTCTTAGACGCTTGTCTGTGCTCCTTGCAACTAGGACAATACCTAAAAGAACATCAACAAGAAAAGGCAAAGATACACATAAATATAGTGACATGTAAAAGATCTGTACATAAGAAGGCAAGGAGATCACTGACCACATATCATCAGGCCCTAGAGGTTCCTCTTTCAGAAATGCGTCCAAGCATGAAAACAAGGTGATAGCCTCCTGCCGTGTTTTCTTCGCCAAATAACCAGACGATCTGTAAACTTCTGGGAGACCCTCAAGGTAATCAAAGTCGTATAATTCATTGCATTTGTCTGACCATTCCAGCAGTACCCTTATGAAAGGTCCTGGAGATACAATAGAATCATCATCAATTTGGGTCCGGCTGTTACCCTTCTCATCAGTCAAGGCAAGCTGGAAGGACCAAGATCCATCATCCTCCTCTATCTCCATAAGGGAATAGGAGGATTCTGTATCACTTGAACATAGATTGCTATCATTTGACGGGACAATGCCATCTGAACTTGATAAATAGCCATTGGCCTTGCTAGTTTTGGCATGGTTGGTGGAGGCTTTTACTCGCAACAACGGTGATAGCAAAGTACACACTGCATAGCGAATATCTGCTCCAGTTTTAGCATCCTTGGAGAGACAAGTCACCAGTGGAGAACCAATTAGTTTCCGGGGTAAGAAATTATATTGAGGCTCCGCTATCCTGAATGGAATTTTGTGTTATTCAAAATATAACACCAAGAAAGAAAGAACGAAAAAATCCTTCAAAGGAATACGTAAATTATTAGCATTATGTGTTTGCACGAGTGGGAATTGAGAAGTGCATGAAACGATCTTAAGATATAAAAAAACTCGACTGATCTACGGTTCAAGCTAGTCCCTTGACATAAATGAGTTACCCTTTTTCCCCATAGTAATTAGGAAAGACAAACACACATCTTAACAATTGTGCTGATATCCTGAAATGGCCCTAGTTTGGTTCTTCCAAAGGAACCAGAAAAGTGCAAAGCATCTTACATTGTCTGCCTATGGACTAATCATGGTGTGGAGCATTTTACATGTAGCAAGTCGCTAGTAACAGGATGAGCATTTACGCTAAAAAGAAAGTAGATGTCCATATAACATGACACAGTTTTTTAAGCTGCATTGACATTCTGATCTAATTTATTTTTTCTAATACTTTCAAATAGAGCCACCCAAAATATTAGTTATACTAACACATGCAATGTAGCATACTCACCTAATACTCTTAAATAGTTAAAAAATATTTTTTTTTTACTGTCGCAACAGATTCTGTTAAAACCCAAGAGAGATTTAAACAAGCAGTCAACGGTAAAAATTGTTCTGTGATACATTGTGAGATGCACATAGCCTGAGTAATCCATCAGTCAGTTTGGGTTGAACTTCACACTATTTGATAACCAAACCAACTAAGGGACCAAATATAATGGATCGAGTTTCGATTCTTCAATTAGGCTTAAATGGCCCAGAGAGGGAAAAGTAGAGACAGGCAGAAATCTTCAATATCAGTACACAACACAAACAAATGAAAGCCAACATTACATTTTTAGAATCACTATCCAAAATTAAAATTTTCTTCAACAGAAGTTCAAGATCATAAATAGAACTTCATCAGCCAGGGGCTCTATCAAAAGAATGAACTAAGAAAAACTTTCTTCTACAGAATTAAGCGCATCAGTCATCACTCCGTGATCCATAAGTTTACACCTTGCATTTCACACAACAAATTTAATCAAAATAGACAAATTTCATCAAAATAAAGAGGCATGACAAAGTAAGGACTCAGAGGAGACGGTTGAAAAATTGGAGGTAGAGAGGAATTACAGTCAGGAAGAAAGTATTCTTGAGTGATGTTGGCAGAAAATTAGGGAAAGGGCTGAATAGGAGTAATCACTTGGAACTTGGGATAGGGCTGGCTATGAGTCAGCACTTGAATCTAGGGAAATACGAATTGGGAGTGATTGTGAGTCTGTGATTGTCTTATACTACAATTATAATTCTTATTTAAACTAAGAAGTAACAGGGGTCGGGTCAGGTAGACTACACTCAGAACTATAACAGACTGAGTCGAGTAAGTAGCTGAACATGACTAATTCAATTAGTTCAACCAGTCAAATCAGTAAGGATATTTCAGTTCTCAGATAATATGCTCCCCCCTACTGATGGTAACTTAAGGGGAAAAGAAAACCACTGCAGATGCGTAGTTTGAAGAGGGAATTATTGTTGGTAGGGTTTTGGTGGTGGTAGTTGGGAAGAGTCAGTTCAGGAGGAAAAGGAGCTATTCTCAGTAGGCTCATCCTAATATGATAGTCTATTTCAAACTGCAAGCTATCCAGGGCCAGAAATTAATACCATTACTCATCCAAACTGGACAACACAGGACCTAAAGCTAGATCAAATTACACATAAAGAGAAATGCCCTTTTCTTTGTAAATTTGACTTAAATCTAATTTAGATAGAAATTGGGACCTGCTACAGAACAAATTCTCAACATCAGGTAGGTCGCCAAGTTTTTAAAAAAGAGATGAAGCTAGCAATGGCACCAGGCAGATATTACTCACTTTTAGATTACATTTTGCAGTTCAATAACCAATTTTCTCAACGCATTGCATAAAGGTAGTCTGCCCATCCATTTACTTTATCCCTCACAATGACCTCAACAAACAGGTCAGAAAAGATTGCATAGCTAGAAATAACTAATTAATTATATTTATTTAAAACTTTATATGGCAGGTTAGAAGAGGGATTTATATCCTTGGCCATGCTGCTTTGAAAAGTTTAATCTGGTTTACAGTGTTTCAACCGCCTGCGTCAGAGCAAACAGAGCAGATAGGGAGAGTGCCACACAAACATTATCAGTCTATAGATTTTTCAAATTAATTATCTAAGCACCAGTTTGTTTATTGATCAAAAGAAAAGCATACCTAAGAGTCACAGTTAAGTACACCACACTTGAAGCATCCAAAATATATGATAGGAACATCTTTAATTTTTGGAGCAAATTTAAGTCTTACTAAACAGTGCTTTGTTCTTTTTCCGAATTCACATTTGATGAAGGAAAAACTTGAAATTGAAAATGGCACTAAAGTATATTCTGCCAATAACAAACTGGATACTCCTTGAAATAAAGGACATTATATTCTGAGAATTCATGGATATCCCACATGGCAGAATTTTGTCAAGACACTCGACCCGCCAGTATAAATATCAGAATCAGTGTACCACAGATTGCAAAAAGAAAAAAATTATTACTAAAAATCCCTCAGAGGAAATCCACCATGCATTTGTATTAAAAAATAGAAAAACCATGCTATTATGATTAAGCAGCAAGCCAAGCATAAAAATTACAATTACCACGCAAAACATAATATACATCAATAATGCATTAGTAGCTATAATTTTTAAGATACTTTAATAAAAAGAAAGAAAGAACGAAATGGGATTTTTTTTTTAAAAAAAAGATATTTAGAACACTTTTCCAACCAATATCTATTAACCACCAAAATATGCACAAAATGAAGAATTTTATGCCTCCCTTGTCAGAAAACTAATTGTTTAAGGTTTATTTGCTTATTTTAGCTCCATCCATATGTGAAAAACAACACGATACATATATTTGTACGAGTTAAATATACATATATTGAAAAAAAAGCAAATATATATAGTCCCGTACTCAAGTCTAATATAAGAGAGTTGCTATATACGACACCCTGTGTCCACGTTGAAGTATGACACTCGGGTTTATGTCTAGATAGCACAATTAGAAACTACAAGATACAGGGAAGAGACGTTTGAATAGAATACTGATACCCCATAGTCTCAGAAAAAAACTGTAAACTATATTAAGAACCAAGGGATGTATCCAGAACAAAATGTTAAGCATGTATATATTTGTAGATCCCTAAAGGATTACCTTTCTGTTCTCCGGTGCATAATCTCAAGCCTCGTAAATTCCTTATAGTTTGAAGGAAGCCTATAAGCCACAAGATGATCTTCGTCCTTTATACCAGGTAGTGGATCATAAAATTCAAGGTACCGATAGATTTGATGTTCAAAAACCTGCATGACAAATAATTGCTTATAGGTGTCCAACGTTTTAGCAGAGAAAATTAACAAGGAATGAAAGAATACGAAATTTACTTCTGCAAGCAATAAACTTTCAGAACTTGCTAGGCCGCATGCGATGTTTAGAGCTCGACTGAGATCTCTACAGCTACCATTTTTTGGCACAGTTACAGTGAAAGGCATTGGAAGGCTACTCCCATCACCACTGAATACAGTTACCGTCATAGTTCTTGTAGTCATTGAAGGAAGTGGCAATGACAAGTACATAAAGGGATCAAAGGTAACAGAAACTTTGCTGCAAAAAGGACAGACCAACGTTGACTTGTATTGACCCTGTATAAAGATCCACCAATATTACAGTCAGATTGAAACTCTCACCCTGGAGTCCCATTTTACAAATAACAAAACAAATTTGCTTAGACAAAACAGAAAGCACTAAAGCAGTAGCAAACATAAATGGAAGTTGAAGTATTTGAGAACCAATATCAAATTGATATAGAAAATAGTGTTGAGCTCTTAATATAAAACTTAGACATAGGAAAAGCTTTGAAAAATCTGACATTTACTTGAATATATTAAAGGAATATTCAGTGTTTTAAATATCGGCTGTAACAAATTATAACAAACGGAAGAATTTCAAAGCGGATATTTGATATTTAGCATATGTCGGATATCAATAGCGAACTGTAAATATACTTGTTCTCATATTGTAAATCACATTGAATAAGATAATAAGATATTACATGCATACATCATGTAAAACTACATGAAACCACATGTCCGGAAAATACTTATCAGTTATCACTATATCAATTTTACATTAAGGCTATGGATCCATAATCACTAACTAATTGTATAATCTTCACTATGGATCCATAATCACTAAGCAATTGTAGAATCTTCATAAATACCAAATACCACAGCCATATCACCCAAATCACCTGAAGTCTAACGTGGAAACACACAAACATGTACCGTTTGGGTCTATCAGGTTTGATTTGAAAAAAAATTTACTCAATATCCAACAATTCAATAATAAAGAATAGCAGGAGCTACTTTGAGCGATGGGCCCGATCTATTGGAAGAGATCCAATATATCACCAATAAATTCCTAAAAATGATAAACGCTCTGAAAGTAGCGATAACACAACAAGTACGATCCTAAATTGCTCTATTGACTGCTATATCCGATATAGCGATACTAGTTAAACCACTGATAATATTACAAACAAATAACATGGCCATGTATAAATGGCATACTTATAAATATGTATGATCAAATAAAGATTTTTCAATATCTGGTAAGACCTAAAATAACAAATAAAGTGGTTAACTTTCACATGAACACCTAGATTAGTTGAAAATCCATGCCTAGAGACCTTATAATATGGAGATGAAACCAATGTGACTGATATGAAAATGATGAAAGAAATTAACAAGATCTCATCACTTTGAATGCTAGAGAAGGGAAAAACAAAATTAAAAAAAAAAAAAAAAAAAGACAACTGAAACCCCAATAAAGGTGGAAGTCTAAGAAAGTTGAAGTTATACAAATTAACTTGAAGTTGGACAAAAAGAAGATGATGTACCACTTCCGAAAGTCACCCTATTGAAATTTTTAAGATAAGTAATACAAGGTGGGGAGATTGCAGAAAACCTATTTTCTATGAAAGTTCATTCAGTAAGCTCTCATTCTATAACCTTCGTGTTTGGTTAGAATACATAGATAAGACCCTGTGACAAATGTTCATTGGACAGATAACTGCCTGTAGTAAAATTACTTGAGAAGATGATTCCACTATTACTGCATTAGTTCAGGGATCATCAACGAAATTTAACAGAGGACAAATGTTCATCCACGAGTTTATCCATGCAGTGTTATATAACAGGGTCCTACCTGAAAATCAAAGCAAAAGGAAGTTTGCTGCTAAAAGCTCAAAAAGTGCAATGTTTTTTTTTTACAATCTACCCTTAAAATTACATAAATTACTATTATCAATCAAAACCACCGAGAAAGCAAACTCAAGAACTTCGAGGTTAGCTAAGGGTTCCCTATATTTACCGACAAAAATAAAAAATGACTACCATAATCAAGAATGTCAAAATAATAGATCAAGAACATATCTAAAATAAGTTTATTACAGATCATGTCATCTTATTAGAATGAGATGCCCGTCATCTTTTCCATAATTCCATGCATATCCCTTTCATGTGAAATGAAAACCTAAGTTCCATTCCACCTTAAGTCCATAATTAGGCATATGAATAAAGGTGCCACAGGAGAAAGCATAGTCACAAGTTCAGCATTCAGGAATAATTTGGCAAGGGTGTGAAGTTCAGAATTCAAGAAATATCCATAATTTCCGATGGTTGTCCAGCAAAATTTCAGCACGAGTAAAATGGTTGAGGAGGATAAAATATATGCAAGTCTGGTATATAAAACTTATGTATGAGGCATTATCACACAACCATTCGTAGTTTGATGGCTAGAGTGTACTCCGCTGCCTCTTTTACCAGAGGTTCGAATCATGGTAATGCAAATTTCAGTAAACTTTTTTTCCTAAAGAGGAGTGCCGTTCAACACGCGGATCGTGCGAATACTACATGAACATTTCATGTAATTAGTGAATCCAGCGATTAGTTCTAATTGTGAGTTGATTCCGACTTGAAATATGCATGAATATTTCAGGAATATTTTAAGAGATTCCAAATTCCGAGAACACGGGATAAAGTGCACAATAAGAGAATCAAAATAAACAAGCGAAAGCCCAAAATGTAACAGTTTCGCCTCTTAGCCACTAAAACAACTAATCTGAAATACAAATGCATTGAATGTTCAAAACAACCTGCCTGAAATATGGAAACATAATAACAGGCTAACTTTTCTTTACTCTCACCAGATGCATAAGAAACAAAAACAAAATACATAGAACATAAGTTAGGTACAAATAAGAAATCTTCACTATAAACACAGAGAAATATGTATCATGAAAAATGGAAAAAGGATATATATAACTCACTTGACAAATATCTACAATTATAGAGTCATTTCGAGCTTTGTGGTTTCTCCAGCACTCATCTGCAAATTCTTCATCTGGACGACCATCTGCATCTTTTGCTTCAATGTAGGGCTTGTTTATTACACGGTTCAAGTCCTCATGTAGCCCATCCAATAAAAATGCAAGGAGTTCCTTTAAAAACCAAACAAAATTAAAATAAAATAATTAGCAATTATCAAATACTTTGTTAACTCCACAGCATTAGGAATAAGGTTACATAGTCATGAAAAGATGCATCTTCCCACATTCCTACTTAAACTACTTGGAAAGTAATAGGAAAGAGTATGCATATAGATGATAGTTGTTCTGCCACCCAATATTAATTTACATGTAATGAAATTAAAAATAATAAGAGAAAAAAACATCCACGTAATTCTTATCACAAATTTACAATTTATAAAATTTGATTCGTATTTGCTCATATGCAGTGATCATCATTACTAACAGAGCCCCATTTGAAAAAATTAGCTCATTTCATTAAAATGAACTAAAGAAAGACACGATAATATACTCTGAAAGCATGGTTTTTGATGAAACAGAATGGTGAAAAAAGATTCAAGTCATTGAGAACAAAGAAATAAGATTTTATTGTGTTGAAGAATGATAATAGCATCCATCCTTGTATTATCCTCAATTCCAATAACATTTGACGGGAGGAAGAAGCATTAACACCAAGACCATCATGATATGAACCAGGAATTACATTATTTGCAGAACAAACTCATTCCAGCTAGAATGGTAACAGTAAGGCCTTCCCATAATGAACTGAAAGACCAGCAAATCATCAAAGTCTGTTCATAGAGTCCTACCAGAATGCTTCACAAAATAAGGTTTGTGAGAACATGATGATCCATCCCAGGATGATTCTGCACTGTACAAATTTAGTTACTCACCACACTCACCTAATTCTTATTAAACTACCTTAAGCATTAAAAATATCATAAAAATTACCCTGAACTTTTTCCATTCCACTACACCCTTACCACAGTTAAAAAGTCCATTATATTCATCCCATTAAGTTATAAACTTGAATCAAGGTTATAAAATGGTGTATTGTATTTCTTAGGTTCCACTGAAACACAGAAGGGGGGAGGGGAGGTGAGTACCTTAGGAGGCTACATAAACCCATTGAAAAATTAGGACTTAAGTTTGAGTTTGGATCTGGAAGTACTTGCAAATTGAGAAAGGGATCATTTCAGAGAGGTTGAACACGAGAGAAGTGAAGGTTACAATGGGGATCGGAGGAGAGTTGACAACATAGAGAATTGGGTTTGGGATTGAGTTCTGAGGGCAGTAATGAAAGCTACAAGTAGAAGAAAAGAGAAGAGGTTAATATTCTAAGATATTGGGATTAGGCACCTCTTCGACTACAGGGTAGTGGTTAGAGCCCTCTATCATATATGATGCCGACAATGAGATCCTTAGAAGTCCTCTTCTCGAGGACCTTTGCGAAGAGTGAATGCCAGTAGGACTCAATCATGATCTTGGCAACCATCACCAAAGTGAATTATTTCAAGTATGATGATGGTACCAATTTCGTGGAGGATGAGAGTAGCGTAGGTACGTGAGATTCTCTCCCATCGCAGGATTGTTTGTTTTGCATTGTTAACAAAAAAGATCGAAGACAAAGAAAGGGGAAAGAGAATGAGCAATGAAGGGGCAGCTGACATTGTTACTAAAGGAGGAAAATAATTAGGAGTGTTGGCAAGCATAATTTCATCAAAAGAAATCAATTTGACACTCACGGGAGTATCGTCCTAAAAGATATATTAACAGAAGGCACTTTAGTTGGAAGAGGGAAATTTCAGGGTGTTAGGATTTTTAATCCTACGTTTGTGGTAAAACATGCCAAAAACACGAATGAAAAGACTCAAAGAAACTTATGCATAGAAACCATATACACATGTGCACTGAGCTACCGGTGTCCCTATTGGTAGTTAGGGTATACTGAAGCATCAACTCCAGTAACTAACTACTAATAGAGCTACCAATTAATTGATTTATTTTTCAACCCAAAAACACCTATTGTTGGAGCTACCGATAGCCTTACCAGTAGGCCTCCCAGAGAGCCTAGTTGGTTAAACTAGATTTTGAATTTTCAGATTGGATATTCACTCAGACTTTAAATATTGAGTTGGTTTGAAATTATTATTTGATCCATGTGATTTAACGATGTATGGACAAGATTATAGAGAGAGAGAGAGAGAGAGAGTTTAATTAGAAAATAAGTTACTCTATATATATTCCATTCAATCAACACTTTCAAGGAGCTTCTCAATGGGATCAATGCTGATCCACATCTCCAATAAGGGCTTCTTCAGTTGTTGATCGATTTTGGAGATCAATGCTGATCAACATCTCCAATTCGCAGTCGATGGTTCATGCTACTATATTAGTAACTCATACTCGTTTATACTTGAACAATTTTCTATTTTTAGATCTGCAACTGTGAGAAGTTAGTCGTTATTAGGTTTGAAATAGCTTGAGTGTAAACTTCGCATGTGGTTGTCTAGCAAAAGAATCGAATCTCAAGTTATTGTTAAGTGGAGCTAATCTAGTGGTTTTGAGTCAAATCATTGTAATTGACTTTTTATCATAGTACAGTTTCTTCTATGCATTTTCACTAAGTTTGGACTTTCCATGTTAAATATTTGTATTAATCTACTAAATGATTTAAGATTATTTATTGTGGTTGATTGATTCTTTGTTTCATGATTAATTTTTATCCATCGAATACTCTAGATTTCCGCAACTTTTCAAAAGGTAATTTTCTAATATTTGGGAAGGTCATGGTAGTTTAGTGAGAATTAGGTGAAAGTTTATGGTAGTTTTGTAAAATTTAGCCTTTTAAAAACTTCTGTCCCCGGTCAATTTGTTTTCAAAAGAATATACCCATTTAGTGCATAAGGAAAAAATTTTGACACTTGATCTTTCATTCATAGATTAATTCAGATAAGTAGATCAAAATGAATGGTGCAGGATTTCTACAATGAGGCATGTAGAGAGAATTAACCTCCGATCAAGTGAATACAAAATTAAGATCTTCCAGAAATTTAATAATTTATACCCAAAGACTGATGGGCAAGCAAACCCTTTAACTCATGATGCTTGTGTGAACATGAAGCCTAAGGAACGTAGATCAACATGGTAGTGTCTGGTCAAAGTAAAAGGTGGGAGAGGAGTTTCTGGGAGTGGAGAAAGTTGTGGTGACACACACCCACCCACCTACCCACCCCAAATGCCACATAATCTGAAAATGTAGAATACGAAGACAAGCAAGATCAAATGAATAACACATGGATGACTGATACTAACTTGGGAATCATGTTGATTATACCCACTAAACTGGGGAGCAAATCGAGCAAGTTTTGATTTAAATGCACGTGGTGCAACTGATGTCCGCCCAGCTGACCACAATTTCCTTAATAAATCTCCAAATGCAATTGCAAGCTCACCCTGCACCACAACATCCCATGGAAATCCTTTATTAGTAATTTTTTCAGAAATAACAAATTAAGAAGAAAAAAACGACAAATAAAAGAAATTCATACTTGCATCCCCAAAGGATTATACTTGTTTATCTCCTGGGTATAATCTTGTAAAAAAAATTCAACCAACTGGGGAGTATGCACTAAACACTGAAGAGCACTGTTCATGAAACAAGTGTTCCCTAGATTATGCAATCCCGTCAGTCCCCGACCATCTACTCTAGTCCCATTGCTCATGAAATTGTCTTCATCCTCTGTATCCCTCGATGAACTAAAACTATTTCCCTGAAGAAAATGGCTGCCAAACCCAGTTGAAGAACCATTTGAGAATGTCGGGCCACCTGCAATCGTCATTGGTGATCTAGGAGGTTCCATTGGAACCAAAGCCAATTCATTTCCTGTTGAATCCATACCAGAATTGGACGGAAGAAACATATTATCTTTCACCTCCAAAAGTATCTGCAAGTAAACAGATTTACAAATTAACATGTGAGTTAAAACAGAAGTGCAGTCTAAAATATAATAAACACATACAGATATGAAGATTATGCAGGCAGCATATGTGCAATCTTGACTTGGAGTACTACAAAGGAATACATATGGATGCAATGAATATATACACTCTCTTCACGGAATATGAAATACTCAATGAGATATTAGAATATCTATACCAGCAATGTTGATATGTAAAGCTCAATTGTTAGGATAGCATAGAAAGAATACTTGGAACGTAAAATAACTACATCAGATGAGACATTTCTTGTCATTGCAATTACATTAGGAACAAGAAACTATCACATCCCAGATGAGAACTGTATGGAGCTCAAAAGATAAACGTAACTGAAACCTAAAACGTCTGCAATTAGTAAAAACTAGGGCACTACTTTATCACGTCGCAAAAGAGACCTTTATGCTTCAGAGCACAAAAGATAAATGAAAATGAAACCTAAAATGTCTGCAATTAGCAAAGGTTAGTGCACAGGAAGGAGTTCCATGGCATAATACGGTATCCCATAGATTAAGAGAAAGGTGTCATCTCAGTCTCTCAAGCATGAGAATAACAATAAGATATAAAAGGCAAGAAAAGACATCAAATTGATGCTACCGTAAAAATTCAACAGCAAAAGACTCAGGTTATAAGCCAAGGGGGAGGAAGCAAGGAAGAGATGCCCTGAGGAAGCAAGGAAGAGATGCCCTGAACCAAAAGATGTCAAATAGATGGCAATGTAAAGGTTCAGCAGCAAAAGTCAAGTTATAAGCAGAGAGAGAATATGTTGTCCATCAAACACAAATTTTTATTCACCATCGTGCTTCCACAGTAAATGACAATTGTAGTCCTACATGATTAGCATGACATGGTATAATAAAGTTTTAGTTCAATCTTTCTATCATTTACTTTTACAAGGGGCAATTAGTAATTAAATAAAATACAATCATAGGTTTGCATTATAATTATATCA
Organism: Dracaena cambodiana; assembly: GCA_036321105.1. Classification (NCBI taxonomy): domain Eukaryota; kingdom Viridiplantae; phylum Streptophyta; class Magnoliopsida; order Asparagales; family Asparagaceae; genus Dracaena; species Dracaena cambodiana. The sequence continues at coordinate 4,347,457 of JAYEPQ010000004.1, forward strand.
ACTCGTTCCAGAATTTTTTTCCTTCAACAATAATCTCAACTGATATGGTTTAAGCTTGACTTTAGAGCACCTAAACAAGATTCAAACACAAATTAAAACATTGGCATATATAATCTAGTTTCAACCATCTGAAAAAAAGAGGGAAAAAAAAACTAAGTTTGCCACTTCAAATTAACCTACTGTAGGACAATTAGAAACCATGCCAAGATATAATTCTCCATATTGCTTTAAAAAATTCAAGTAAGCCGGTAGCCAATGTTGCACCAAGAATAAAAAGGTGTGGAAGAGGTAGGCTTTTTTTTCACTTTCATTTTCATTTGGAAGGGTGAGTTGAGACCTATGGTGCGAGACCGTCTTAGGGAAAGCAGATTGACCATGACCTGGGAAACATGGACACAGACACGAGTTCGAACACAAATACAAATACAGACACAGTATTTGTGAAAAGTTAAGGACACTTGACATGACAAAAACACAGAAAAACAATATAAACTTAAGTATATATACTCCTATTGGCTATTATTAACATAATGTTTACTAAGTATACAAAGGGAAATATTGGTGCGATGTATAGGTTTGTGTCTCTTCATTCCTTTATAAAAGACAAGTCGCGCCATCAATCATGTATCTATCTCCCTCCCTCCCCATCTATAAGCAAAGAAATAAAAATAAAAGCCAGTAATGATGGATCATCATCAAGTGTGAAATCAAAAAAATATTTCTTTAGATATAAAAACCAAACAAAACTCATGTTTACAAGAAAAATTAAAGTATAACTTCATAAAACTAACTAGATATAGATAGATACAACCAATTTAGCAATATTAATGAGGTTGTGGGTTAAAACTCATAAGATTATTAACCCACAACCTCAAGCACACTTGCTAAGTGGTAACACTACTCCTCTACGTAACACTTGCATACTTTGAATGTCATATACCTAATTATACATACCTATTGACTTGTATTTTGTATTTAACCAACTTATAAAATTCCTTCTAGGTAGTTGTTTACTTATGATTTAAATTTGTTTATATTTTTATTATATTAATTGTTATGTGCTTGATCACTAACCTTATGCATATTGATCAATGTATCTTATAATATGATATACGCATGCAATATGATACACAAGAATATAATAATGTGCATATCTCGATTTGACAACTATGGTTATAAGACCGAATATATCTTGTATTGCATGTATATGAAGACGATAAATGCAACCTTGACAACAGCTTCATTGGCAGTCTAATTTTCATATTTTAAAATCTCACAGGAGCTCCACCTTGATTTACAGGCCTTCTGCTCATCTGAACATGGTTGATTATTCTAATGTTGATTGCATAGATCATTCTTCCATTAGTGGACTGCACATTTATTAGGAATAATCTAGTCTCCTGGCACAATAAGAAACTGATAATGATTGTTCGATCTAGTGTTGAAGTTGTATACCGAGCCATGGCTCATATTGTATTTGAAATGATATGAATACAATCTCTCATGCGAAGAACGTATTGTTTCTTCTCTATCTGTGGTGACGTATTATTACAATCAGGCATCAACATATTTTGCCAACAATCTTGTGTTTCATGCGAGAACAAGACACATTGTCATTTTATTCAAGACATAGAGTTGGCCAAGTGAATCATCTTTCCCGTTTCTAGTACTCAGATTGGTGATGCCTTCAGAGGAAGAATGTCTACTAAGTCATTTTATTTCTTTATAACAAGTTGGACATGATTGATATTTATCTACCAACTGAAGGGGTTATTAAAGAAAGTGTAAGGATTTTAATTAGAGTAATATTTTGCATCTTATTCATCTATATATATGTAACAGGATCAAACTAAGTTAAAGTACCCTATGTTGTGCTCTCAGCAATAGTCAGGTAGAATATTACGAAGTAACAAATTCTGGTGCAGTGGTCCAAACAAAAGTTTCATTTCAGGTATCCGGGATATTTATATATTGCAAGCCATATTCAATGGTAGGCATATATGTCCTTAATGTCCTAAACAAGACCTTAGAAAGCAAGACATAAACCCATATATGCCTTTATCATTTGCAATAAGCCTATGTATGTATGATAACTAACCATTCAGGGAATACTAACCACGGCAAATTGCATTATGCCTACAAAGCTCATGTCTTCTCACCTTCACTTATATATCAAAAGTTTTGGTAATCTGGATTCATGGACAAGGACTTGCACATGATATCTTTATACACACACACACACACCATACACACACATACACATATACACACACACATTATTTCCCATAATAGCCCATCTCAGCCACTATTCTAGAGAAAATTTATTGGCCAACGGGGTAATACCAACCAAAATAAATCCGAAATAAATTGCTATATATCATTTGTGACCAGGGTCAAAAATGACATTCGACCAATATATTGACCAGTATTTATAGTACTGCCAGGCAATGTTGAAAATAACGCATTATGAAACCCGTTATATTGCGTTACGTAATCTAACGGAACTCCAGCACTACATAACAACTGAAAATAACTCAGTGCATCGTAACAGTACGTTTTTTTATGTTATTTTACGTTATATTACGTAACGTTACGTTAAATTACATTATATTACATTATTTACTATTTTTTTTTTAATAATATCTATACTTTTGTTGCTTATTATTTTGATTATTAGTGAATTACGAAAATTTTGTTACTTGATTTGGCTTGTTTGATTGCTTATGGAATTACTAACTTGCTAATTAGCGATTGTTTCCGTATTCGCTTATTGTAGTTACTATACGATTACTGAAATATTATATTTATTGATTCTATTGAATTTTCAACTGAATTGAAATCAATAATTACAAATAAGATAAATTGAACATTTGAAAATATAAATTACAATAATGATAAAGAATTGTAATCTTGATTTTTTTTATTTAGGTGATAACTGGAATTACGATTGCGGACTTAATATAATTTATGAAAGATAAATGTCAAAATTATTATAAAATTTAATAAAAATTTAGAATAGATTATGTATTACAAAATGGTTATATATTCTTTTTAGAATTTTTTAATTTATTTTTCAATTTATAAAGATTATTTTATATAGTTTTATATTTATTTTTATTAAATAAATAGTAAATTGCATAACCTACGTTATGCATTATGCTATACGTGACATAACCTAACAAAGATAAAACGTTACGTTACCGTTATTGCTATTTTAAACATTGCTGCCAGGTGCTTTAAGGGGTGTGTTTGGATGTTTGGAAGTAGTGGAAGTAAAGAAGAAAGTTAGAAGTAACTTCCGAAAACAAAGAGTTGGAATCATTTTTCCTATACTTCTATTGTTTGTTTTTTACTTTTTGAAAAAAGTAAGAGATGTAAGAGAAATAAAATAATTATTTTATTAGAAGAAAGAAAAAAATAAAAGATACAAGATCATAAAATATTAATACTTTTTCTTCCATCCTTCTTCCATCCAAAATCCTTGTGAAGTCAAATGTGCCACATAGGATCCAACTCACCACTGTATAAATAACTTCCACTTTACTTATTAACCAAACAAACACATAAAGTAGTAGAAATGGATTTACTTCCACTACTTCCTTCCCAGTTCCATGCAAACAAACACACCCTAAGTTACATGATGTAGCTCCAATTACAACTCAGGCTTTTACCAAAATGTAGCATGGGAAAAACAACACAATGTGCATAATGGAGCGCAAGAAATGGATGAGTGCATTGAGTGTGTTGTTTGGAGCTCAGTGCGTCATTATCAACAAGTTGAGAAAATGAGTTGATCTTGTGTAAAAATGACGAACTTTTAAGATGGACTAAAGTCAGGTGTTACTACAAATAATTATAAAATATAGGGAAAAAGGATGGAGCAATTCATTTTAAATTAAACTATCCATAAAAACCGAAGTTCTAGCCGCTTAAAATTAATTAATTAACATCTAAAATAGCCATATTTCACGATATATCAATCAAACACCTTCATACTTATACAGTACCAAGGAACAAGACATCGACATTTTGGTCTCAATTTGTTTGGTTTATTCCAGTTCTAGAGAATGCCCATTCAAAACAAGTATACAGCTTAGGTTTCAATCACATCCCAAATTTTCGACTAACAAATATTTGAATCAATCGCAAGACAGTTTTGATCGGTTTCGGATGAAGCTAACTGAAGCCTTGCAAAACCTACGAGAGCAAATATTTTGAATGGAAAACAAGGGGTACATATCGTTAGTTGTATTTCATCTCCCTTCAACATGTACAGCCATCCCAAATATGTAAATCCGAATCTAGCATAATCAAATTAAAATATTAAATAACTAACATGTGTCTTGTGAAATTTTAAAATTCTCCGCACACTATAATAACTTGACAACTCTATATAAGAATGTCATCTTATTGCTTTTGAATCCTGATATGATATCAATGAACAAAACCTTTACACCCTGACCCTAACCACCTAGCATTACTGACTTCACATTCTAACACCAAACCCAACCTCCTATACTTCCTACAATCTCGTCCCTAATGCCATTGTTGACTTGAGATTTTGTCGTCGTCAACATTTCATATATCGTCCTTTGGTCTTCTTCACAGTCCTCCATGTCTAGCCAGTTCTTCATCATTCTCCTCATATCCAAGTTTCCCCTGGCTTCTACATCCAGATTTGAGCAGGCCTCTGACTTCATCATCTTCAACTAGATTCCACTATTTGATTATCCTTGGTCCGCGTGTACTTTGACTTCTAGATAGGTAAGGTGCCTTCAGCTTTGTCTTATTACACTATATCTGAGCTGTCTCTTTATTTCTTCTCCATTCTTCAATCTTAAGATCTACTCTTTCTCTTCCTCTTTCAAACCCTAGCTACCTTTCCTAACAAAAATGCAGGTTACTATAGCACTATCTGCTCCAAGAAAGAAATGCCGTTAATTTTGTAAGTGTTCAATTGGGAGATGGTCAAATCTATTACTGCACTACTATTACTTGGAGAGTCTCACTTCGCTTGAACTGATCCTATTGCCATATAATGCTACTATCCTTACTGCAGTTCCAAAGTTTGAGCTACAAACTACTGTTGTTTCTGCTGCCAACAACTACTATTATTGCCGGTCAAAAGCCAATAACTGTTACCACTTGCCAAAAGCCAATAACTTCAGTGATGCTTACCAGAAACCCACAAATACTATCATTGCTTGCCAAAAAAATGAACAGCTACCGCATCTGCTACATTTTCTTGAACTCTCTGATCACTGGCTGCAAATGGCTCTCTAAGCAAATGAATCCATGACATCTCTCTTAATATAATAGCGTTAGTTGCTTTTCACTAAGTGTTGCCAAAAAAACAGTTCTTTTTTCTTCTCTTCTTTGCAACAAGCTAAGCATGATTAATGTCTATGCCCCGGCTTAAGAGGAGTATTCAAGTATTTAGAGCATTAGAGGATAACTTATATAATTTCTTTTTCTCTACTAAATAACAATACGGCAACAATCTTAAAAGGGAATCTCATGTTGCTATTTCTGAATTCTGACACTAATATATTCTTATTTTTATTTTTATCATAATCTAAATTAAATTTTAAATTAACAACATTTGGTTTGGATCTAAACAGTTGTTTGGTTAACTGGCAATTATGTTATATGTTTTTTGGCACTTCAGGCACACAAGAGCTGAGAATGCCCGCATATCTAGTGCCTGTGCTCTCATTATCTACATGTTTATAACTTTATATACCAGAACCGAAACTGGAACTTGAATAAAACCATGGAAACAAGTTAAACCTATTAGAACCTTTTATACAACAAAGGTCTGAAACCAAAACCAGTTTTCAATCCTTGGTATCAACTACCAACAAAACCCAATGACATGGTGATAACCACAGCATGCCAGAGCCAGTAGCTCTAAGCCTCTAAACTTTTTCAAGTGAAATATGCTAATATGTAAATATGTTACTGTCAACAATGGTAGAAAACCTACGTATTCATTATCAATAAGATCAAGTACAAGAATTATCTTATAGGATGATTGAGTACATGCACTGTCACAACAAAGATGACATATTCCTATATCCACTCTAAGGAATATCCCACCTTACGCATTAGCCAAAACAACAGAAAGTTTTTAAAAATTGTTTAAGAGCAATGGAAAACTCACAAAAGCCCACAACATATATAGCAGGAAGAATAAATGCAACATATTCTCACCTCCTGGTCCATCTGCAATTGGGTATCCTGTAGAGTTTCTTCAAAGTTTTTTAACAAGTTATATTTTCCTTTCTCATAGCAATCCCATATGTCAACCTACAAGTGAAGATAGAAGCATAAAAAGGTAAGTTGGAGAAGAAACTTAATGAATGACTTTATGACCAAGGAATCCCAATGCGTGCCTTTGATTGCTCTAGGTTAAGAAGTGTGCAAACCCTGCTGTAGAGCTCTCCTACCGAAGCCTGGAAGACATGCACAGTGCAAGACAGACAAGTCAGTATGCTCATTACTTAACATCATTGTTCTCAAAATTAAGTGATATATATTTGAAAATACAAATAATGGAAAAGAGGATTAGCTCTGCTTGGTTGGGTAGAACACAATGCACCCAAACCCAATCCGAAGATGTCAGTTTGGACAAGCTTGCAAATTCGCCTGAGCTTGAAAGATTGTGTTTTAATTTCTTCCAACCCGATCAAGCATGAAAAAACACGTGCCTAGAGGTGTCCAAAATACCTAGGCCCTGTACCCAGCCCAGGCCCCATTGACCGCCCAGTCAACTGGACAAACCTAAGTTGGGCCCGGACCAGCACCTTCGCCAAAGCCCGGCCCAATTATTTTATTTTAATCATAAAAAAATTCTTAATTCATTAAATTTGATATTTTCTTTATTTCTTTCCCGTAATTTGCCTTAATAACATTTTAAATTTTATTTTTGTCATCTATATCTTCTTTTGGTCAAATTGAATTTAGTATTTACTTTTAAATACTTACCATATAAATAATATATTGTTTTTAGAACTAAAAATTCTTAATTTCCTTCTATAACAAGTCAAAGTGGTCACTTATTAACATAATTATTTCACTTGTGTTTAACTAAGAATAAATTTATGTGCATATTGCATATTTGTTCAATCAAAAATTAACTTTCCACAACAACTTATAATAAAATAACTTTCCACAATAATTTATTATAACATAACTTCTCATAAGAGTTTATAATTAAATAGCTTTCCATAAAAATTTATAATAAAAAATATCATAATCAATCAAAATTGAATTTCCATAAAAATGCCTTCATCAAAAAATTAACTTTCCTAAAAAAATTATTTTTAAACAGAAAAATTCTACGTATATTGTTACAATTTTGTCAATTTTATAATTTTTTCCAATTTTTTCCTAAATCTATTTTTTTAATTTCATTTAAAAACTAATTTATTAATAAACCAAGCTAACCGGTGCCCGACCCAAGCCCATGATGACACCCAGCCGGTATTGGTTCCAGGGTCTGAGCAGAGGTTCGGGCCCGGGCCTGGGCCGCAGATTTGGATAGCTCTACATGCGCCTTATAAAACATACATACCCACCTGATATTACATGTTTACATAGGAACTCGAATAGTTCAAGGCTTGAAAGTTATACTTTATTAGTGTTTTTCTTCTCCAAGATGCAAAATCTAGTTAAAAGAGAAATCTTGAAATAATAAAATCAGCATCTAAAACATCTCTAGTTGCCTTAATGCTATGGAAGAAAAAAAAAAGGTGTGCGTGCCTCATGGTTACTAAACAGATTTTTGAGCAAGATGTAATAGTGAAAAAAAAGTACAGATTGATTATGGAACAGGAGAACAAAATGGGGTTATACTTTAGAAAGAAAATTCATTACAGTGTGTCGGATAATAAATATGAATAAGAGACAGTCTAAACCATCCCACAATTTATGACAAACAAAATTGCAAATATAGCATAGATCTTTACAACATTGTCAAATAAAGAAGGCACGTAAGTACACAGGATGTATGTAATGTTAAGCCGAAGCACATACAAATCTGGAGATATCTAAAGACCTGAATTCCGTAGATTAGGCCGGCATCACTTAAAGATAAAAGCAATGCCTCACAAGAACTAGAAGGTGAAGTACAAAAAGGAATTAAGAAAGACTTAAGTTCAAGATTAAATACATGCATGTCCACAACCAAATGTAAAAGTTTAGCTATCAGAAGCACATGACACAAAGTGTACAAGGAACATTTAGGTCAAAAGCAATCTCTGAAATTCAAGTAAATTAAGCACCTAGGAAATAAATAAGCACATTGCACTAAATATAGCAGAATAATGAATCATAGTTGACAATGAGAAAAGAAAATATATGACAGTCAGTACCTGCCTACTCATTGTAATAGTTCTCTGGGAGTTGTCTCTTGCATCCACTAACTTAAGACACAGGGGATAAACTTCCACAATAAGGCTTTTGTTAACACCCTCAGAGATTAGCTTTCTAGGTAATCCTGGTCCACCTTTATACCTACAAAGAAGGGTTTAGTAAGATTGTAGTAAATAAAGCAATAAAGATTAGAGTCTACCCTACATGCAATGAAATAGTATGAAACGGATTTGATCTGCGAGAATAAAATCAGGCTTATATGCACACTAGTAATATTTCCAAAATAAGACTGATTTCTCATAAAGTTGCGAAAATCAACACTTAACATAGAAATGACTAAAAGATGAATAAATTCTAAATATAATATGCAACTTCCCAATGTTTGGCAAACCCAAATCAAATGTTTCACTAATGGCTCAGTAGAAAATAAATGAAAAACTTGACCCCAAGCCAAGGATTCTCCCGGTCAATGAACGTGAATTCTAACTTCCATATGTCTACACATTGCATGCAGATGTTTACATATCGCAGGATAGTTCTCCCATTGAATCATATCATGAGAAAGTAATTGCCTATATGACAGAAGCTTACATTGTGGAATGGTGTCAGATACTAGAAACACTTTTCGACGCTTCTCACAGTATGTTAGACACTTCAATAATCAAACCGTATCATGTTAGATATAATGCCATTGCAGTTTTTTTCTATGTATTTAGAAACGTCTGTTTTTTTGTCGAACTCTTTTTTCCTCTATTTTTCTAATTATGTTTGTTTTTTAGTTTAACTCTTTTTTTTTTTTTTGCTCTATTGATATTGTTTTTTCTGATTTTGTTTTTTTTTTTGGTCGAACCGTTATGCTGATTCCTTTGCTCTACTGATTTCTTTCAAATTGTTCTCGACTTATTTCATTATCAAATTTTTTTTTTTTTTAATTTTGTTCTCAAATTGTTCTTTCTTTTGTTAATTTCATTTGATCGTTCTTTTCTTTTGAAATTGCCAACTGACTATAAAAAAAAAATGTTACTCATAATTTCTAAGAGTGTAATGAGAAAATGTGTAGGAAGCTTTGTGAAGAGTTTGTGTTAAGCACGATATTTTAGCTACAAATAATTATTAATTAATAAATAAAACAAATTGAGCTGGAGCTAGTTCTATATAATAAATAAGCTCAGAATATATATGATTTATTCCAAAACAAATAAAATAAACTCAAGTTTAGATTTTACTTAAGAAATTGATTAAAGGACAAATCATACTTAGTAGTTTTTTTTTTGGATAATATCTTAATTAGTTGTTTATATGCAAAAAACATCATCATGCTGAACTAAACTCCATTTTTTTTTAAATAATAAAAAGACTGATGTATTAGTAAACAATTAAATTTGGTTTTGTAATTTTTATTCAATTTATTAGTGAGTCTTTTCATATTCTTTTCCAAGCACAGAAATGCAATTTAACACTATTATAAACTATGTAATAGTATCAAATATAAGAAAAACGAGTACCTTATAATGCATATGTATTATATGTTTTTTATATATATCAAAATATTAATATTCCAAGTTCTAAACGAGTAATCAAAGTACTCACTGATTTTTTCGAGTATTCACTACTTGCTCTTGAACCAAACGCTTAATGAAACTGGGTTTTAGAACAACGATATTCTCATGTAGCTTCAAACTGAAAAATCCTTTTTAAGCACATAAAATAAGCATTTTTCCAAAGCAAATAAATCCACGAGGAAAAGGCCATCATTTCCATCAGATAAGACATAAAATGAATCTCACAATGACAACCTCCAGAAAACCAACAAATATATTCATTTAAAGAGACGAAATGTGTTAAACAATCAATGATGTTCTCTATTTGCATTTGAAATGGCACCAGTTGTGTAAGCTATTGAAAACAGAAACAAACACCCACAATTTAAGTTATGAGCATTGATTTTAGCAATGATGTTAGGATTGCCCAAAGAGCATCCACGAAGGTTGGTGTTTGGTAACATCTATAGCCCAAACTAAATCATATATGAACTACAAAGGACTTGAGCTCTAACAAGTGCTCAAAATAGAGAGAAGAGAAACGAATCAAACTGTAAAACAAATACCATTCGTGAAGTTTCTTCCAGACTTCCTGAGGCACCAAACAGTAGTCTACTCCTTCCCGTAGGTTTCTCCGGAGACTCCTTACATTACTCTCCCCATCTATTTCATCCGAGAGAAGCACAGAATTGTCAATTGTTCCGGGTTGGCAAGAAGTATGTGGAAGAACCCCATTCAACTTCACAGAGAAAGTCAAATCATCATTGCTTTTATTTATCCCAACATATGCTTCCCAACCCCTAAACCATCTGCACAGCAAATAGACATTCTCGATTACAACTATGAGGCAATAATTTTCCAGATCAAATTTTTAAAGTAGTAATACCTAAATATTGATGTAGCTTGTGCAAATAATAATAATAATAAGAAGAAGAAGAAGACAAACCAACCAGTTTCAAATGAAATGCAAAGGAACCATAATCATATACTCATAGTTCAAACTTCAAAACAGCATAAAGTCACATAGGAATTGGACTATAACCATTAATAGTTGTGCTGGCAAGGTAATGAATCAATATTTTGGTCAAGAAAAACCAGCACTTATATTTATTTCAAGCATGAAATAAAAGCCAAATTTTACATCAGCTACAGTCATAGTTGTCAATATCCTATTTTATGCAATATGCCCTATGACATGATACAATACACAAGGAAATTGACACGTATCTCATGTCCGGTTTTATTGGGCAACATATCTTACAATATAGAAAGTGTACCTTACAATATGCGATACATACCATATGACAAGATCAGCTGACTCCATTTATAAATAGATCTCATGCTCATTAAATGAAAACTTTTCGTCTAAATACGAGTTGCAAACTCTAAACAAGGATAGGCCCTTTTGACAAAAAAGAACATCAAAGTTTAATATACCTATTTTAATTCATTAAAAAATTCAAACATATCATAAAAAAGGTATACCTATTAATTTCTAGTAGATACCAATTATTTAATTATTAATTCTCATTTCAATATCTAATGAGCTTATTTATGTATTGTTATCCAAGTACCTAATGACCTTATTAATGGCCTTATTAATGCGTACGCTAAAACATTGAAATATTAATGACATATGCTGAAAAGTAAGAGTATGTATAAAATTGGAGAATATAAAATACCTAAGCACGTTCTAAAAGACGGATGGCAATGATGAAGATGATTAATTGATATTATATTGACTTGTTCTGTTGTTTTTCGAAGGGAAAAAAAAGTTTATACTCAAATAATTTGTTTTTTGTTAAATTTGAGTGCAATTGGAACTGGGTAAGCAAATGACGGAAGATATTGGCAAAACATATGATATGATCTTGTTAGCCTATCGAACATGAAATCCACATATGAATAAATTGTTGAGAAAGAACTTTACATAGTGAAAGGTGTTATTTGGATGAATTTACATTAGTGTTTTTGAAAAGAAAGTTGAAACAAATGGGTCAACCAAAAATAAGAAAGAAACATGTAATAGTGCATTTTTAGTATGTAATATATTTCTTTTATAATTATTGGCATGACCGAGTTACTTAAATGCAATTGTATACAATAGATGATGAAAACAAAGGGAAATGAGTATAGCAAAGGAGTTTTTTGAAGCAAAGAAGACAAAGATGAGGAAAATGCATATACTTTTCAACAACTTTAAGTGAATCTAACAATATATTATGTTGCTAATGTACTATTATTTTGATTAATAACCTCAGCTCATTGCATTCTGGATGATAGTCACCTACTTATATACAATTATTGACTAGTTTTTTATGTATTTCCGGCTTTACTATTTTTACATAGTTGTTAGCTTACTTATATTTTAAATTTGCTCATATATTTGTTACATATTGTTATGCATTTGACTATCTATCTATTACACATTGATTAACATATCTTATGATACAATATGCAAAACAATACATAGAAAAAACGACACGCAATGCATATCACGATTTAAAAACATTGGTTATGTCACACCATGATCTCACATCTAGAAAAGCATAGCAGAAAGAGTTTCATAAACCATGGTGAGTACTGGTATCAATTCAACATTAGCATGCACTTAAATCGACAAAAAGAAAGATTCCTCTAACCGTTTATAAGTTTACCTAATGGAGACATTACAAAAATGGTATAGTGACCCAATTCTATCTATAAAATTACTTGTGTAACTATGTACAGGTAGACCAATATATCAAAATATAAAATTACCTAGATAGTATGATCCGATAAAGCTAATGATCCGCTATAACATTATAAAATGATCCAAACCTGATATTAACAATAAGAAAAAGACAGCCTTTGCTGAAACTAGAACAAAGTAACATAACCCATAGACATTTCAACAGTAAAAACAAAGAAAATCACTAACATATAGATAGTGCACTGCTATGTTCCAAGGTTCCAAGGACACAACCATCGGTGCAGACACAAATGGCAGACTCTAATAAGATACACAGAATGTGTCAGGCATGATGTCATGGTAGAAGTCATGCTACATCTGCACACTAAATGGTTATCTAACTAGATTTATGCACTAAGAGAAATAGTTGCAATATCCGCAGCTTATTCACAAAACTCATATTTTATTAATGCAAATGCAACTGTTATGATAATAAGAGAAGGTGGGAACCAAGTATCTCCATGTCTATCTTAAGTATATAATGTTTATTTATGTATTCCATATCAATGCCAAACAATTTTCAGATCATGTACAAATCTGGATTATTGTCACTCTCAAACTACTCATGCATACTTTGCTTGTGACTTTGAACTTGCAATGAACAAAATCAAATTTTAAGTATTGCCGCTGGCCTAAAATAAATGGACGCACAAGTGCACATGCAAGTACACGTGCACCCAGACATGCACACGTAGAGAGAGATTGAGAGGTATTAATGGGTATCAAACGTCATAAAAGAGAATTTGAGAGAGAGATTAATGGATATCAAGCATCATAAAAGAAAAATAGAATGTGTGTGTGTGTGAAAGAGAGAGAGAGAGCTAGCTTAGCTATCAAATTGGTGCAGATGTGAAATCAAGAAAGATTTCTACCAAAAGAGAACTTGACCATGGCAACAGAATACAAAATCCCATATGAGCCGATATTTCTACTTTTTTCTTTCTAACTCATAATTGACATAGAAATATGGCTAGCCAAGTGAGCTATTCGGGGGAGAGAGAAAGCATTGCAAGCTTCCCCCAAAATAAGGGAGCCTGCTGCAACAAAACACTCAGGAAAATCAAGAAAGAAGAGGGACAGCTGCGCAGGAGGGGGGGGTGCTGTGGTCCATGGTCAATTTGAGGTTTCTGTTCAGCATCAAGGTACAAGGGAAGGACGACCAAGACTACAAACTTTGGGTTCTCTTTCAGCAGCTACCCGGCCAATGCAACACATGAGAAGAACAGTCATATCACATGCAGGAGTTTACCCTGAGATTTAGATAAGAAGCCAGCCTAATTTTCAAAAATAAGCCCCTCAAAAATCAAAAGCAACACTCATGATCTGCCGGTACGAAATTTTACCACTGAAAATTGTTTTCCCAAATTAAATCAGGTCGCATTATAATGGCTTGGTTAGCAAATTCACCACCACCAATCTTACAAAAAGAAATTCTATACTAAAGCAGAACCAAGGCCACTGTATGCCCTAAGAACAAACCCCATGGCCTCAACAGACAAAACATATATAACGCTTGCCAATATAAGGAGTTAAAAGATATATACACATAAGAAGCCATCTTATACTTGTCGAAGCATTAAACTTGAAAATAAATTGTTTCACCGGAGTAGGTTCAAAATGTCACATAAATTATTGTAATTATGCACAAAAATTTTAGGCTTTGGCTAAACCAGCACCTCCGGCTCCAACTACTGATTATTGCATTATCAATTACTATCTCTACAAAATCAAAATTTCACCTTTTTCAAACAAAATGTAAATACAGGCATAGAATTGAGAGCAGTTGATACTTTTTTTTTATCTAGAGAGAAGCCAATCAGATCACTATTGATCATTTCAATTATTCAGCATCACTAATCTCGCACGCAATCTTCAGATCAAAGACCAAAACGGCAAACTCAAAAGAACCAAATAAATCACCTTGCGGAGATTACAAACCAATCGTCCCCTTCCTTCTGATTTGCGCCGGCGACTCTGCTCAGCTCCTCGATCGTCTCCCTCTCCTCGTCGGGAGTCAGCGGCAGGCAGCTCTCCCACGACAGCAGGCCCTCCGAATTCGGAATCGTCATCTCAACTCCAAAAAATCGAGAAACTTCGGGGATAAAATCGCCGACAATAAGAGGGGGCGATTCGAAACCCTAGATCGCAGGCAACGGATTAGGTTTGGGAATCGGGATCCAAAAGGGGGAGGAGAGAGAGAGAGAGAGAGAAGTACGAATTTGGGCGAATGGGGGGCTTCCGTATTTTTCTCTGCCCTTTTCAACGATCTCTGTGGAGGCCGAGGCTCACGTTATTTAAGGGAAGGGAAAAGGAACAAGAAAAAGAAAACAATCACCTGAGGGCCTTTTGGTTTGGAGAGATGAAACGTGTTTTGGTTTTGAGAATTTCTAAAGGCCCACCACACGTGACTTAGTGTGCGCCAATTTCCCCTAAGTTGTACATCACTTTCCCATAGGATGTGGTGCTCACTAAGAACATGTTGTGCGCATTTAGACTTTCCCTTTGGTTTTTGGGGGAGTTGGACCTTGAGAGGTCAAAATAGTGGAAATTTTTCTAGAGACCATGAGCTGTGTTTGGAGGGGAGGATGTACGGTCAGGATTGTGTTTGGTGAGCAAGCTGTACGGTCAGGATTGGGCCAGTCGGATGACACGACAGGTATGATGAATTAATGTATGTAATTTGCCCCAAAAAAAAAGAATTTAACACGCAATAATTTCTCAATTACAACTGAAATTTCATTTTTAAAAAATGCTTTATCCAGTGAGTTCATCTTAAATATTTTCTTTCCTTGTATATTTAGAACTTGAAAGTTAACTGATCTTTTCAAATTTTTCTGGTAGAGTTTCTTAGTGAGAATCCAGTATCGATTAGTAAATTTTAATTGTCCAGTTGCTATTTTAATGGTCGAAGAGAATATCTAGAAGTAGTCAATAATTTTGGAGTAATTTTGGAGTACTATGATGCTCAATGTAATATAAACTATCAGTTAAATTTGCCTTTCCAAATATTTAATTCATTTTCTCAATATACATGTTTCAAATATTATGATTTATGAATATTTACTCATCTAAATTAAACAGAGAGAGAAAATAGCAAACCCAGTAAAAAGCATGTTATGATGCAACTTAAGAAAATAAACTACAAAACACATTCTTAATCTCTTATTAAAGTGGAAGGTTATGTTATTTTTTGGATAATAAAATCATAGTCACTGTCTGAATTAAATCTCACTATGGTAGGGATGATAATAGACATGTACATGCGCTAAATTTTGACTCTTTCTATATAAATTTTTGAATTAAAAAAATAAAAAATTTATTTTTTAATTCAAAATTTTATATATAACAACCAAAAATTGAGAAATTAGTATTCTAATTAATTTTTGTTATTATTATTTAAAAAAAGACAAACAGTTTGTCATGTCCAATTTTTTGTATTTGTCTTTATCTAAGAAAAAGGTCTTGTTTTCTTCTAAGTTAAAATTAAATCCGATTGCCAATTCATAACGATTTAGAAAACGACTTGTAAGCTTACCGGCACTCTATTAGCTAATATTTCTTGGCCTACCCGGACATTTTTCTCCTTTATAACCATCAAGTGCCGTATTTACTAATGATTGTTTTTTTTTTTTAAAAATGATGGGCTAGTGTCTCTGTATTCCATTAATTTATTTCAATAGAATAGATACATAATACAAAGTATGAAGTATAAAAAAATAAAATACAAGGCACGAGTTCCACTATACTAATGATTGTTTATTTATCGGAATACAAAACAAAAGTGGGATCAAAGTAAAACTTGACCTACTTTTTTAATCCAAACTATTTCTTTTAGATAATAACTATTTTTTTTTTTTACACATTTTAATGGTTTGGGATGAAATTTTTAGAGCATACTTAAAACATTTTTTTTCAATCTCTAGGACAGAGGATCATTATCCTAGATAAGAACCAAATTATTTTTTATCTGATTATTATCCTAATTAGGGAATTAGATCTCCCTGATCGACATTATTGGAAATCGAATTGAAAACCATGTTTTTGATAGTTCGGAATGTTATCCAGCTTTGAAGAATTCGAGAGCACTAAACAACGTACAAACTCAAAATCTCACATCCACAATTAATCTGGTCTCTTGGAGCAAAGATTACGTGTGTCCAGAGATGAGAAGTGTCGGTCTGATCTTTGATCTATTCTATTTAAAATTTTAAATTAATAAAATAAATTTTTTATTTTTAATTTAAAATTTTGAGTAGGACAGATCTTATGAATCCATTCGCTTGCTTGCAAAAGAGAGATGCTGCCAGTAGAGCCAACCGAAGGAAAATCATTGTTACAACCAACTTTGTAGAGAAATACAATCTTATTTATTCGCGACATTTCACAGTGCAAACCATTCTTTTCATTATGCAATTGAAAAGATAAAGGGGGCATTTTATTAACTATTAAAATGTTAGTGTTAGCATATATGGACTCCAAAATTAGGTGTATATGTAAACTTATGAATGGATCTTCTACTAGAGATACATAATTCTTATTATTTTCTTATCTTTTTTTTTAATAGAGCGCGGAAGATTATATCTCGCCGTTTATAGTTAGAAAAAAAAAAAAAAATTAGGTACCTATGTGGTCCAAGAGACAAATACCTCAGATATAAGAGCTTAGCTTATCTCAAAAAGGAAAATAAACCGAATGCAAACCATTTTTTGGGAAAAATCTAACAAACACGACAATCTCTCACAATTCATGATACATTTCCCTTCCAAATTCACCAATTTAGAGAAAGACAACCTAAAATTTTTCAGTTGCATATTATTTCAGTACAATCGCCCTTCATTGGGAAGATAAGGTGCCTGCTCCTTTTGGCAGTAAAATTGACCTTTGAAATGCATAGCAGCAACATGAATTTAGGGATAGCAACGGACGCGTACACGATTCAATTTTTTTTATTTTCTCTATACAAAATTTTAAATTAAAAAACTGAAATCTTCATTTTTAATTTAAACTTTTGTATAGAACGGATCAAAAATTGATCCGTGAATGCGTACATTACCATCCGCTGCATACCGACCCCATTTTCTAGTAGGAAGACATAGCTAGAGGTGTTTAAAGGGCCGTGCCCGGCCCGGCCATGGCACGATTGCCTGGGACTAGGCCCGGCCCGGCCCGGGCACGACACGGTTGCCTGGGCCTAGGCCCGGGCTCGGCCCGCCGGCACGGCACGGCAGGCCCGTGCAATGCCCGGGCTGGGCCGGGCCGGCCCATGTTTTTTAAAAAACACAACAAAAAAAATTAAAGAGGAAACATAGCTTCATTTAACTAGATTTAACAAGAAGTAATAAAAATAAAAACAAATATTATATTATATTTAATCTCATTATATTCATATAATTGCTCTATAAATCTCTTTAGAAGTTATACAAAGCCCTATAAGAGGGAAGAGGACCCTAACCGTCACCCTCAATTTGTTCTTAATATATTTTCTAAGAGATTTATGAGTTAAAAATTACAAAAAAAAAAAATTGAAAATACATGAAAATCCTTACAAATTTAAATACTTTTAATCATACTTCATTTTCTTCTGGTAAGTCTAAGGTCTCTAGTACAACTTCATTAGTCAAATCTTATTCCCTATCTTCTGTATCGTATCAATCCTTCAAACAGACACACATCTCCAATGTGTCCGACGCCATTGAGGTTCTCAAGTCCGTGAGCACTCTACCACCTGTGCTAAAAGCAGACTTCGATGCTACAGTAGACACTGGAGGAGTTAGTAGATCACGGACCATGTTGGAAAGTACGGGATATATTTTTTCTTGTGATTTCCACCATGCCAAAATATCAAAGGATTCATAATTTTCAGGGGATGCGTTATCTTCATAGTTAGTTCTCTCTAAATAATAATGTAATTCATTAAAATATGTAGTAGTTTGTCTTACCTTTTTTCTGTGAAATACAGATGATATTATTGGATTACGAATTTTCCTAGTAGATGGTTCCTTTGTAGTTTGTGTTGGCACACCATACATATCTTCATATGTTTTATACATAATATCTAAACATGTTTTAATATGTTTTATACATAATATTAATAAATCTATTAATATTTCAAATCCATCTAACTTGCAACGGGGATCCACAACAGTTGCAAAATATAATAAGTATGGAAAATCTTTAAAATATTTATTAAATTTAATTTCCATAAGTTCAACAATACTTTCAAGTATAGGGTGATTTTAACATTCATTAAAAACCGAACTAATTTTGGTTAGATAATATAATGCAATGTGTGTAGTTGGGTAATAAGTTCCTGACAGTGCTCTAGTTGCATTTTCAAATTTGCCTAAAAACTTAGAAATGCAATGCAACTGGTGCCATTCATTATTATCTAAACTATACATTGGTGACTCTATTTCATTAAAAGTATTTATTACATTTTTATACTAAATAGTTATGTTTAACATTTTATATGTAGAATTCCATCTTGTTCTAACATCTATAGGTACAATTCTATGTGATATTTTCAGATTTTTACATATTTGTTTAAATTCTTGTCTTCTTGGCCCACTATCTTTAATAAAAAGTAATGTATACCTAAGTTTCATTAATGAATCATTTACTATTTTTAATCCATCTTGAACGCATAAGTTTAGTATGTGGCAAATACACCTAACGTGGAATAATTTTCCATCTAGAATTGGTT
Organism: Dracaena cambodiana; assembly: GCA_036321105.1. Lineage (NCBI taxonomy): Eukaryota > Viridiplantae > Streptophyta > Magnoliopsida > Asparagales > Asparagaceae > Dracaena > Dracaena cambodiana. The sequence goes on from JAYEPQ010000004.1 coordinate 4,366,808, forward strand.
TTGTCATATTTTTAAGAATTATAATTGCGGTCGTATTTTCAGAAGTATTATCCAAAGAAATGGTAAATATTTTTTTTTATCTATTCCAAAATCTGAAAAAATACTTAGAAGGGATTGTGATAAATTATGTACATTGTGAGGAAATTTAAATATCCTAAACCTTATTATTCTTTTTTGTATGCACCAATCTTGATCTATATAGTGTGCCGTTACGCATAAATAATTAGTCATATTTTTAGTTTCCCAACAATCTGTAGTTATAGCAACTCTAAAAATTAAAGAAGTAAAAATAGCTATTAAAGTGTCATCTGCTCCTTATATAGTTTGAACATGTCGGATGTTGATGTTGAACGTAAGACTTTTTTATATTCGTCAGTAAATGCTGCTTTACAAAATCTTTCAAATTTGCCATTTTCCGAAAAAGTAAATGATTGTTCGTCATGTATTACAAATCTTGCTAAATGTTCTCTTGTTTTAATTGGATTATATTTACGTATACCTAATAATCCACCAAATGTGCTTATTTGTGTTTGATGTGATATATTTGATGGGTGATTTTTTTCTAGGTGTTTTTTAAGATGACCCGTTCCGCTACCTAAAAGAAACGAATAAATTTTATGACATTGTTTACACTTAGATTTCCTAACATTGTTTTCTATTATTTTTTCAAAATGTTTCCATATGTCCGATCTAACAGCCCTAGTAAATGTGGTAGTTTGTATTTCGGGTATGATTGTATAGTTGGTTCTTCCTCAGACACTGAAAATGGTACTTGAGGAGATTGTTCTAAAAGTTGACATAGATTTTGATAGTCATCATCAGTTAAAAAGGGAGTAAAAGAACCAGTGACTTGAGAGCAAGAAGCGCCAGATGAGTGTGGATCCATTTTAATAAAATCCTAAAAAAACAAATAAAAATTCTAAAAAAAAACTTTAAATTATAAATACCTGTTAACCGGTGAACTATTTGAGAGAGAGAGTGAAATATCTAGCTAGAGAGATGAAGCTGGAAACCGAAATAGCGAAGAAAACTTTACTTCAATGAGAAAACTTGCTTGGATCTTATTTGAGAGACTTGCTTACTTGAGACTTCTTGATCACTTGATTGAAACTTGCTTTGCTTGAGACTTCTTGAGAATTAAATATTTTAGAAGATTTTTTATAATGAATTTGGTGTATAAGAATGATGAATGGTAATAAGAGATAATGAGGTATTTATAAAGAAAGAAAGGTTTTAATTTGCAAAAAATATTATAAAAAACCCCCCACGGCTATTTTGACCGTTGGGGGAAAAATCTGCAATTTAAAATTGCAAGAAACCCCCCAACGGCTGTAAAAATAGCCGTTGGGGGGCTATTTGCAAAAAAATTGCAACCCCCCAATTTCCCCCAACGGCTCTATTTTTAAAAAAAACGTGCCAGGCACGGCCCAGCACAGCCGGCCCTGGCTCGTGCCCGAGTCGAGGTGCTAGGCCGTGCCCGGCCCGATTGTCGGCTCTAGACATAGCATGCTGCATGCACCAGTTGATGGAAAAAGGGCAACACAACTTTCAGAGTGACTGTAACTGAAGAAACTGCAAAATCCATACAACAGAAATCTTTGTACACATAACAATTTTAACATATCTCTGCACAGGTTCGCCGATGGTCAGGTCGAAATAGGGGTGAGCAAATTTTCAAAAAAACCGAACCGAATCGCTAAACTGACCCGAACCGATCGGTTCGGTTAGTTCGGTTGAAAAATTCATTTTCGGTTTTTTAAAACTGGGCGATGTACATTTCTTTTTCTTTTTTTATTCTAGTGGTTTTGTCGACTGCAGGTATAAAAAACTGAAAACTGACCGAACCGAATTCTTGGTTTCGGTTTCGATTATTAGTGGATTTCGGTCTGTTTCGGATTTGGAAATTCGATTCAATTTTCCGTTGGAATTTTTTTCGATCGATGCTGATTCCTAGTTCGAAACACCAAAGCTCCTCTAAATATGTGCATGCCATGATTCTATATCATTGAACAATCATCCTCATGTTCTACCAAATATGGTTGAAGCTGAGGTCTCTGCTCCAACGTCATCCATATAACCTCTTGTGCTTCCAAGATTTCGCACGGTCTCTAGTTTAGATTTGCCATAAAATTAAATGCGATAAATAAGAAAAATCTCAACAATGAATTATATAAATGGTTCAAGAAAGCCTACAGAGAGAGTAGGATTTTTCTATTAACATAACTAAATATACTATTGTGGTTAAAGCCAACTGGCAATGTAACCTTCTAATTGTCAACTAGAAAGAAAACGAAGGTGAGCTAGAAATCTGTTGTATCAATCGTAAGAGAAAAGGTTGACAAGAAATATCAACCATATTAGAATAGTTAGAATATATGTATATAGGGAATAATGGAAATTAGCTGCCAATACAGAAAAATTCCTGCATAGGCAGTCCATTTCCATTATCTCCAATGTTCTTTCTAATATTTTCTTGGATTATGATCACACACACTATAGGACACATCCTTACCCAATTCTTAGGTTTTAGTTTTGAATTGGCATTACATCAAGTAGACACAAAATTAACGATTTTTAATAACATCCACTTGATGGAAACACAAATATACTCCAAAATTTATGAAATTTAATCACAAAAAAGCTAGGAGGTGGAGATCATGGTCTTAAAAATTTTTAAAAAATAGGTTCACTGACAACTCACATAAATTTCCTGCAATGGTAGCTTAAGTAAGTTCATGCCCTCATAGCTAATAATATATATATATATATATATATATATATATATATATATATATATATATATATATATATATATATATATATATATATATATATATATATATATATATATATATATATATATATATATATATATATATATATATATATATATATATATATATATATATATATATGGGATTACTGTAGACGAGCTGCCAACTCAGGAAAAGTTACGTGAGTTAACGGTAAAATTATGATGATCCAATAATTTTTCTTTACAATTACTATCTCTATCTTCTTAACTTCTTTCGGATTAAATTTCATAAATTTCGGAGTTCATTTTCCATTTCATCAAGTGCATACAAAAATGTTGTATTCATTAAAAATTGTTATTTTTGTGTTAATTTGATGGATAACCAAATCAAAATTAAAACTCAAGAAATTGGGTATGAGTGAACCCTAGGGGGTCGAGATCATAATCCAAAATAAATTTTTTTTTAAAAATTTATTGGAGATAGTGAAAATGAACTGCAGCTCAGGTAACTTGTATGAGCTGTCAGTTCATTTACATCTCTCTCTCTATATATATATATATGTATGTATACACACACATATACATATATATATATATATATATATATATATATATATATATATATATATATATATATATATATATACACACACACACACACACACACACACACACACACACACACACATATATATATATATATATATATATATGAGCCATTTACCGTCACTTAGATGCCCCAATAAAATTATTACACGTGGCGCTACTTAAGATAACGAATAAAAGAACTCGCTTAACCGCCATTTGAGTGACGCCATGTGTAATAATTTTATTGGACCAACTAAGCAGCTTTGAAGAAACTCTCTTCATCGCCGATGAATTTACCGTTTACTTTTCTATTCTCCACGTTTAAGACCGACCAAAAGTTTCTTCATATTCTCCACGTTTAAGACCAATTTTTGGGTGTTAGATTGTTAACGAAGTACAAGAAAGATGCTCCATAACCACTTTAGAACTCATATTTTCTATAAAAGAGAGAGATGTTTTATAAGTCATTTCGTTTGTTTTCTTTACTTTCTTTTCATTGTAATTTAGATATTTTCACTGTAATCTTTATAAATTCATGACAATAAAAGAAGGTGCGATTTTCGCAGGAAACAAATACCAAGGCCTAAAAGTTGATTGCATGCCATAGAAATCTTCCTGCAGGCCACAATTTTTAAAGCATGAACAGCAAACGCAAACCATTCTTACCTCATAGTCCGTCCGCATTTGAGCATTCTGTAGGGTTTCATCGAAGTTTAGTAACAAAGCATGTTTCTGCCTGTCATAGTAATCTCATATCTCAAAAGTCACCTAACAAATGAACAAAGGAGAATTAAAAAACAGGTAAGAGAGTTAACCTGAATGTACCGGAGAGAAACATCGGATCCAACTGGGAGGATGATAGGTCTAAACCTAAAAACTTAAACTATTAGATCAAAGCTGCAAATTTATATTAAGGCCGGTTGAATATCATCAAGCATATCACATTAGCAAATCCAATCGTTAATATTCTTGCAGAATTATCTTATTTATTTATTCAGTAAAAATAATCATAACCCTCACCTTCTAATAAAAAAAAAAAAGTAAGGACCAATACTTGAACTTCATATTCACAATATTCACAAAATTAAGCGTGTAACCTACTATCGACAAATATAGATAAATGTTTGCAATGTTACCAAATTTATATTTAAATCCATAAATTTTATTTGTCGTATCCGATGTGGAACTATTTGTCGTATCCGATGTGAAACTATACTTAGGTACGAGCATCTAACAAAAAGATTATGATTAAGAAATTGCAACTTCTTCGCCAGCTCTAACAGAACTGTGCAAACCAATTTGTAGGCGCTCCTACCGAAGTCTGAAAGAAGTGTGCATCCCCATGTCAGAACATGCATTCTTACCATCAATGCCCTCAAAGTCTGGGCTTTGCAATACAAATGCAAAGAGATTTTATACAGAATCAGATTCCAGATGCTATGGATAATCTACACTTACAGATATATAATAGGCACCGAAAAGTTAAAAATTGACTGCTCTCCATCAAATAAACTAGGAATACAAAAAAGTGTAGTACGATACAAATAAAAGTGTTGTAATGCTGAGAAGACCATTTCCTGTTTGGTTGAATTCAACCAAACAGGAAATGGTCATCTCAGCATTACAACTCTTCCTATTCCTCCGTCATGGATCCAAACAAGAAACAAATCCGTTCGAATTGTAATCTGCACACACCACGGACACCAGCGAGCTCCACACAGACACCTCTGGCACCTTCGCCTGGCTCGCCATTTCCTCCAACCACACAACGGCATCGTACAACCTCCCTATGGAACAAAGCCCTCGAATAACGGCACTATAGACCTCACTCCCAGGCCAATACTTCCTCCTTGCCATCCTCTCCAAAACCTCGGCCGCCTCAAGCGCCCGTCCCTCCCTCAACAACCCACCCACCACAATCTCGAAACTCTCCTTTCTAGCGACACAACCCACCTGCCTCTCCATCCTCTCCAACCACTCGCCCGCCCTCCTCGCCTCCCCTTCCTCACAAAGCCCCTCCATCACCAAACCATACGCCTCGACGCTCGGAACGCAACCCCTCTCCTTCATCTCCACCTCCAACACTCTAATCGCCTCCCCCACCCTCCCGTTTCTACACAATGCCGCGATCCTCTTCTCGTACATCGCCACCGTCGGCCGAAACGCTCTCTCAACCATTTCGTCGAACAGCCTATCCGCATTCCCAATCCTCCCCTCCTCGTACAAATCCCCGATGACCGCCGCATAGCTCTTCAAACTCCTCACCCCTCCACCAACCAGCGCTTCATTTATCCTCGCCTTCATCTCCTCCAAGCTCAATCCCTCGAGCTCCGGCTTCCGAAAAGCCCGT